>JAJHZJ010000883.1:20000-371926 GCA_023548195.1 Bettongia penicillata ogilbyi | reverse complement strand
CACAATCCATGATGTCCCAAAGATGTCTCTGGGTCATACGGGCCAGTGATATGACCCAGTCACCTCTAGGTAACAGCACCCAGTTCCCTGCATGAAGCCAGAGGGAGGTCAGGGCTATGCAAGGCCACACTGGGAGCATGAGCTTCTCTCAGCCAGTCAGCCAGCAATGGAGCCTGGAGACTTCCAGCTTAGTCTTTGCAATTACGTTGAGGCAGTGATCTCAAAACCCCATGACACACTGGTCCCCTTTGGGGGCTGTGGAACCAGCCATGACGACGACGGAGGCCCAGCCCCTGAAAAGATGTGGCTTTCAGTCCCTCCGTGAGCAGGAGTTTCAATTCTAAGTTTTTTTTGGTTTCTTTTCAGGGGTAGAGTCAGAACAAGACCTGATCTAGAGCAGGCACAGGGCAGACACATTAATAGCCAGACCCCTGGGGGAGCTCAGTGTTCCGTTTCCTCCTCCCCCACCTTTGTTTATCTCTCCATCTCTGATGCGTGGGCAAGGTGACTTCACGTACCATTTTAAGACTGCCATGCCCCACCCCAGTGACAGCAGGGATGGAACAGGTACCATCTGTGTCCAGAGCCTCCTTATTCTGTGCTACACATCAGATCCCATATTATGGGTGATCCATTTTAACCCTGATTGCCATCAAACAGAGACTCTCTCCTAGAAATCAGTGACAGCAGCTACTTTTAAAAACCAGAGCATTTTGTAAGCACTGGAGCTAACATGGAGATCATGGAGTTAGAGCCAGGGAGGTCTCAGAAGCTACCTTGTTCAATTCCCTCCTTTTATAAGGGAGGAAGCTGAAACTCAGAGGGATTAAGTAGGTGCTTGATAAATAAGTGAATGATGAAAAAATGTTTACTATGTACTAGCTATAGCGTAAACTTTGAAGATACAAATAAATAAAACAACATGGCTCCTGTCCTCCAGGACTTGACCAAGGTCAGTCAGTCAGTCAGCAAACATATCTTCTCTGACATTGACGTTGATCGGTCATCATAAGATCACAGGACTGGAGCTGAAAGGGGTCTTAGAGACTACCCTCATTTTACACATGAGGAAATTGAGGCCCAAGACTGTGAAACAACTTGGACAACCTCACACTGGCAGCAAGCGTTAGAAACAGGATTGGAACCCAGGACCTTTGATTCTAAGGGTCTGTGTTCTTCTCCACAGTACCTTAGGACTCTATAGGTTTGTCTCACGTTACAAAAGAAGCAGTGTCCTGATATTTTCAGGTAGATCCAAATCAATGTGTTTGTGGCATGCTGCCCCCACCATGTGAAAACCCCCAGAGCTTCCCAAACTTGAGGTGCTGTGTGGGTCACAACCCCCTTTAAAACCAGAGCTGCTACCACCAAACCAGAAGGAGCATACATCAGCTCCAGAGCAAACACAGAGCTCCTTATCACACAGCCTGACCAATATGGTGATATACACATGTACATACACATACACACACTCATATACACACCCATATACACTCTAACATACCCCCATACTCACACAGCATTCACTCACACACACATACGCACTCATATACACACATACCCCTATACTCACAAGGCATTCACACACATATACACCCATATCGCACATTCATATACACAGTTATACCATATAACACCACACTCACATGATACATATATATACACACAATCATATATGTATTCACACATACATATGCATACCACACACTCATATACACAGAAACACTATATACGCATGTAACACATTCACATACATACTCAAACATATTCACACATATACCACACATTCCACACATATACATATGTACACACTCAGCTACACCACACATTTATATAACACATATATAAACACAATCACATACATTTACACATGTACATATGCTATGCACTCATATACACAAAAACGCCACCTGCCTACATTACACATTCATATATACACTCACACACATTCACATTCACATATACACAACACATCCCATGCATATATACATACACACATCATACCCTCATCTACACAGATACACCCACATAGCCACATAACACATACATATTCACACAACCCATGAACATATACATACATACATACACACGTATACATAATATACTTACAGTCATGTACATATATATACTACAACATTCATCTCTAGAGATTCACCACACATCACACACATTCACACATCACATACACACACACACACATACACGCACCCACACACGTACACGTACCCACACACGTACACTACCCTTTCACCCTTAGTTCACACTCTCCTCAAAGTTACCCCTTCCAGTCTCTTGTCTCCCCCACAGCTGCTAAATGGATCTTTCGAAAGCCCAGGTAGAAGCCTGTTACTCCATCACTCAGGCAGAGTCAGTGGCTCCCCAATGACTCCAGGATAATGACCCACTATTGGTTTGTCACTTAAAGCCTTTCTGGATCTGGACCCTTTCAGAATGGTCACACCTGATTCCTATTCCTCCTTGGGAATGTTGCCTTTCCAAGCCTGGAGTGCTCTCCCCCTTGACTTTGGTCTCCTGGACTTCCTTCCTGCACAATGCAGGTGGGAAAGCTCCCAAAGGCCTCCATGACCCCCACCCCGCCAAATTCTACTTACTCTATACAGATGACTAGTATAGTTTCTTTTGTTTCCTCTCTATAGAAATACATGGTTTTCTCTCAATAGAACATCAGCTCCTAGAGGGCAGGAACCGATTCATTTTTGTCTTTGTCTCCCTACAGCTAACAGTGCCTGCAGCCGGGCATTGTGTTGTATGGCTTGTCCTTTGTTCTCTAAGAGGAGGGACACTGTTGGGGCGCAGTGGATGAAGGGTGAGTTGAACTGAATGAAACAGAACCCTGTTTTTCACATTAACTGCCATGGTCCCTTTAGGGATGTTTTCTTATAGTTTCTGACCAATCCCCCCAGAAATAAATCTGAACATTTTGCCCCTGAGTTGTTGTTTTCCTCTTGCACTATCAGTCCCCCAGGATTCTGTAACAACTCAGCTCACATTCATGTAATGCTCTGAAAGTTTGCCAAGTACTGTCCTCTTGTAAACCTTGTAATGTAGGTAATCGCAAATATCATTATACCCATTTTATAGAGGAGAAAACTGAGATTCAAATCTGATGTCACTTCCCCATAGTCATATCAACTACAAGGTCTCAGAAACTGGACAGTTCAGGGCTCTCTAGACCAACCCTTAAAATGTCTTCACTATTTCTAGGCAGACAAAGGGGATTCTTTTCTAAACAAAGGGTCCTTTTGGTGTGCAAAATAAGTCTTACTTAGAGTGTTAGCAACTTGAGTGGCAGGTTGGGCATAGGGACTGTTCCTGGGATTATACTGGTATATGGAGCTCCCTCTACCAATGCAAGATGGCACCTTATCTGCAATTTAGAGTCTCAGAAGAGATATCTAAGGTGAGAGATTAAGTGACTGACTTCCCTAGAGTCACACAGCCAGGATGTGTGAGTCATGACTTGAACCCAGATCTTCATGGCCAGTTCTCTATCCACTAGACCACATGGCTTCTCTCCAGGGCAGTAATCTCCCCTTCATCCTCTATCTTTCCCCCACAGCATCTGGCATAAAGCCTTATCACATAGAAAAGAGTAAATGCTGTCTGAGGGAATGTTTCCCCATTCACTGGACCAGCCATAGGACATGACAGCCAAGAAGGTGGTGCCATCTTGGATGGCAGTGAGAGAGGCAAGACTTTCAGGAATGAGGAAGAGTCCCCCTGCACTGTGCCCTGGCCAGGACACACCAAGAATACTGTGTTTGGTTCTGGGCAGCACTGTTTAGGAAGGACATTGAGAAGACAGAGAGAAACAGGAAGGCAAGGCAGAGTGTGAAGGTTCTTGAGTTCATGCCATACTAGGATTACCAAAAAAGCTGGGCACATTTAACCCGGGGAAAATGAGATGCAAGGGAATACAACAGTCATCTTCAGAGCATTTGAAGGGCTTCCAAAGAGAAGAAAGGCTGGTCTTGTTCAATTTAGCCCCAGAAGGCTGAACTAGTACCAAAGGGGAGATGTTGACAAGAGGCAACTTTAGACCTCAAGTGAGGACAGTCCATAAGGAAGATGGCCTGCTTTATGAGGTAGTGAGCTCCTTGTCACTGGAGGTCTCCAAGTCAATCTCAGATGACCTCTCATTGGACAAGTGGTAGCAAGCCTTTTCCTGGGGGATGGGGTTGGACCAGATGGCTGCTGAGGCTACTTCCCATGATGAAAAGAAGCCAGGTTTGTCCATCTTAGGATCTAGAGGTTAAGAAACCACAATATTCATCAATCTATCTTTGGATCAAGAGAGAGCAGATTGGACTTATTTGCATACCAAAAGGACCTTTTATTTAGAAAAAAATCCCCTTTGTCTGCCTGGAAATGATGAAGACATTTTAAGCACTGGTCTAGAGATCCCTGAACTGTCCAGTTTCTGACACCTCCTAGCTGATGTGACTATGGGGAAGTCACATTGACTCTAAATCTCAGTTTTCTCCTCTCTATTGGCTTTAGACATGGTGGTACAAACCAACGACTGAAAGACAGAGCCCAGCTTCCTGGGATATAAGTCAGGGGTGGAAGAAATACCCTACTTCAATATGAGCTTCTTGAAGGCAAAAATTTCATTTTTGTCTTTCTATATAAACCCTGTGCCACTGCACATATTAGTCACGGTGTTTGTTGATCTTATACTAGAAAACTTTCTCAAGCCCTTTGAGGGCAAAGACCAATTAATTTGTTTTTGTCTTTGTACCTCCAGTGCTTAGCACACTGCCAAGTGCATCCTGGGCATCTCCAGTCATCCTGATGAAAATCTGGTCACTGGATCCAGATGGCTCAGAAGGAGAAAGTGAGACTGGTGACCTTGTGCACTCCCTCACTCAAATCAAAGTCAACTGCAAGTCATGTCATCACTTCTCTGATGTCATGGTTCTCTTCAAAAACAAAGGATGAACACAACATCACTGCCTGGCCTGAGCTATGTGCTTCACAAAGGCCTGTCTCCTAACTGATTCAGATCCAGTTCACTTCAACATCTAAATTCAACTGAACAGATGCAGGGCTTACAAAATGAGCCATACAGCGTGGCAAGCCCAGGACAAGATGGAGAAAAGTTGGGAAAGTTTGGGCTATGGCCTGTCACCTCCCCTTTTTGCAATCAATCAATTCATAAGCATTTATGAAGAGGCTTCTCTGTGCCAGGCTTAGGGCAGGGCCCTGAGGATCCAAAGACTCAAATCAATGCCCCTGTTCTCAAGGAGAGGGGAGACAACTTGTATGACACAGAGCAAAGTGATGGTTTAATTATTATTATCTTCTTCCCCTTAAATCTATTCTCTCACCTGTGGAATCTTCTTTGTCAGGAGAAAAGCACATCTGATAAATGGCCCATTAGTGTGAAGTCAGAGTTCCACTCATACTTTGGAAGGGAACACCAGAGAAAGGAACGATGGCATTCTAATGGTGACATGGGTCAGGGAGGGATTCTAGGATGCATTCATTGACACCCATACAAAGTCCCTCCCATCACTACTAAAGAAACCAACTGCCCTGTCTGCCTGTGAATAAAGCCAGATTCGGGCACCAGGCTGTTGATGGGCAAAGTCAGGGACCCTTTGGAGCCCCACCACCCGGGGAGGGAACAGGCACTGGCTCCCAGGGAACAGCCCCATGGGGCCCTGAGTGGCTCTGGCTCACTGAGCATGACAAAGCCTCACATAGCTCAGTGGGCTTCATGAGGTGAGTTTCAATACAAGTCAGATCTGATCTGACTCCTGCCTCAGGAAGTAGCAGCCCAGGCTTGTGGAGGGAAGGAGGAAGGGTTAGGGTCAGGCAACAGAAGGAGAGAAAGACTGAGACAGAAACAAAGACAGAACAGAGACACGGAGAAAGAGGAGGAGGAGGAGGAAGAGAAGCAGACAGAGAAGAAAGACAGAATCACAGAGAAAGGAGGAGAGACACAGAGAGAGGAGAGACACAGAGAGGGGAGAGACAGAGACAGAGAGGAGGGAGAGACACAGAGAGGGGACAGACAGAGACAGAGAGGAGGGAGAGACACAGAGAGGGGAGAGACAGAGACAGAGAGGAGGAAGAGACAGAGAAAGAAGATAGAGACAGAGACAGAGAGGAGGAAGAGACAGAGAAAGAAGATAGAGACAGAGCCAAAAAGAGAGGAGAGAGACAGAAAGGGGAAACAGACAGAGAGGAGGGAGAGAAAGAGAGAGGTCACAGACAGAGAGGAGACAGAAACAGAGTAGGGGAGATAGAGAGGAGAAAGAGATAGAGACAAAGACAGAAAAGAAGAGAGACAGAGACACAGAGAGGGGAGAGACAGAGAGAAGACAAGACACACAGAAAGGAGAGATGACCCTGCAAGCTTCAGCTCCTCCTGAGGGAATTCTGCTGAGTGATCTTGAGGCCAGGTTGAGTAGGAGCTTTGACTCTGCTGCCTGAGGCCATTGGAGCTTAGCTCAAGACTGGTGGGTGACAAATTTTCTTGTCAGTCACTCTTGAAGACCATCTTCTAAGTGCTAGACATGATCTTGGTCAGTGAAGGAAACATTCCCATAGGATACACTCTTCTGGAGCCTTAGCCCCAGGTCTCTCTCCACACAGGGAGCCAGTTGCTGGAGAGAATCAGGGAAGGGTTCAGGAGACGCTTGAGCTGAATCATAAAGGAAACCAAGAATTTTAAGAGGCAGAGTAGTACAAGGAGAGCATTCTGGGCATGGGAGACAGTAAGGCACAGAGCCTAGAAAGTTGAGTGTGCCATGTCTAGGGAGAGCTGGATGGCATAGTGGATAGAATGCTGGGTCTAGAGTCAGGAAGAGCTGAGTTCAAATGTGGCCTTAGACACTAACTATGTGACCCTAGACAAATCACCTTACTCTCTTTGCCTCAGTTTCCTCACCTGGAAAATGAGCTGCAGAAGGAAATGGCAAACCAGTCTAGTATCTTTACCCAGAAAACCCCAAATGGGGTCACAGAGAGTAGGACATGAGTGAAATGAAAAAAGAAGGTCTGAGGAAAACGTTAGTTTTCTAACTATTGGTCTTATTAGGCCAGTAGAGTCTATGAAGGAGATGGATGTGAATTGAGGCTAGGGGGATAGACCAAAGCAAGTTTATGTCAAATGTCTCTATTTGCTCCTGGAGGTAATAGGGAGCCACAGAGTTTATTGAGGAGGGGAGTCACTTGATCATCTGCCCTCAAGCTAGAGTAGGGAGACACTGGAAGCCAATCAGGAAGCTGTGGTAACAATCCAGGTGAAAGGTAATAAGAGCCAGAACTAGAGTGGTGGCAGAGAGAAAGGGACAGATGCTGAAGGGGTTGTGGAGGTAGAACTACAAGAAGATTTGGTAGTTGATTGGCTCCAGGAGGTGAGGGTGACATCAAAGTGGTGAACTTTGCCCCGAGGTGTGCAGCCAAGCCAGGACCTGAGCCTGTGGCACTTCTCCAGACCAATTCACAGGTAACATGGAGCTTGACTTCTGAGGGTGACTGCCCCCCCTTCTGCTTGCCCCCTGGACTCAGAGTGTATGGCAGCCCCATCCTGTCAGAGAGCCCTGAGACCTTCCAAGACTGTTTTTAATAACCAACTATTCTCAACACTTCAAACATGCCAGCTTAAACAATGAGCACCCTGTGTGCAGTTTTCCACAAATTTCATTCAGTTGGATACAGTCAAAACACTATAATTCAATGCTTTGTGTGTTTCCCCTCAAAAAACAAAACTGAGATTGTTACTATTAAAACATCTCCATAGCAGGAAAGAGTTAACACTGGCCCTTTGTTCTCCCATTCCAGATTAAGGTTCCCCTTCCTGGCCACAACCCCGGGCTGGTGAGGCAGGCAAGGCTCGCCCCTCAGTCCACCTTCTCCATTGGCCCCAGAGCTTTTCATTCATTTCCAAAGCAAAGTGCCAGGCTCTGCATTTTTACACTTGGAGGCTGGCAGTGGAGAAGGTCAGGGGGACATCAATGGAGAAGTCTCACATCAGCAGTTCTGCTATCAAACTTTTCAGTGTGAAAACTTAGGACTTTGGAAGTCTCTGAGACTAAACTGGAAAGGGCCACAGGGACCACAGAGTTCAACCCAGCCCCACCTGGCTTAGAACCCTGTGGTGTTCATTGATTCATTCACTGGTCAAGCACTTAGTAGGCACAAGTAGCACTTGGTAGATGTGAGGCACTGTGCTGAAGAGAGAGGTTAAGGCAAAATGATTCTTGCTTTCCAGGATCCCCTGGGAGGAACCACTAAAAACACTCACTTTTCTCCCTGACCCTTAGAAAAGGACAAACAATCTAGGTGTTTGCAATTAGTGGTTCTGAAGTAAAACCCAGGTGAGATACCATTCCTTCTAGCCAACTGTGGAGCCAGCAGTGACGACTGCAGTCCTCTCAGCTGATTATCAAGAGCTTCCTGGGTAAGACTGTCCATTGAAGATCTCTTTGGAGTACTTCTAGGTGTCACTCAGAAAAAATATCATCCGGCCTGAAGGAAAAGTCACTGCCTAACACATAGAGGATTAGATTATCTCAGGAGTTGGAAAGGACCCTCAGTAGTAGCCAAATCCATGCGTATCTGAAAGAGAATCCTAAAACAGAGGTGTCCTACACCAGGCTGCTAAATGATAAACTGGTTCCTTCCCTCAAGGATCTTATATTCTACTGGGGAATAAAACACTGACCTAAAGAAATACAAAGGAGATATAAAGTTATACAAAGAGATTTCAGAGTAGGGAGATGATGGTGGAATCTGTTACATCGAGGCTGGGAAATTAGGACAGATTTTTCGGATACACGATAACCAAGAAGTCCAAAGGGAGTCTTGCCTCCCCTCCTCCTCCTCTTCCTCTTCTTTCCCTCCCTCCCCCCAAGGAAACAGAATTTACTTTTAGCTCTGCCCTCCAGGGCCAGGCAGAATAAGCTTAATTCATAACAGCACTTCAAATACTTGTGGACAGCGCTCACATACCTCCAAGTCTCTTCTCCCCTGCATTGTATGACCTTGGGTCATCATTCCCCATTCCCCTCTCCATAATCAGGACCTGTTCCTCTTCCTCCCCAAGTGAAAGGTTCAAACATCCCTGTAGTTGTGGGAGGTCCAAACCTATCTGTACTTGTGGGAATGAGGCTGAGTGACTGGGAATTTCCCTCACTTGGTGGTGAGTGACCAGATGAGGGGCCAGAAGGTCCTGGCACTGTGGCTGCTGGGTATTCCTCCCCTCTAGCACCTCAGGATGAGGGGGATGTATTGACTCTAGAGAGGTTTTCTAGTGCTCAGTATCCAAATAAGAATCTGCTGCTATTAATAGAATTCACTGTTTGTGAAGATCTGGTTTGCTGTAAATATGCTGGGTAATGTCAAAATAATCTACAGTGTGGAATCCAAGATAAGGTGGTTACATCTTGGAGCTTGTCCAAGAAGGGTAATTGTTGGAAATATTCCCCAGAAAGTCTTATTATAAAGATCTGAAAGATTTAGAGTGGAAAGGGACCTCAGAGATCATTTAGTGCACCCCCTCTTGCCCTCCCCCACACTCCTCATTTTACAGATGAGGAAGTAGAGGCCTAGAGATGGGAGTCTATTTGACTAAGTCCTAAGGAGCAGAGCTAGAATCTGATACCAGCTTTGCCGAGCCCTTCCTTCCCCACAAATACTCCCCAAGTTTCCACAGGGCTTTAAGCCAAGAACTAACTGCTTCCAGTTTCTCCTCCTCTGTTCTGTCCTCCACATGAGGACCCGACTCACTAAATGAGTGTAAGGCAGGATTTGAATACAACTCTTCCTGATTCGACTTCCAGAGCGCTATATACTACACCCTACTGTCACTTTTAGCTATTTATATAAAATACAAATAACACAAATATTGTGAGATTGACTGCCCTACTAAGCCACCTTAAACAAAGACCTTTCAGAGTTCAGTTCCCATTTCTCTGATTGTTGGGCATTAATGGTGCCTTCATTAAGTCATCTCCCACAAATTAACCTTTCTGCTCAGAGCCCAGGGTTGTTTGCTGCGAGAATGTGAGCTCATTCTTGTTCTGTGCCCTTCTCAGCAGACAATTGCCCATACCAGAAGCATGTGGTGCCTCACTTAGACAGGCTGGCATCCTGGGCCTCCCTGCCAGAGGGGGAGAGAAGTCGCTGCCCTTTACCTTTAAATGTTTGCCCATCTCTGTGAATCAATTTCAGCCACAAGCACTGATTGGCACCTGTTCTGTGCTGGGCTTGGAGGATACAAAGACAGAACCGCAAAAGACCTCTGACCTCTGGGAGATCACCTCTCTCCTAGAACAGTGCAAGCACTGGGAGGACAGAGACTTTCATTTTTGTCTTTGGGTCATCGAAGCCTGACCCACAGTAGGTACTTAATAAGTGCACAATGATTGAACCACATTCTTAGAGCTAAACTTGCAAGTTACCTAGTCCAGTGACTTCCAAGTAGGGGCTGTAGAATGGCCCCGGGGGTATGTGATCAACCAAAAGGGGGTGAGAAGATGGGTCCCATCTCTGACAGAATCACAGCTACCCTTGTGATATTACTAACCAATACTCTGCCACTATGTCCACTCTGGCTTCTCTTCAAGCTCCCAACCTTCTTTTTGTGCCATAGCTCCTTCAGGGCAGTTCTGAGCTGTCCCTGCATGGGTACTCACAGTATCTCAGAGGGCAGGTAACAATGAGAAGCTCCAGTCCAGTCTAGCTCCCCCTTTGACCCCAGATCCCCTGGGGACCCCTCAGACAGCAGGTGTCTGCCTCTTCCTCCTCCTTTCTTGTGGGGTTAGATAGAGTGAGTCTCATGGATAGACCAGGCCCAGGTGGGTTACACTCTGCATCATTGTATTATTTCCCATCTCCCCAAATTGAATCCTTTTCCCAGGTCCTGGTTTCTGTGGAGGGCACCAGTAGCCTGCCAGTCACTTAGGCTGTAACAAAAGAAAGAAGGTATATATGCTAAAAACTCTAGGTGGCCTAGAGGATGGAAGGATGACTTTGGAGTCAAGAAGACCTGAGTTCAGATCCAGCATCAGCTATCTACTATCTCTGAGACACAGGGTGAGTTGCTGAATCCCTTTGAATCTCAGTTTCCTCATATGTAAAATGAAGAGGTGGAATGTGATGGCCTCAAAGGTCCCTTTCACCTCTAAGTTGATGATGCTGTGACATCAGAGAAATTCACTTTTTCTTTGCCTTCTGTGTGGTAAGGGGCACGCAGAAACACAAATGTGGCTGAAATGTTGTTTATGAGAAGAAAGAAAGAAAGAAAGAAAGAAAGAAAGAAAGAAAGAAAGAAAGAAAGAAAGAAAGAAAGAAAGAAGAAAGAAAGAAAGAAAGAAAGAAAGAAAGAAAGAAAGAAAGAAAGAAAGAAAGAAAGAAAGAAAGAAAGAAAGAAAGAAAGAAAGAGAGAAAGAAAGAGAGAGAGAAAGAGAGAGAGAAAGAGAGAGAGAAAGAGAGAGAGGAAGGAAGGAAGGAAGGAAGGAAGGAAGGAAGGGAGAAATCCACTTGTTTGATTAGTTACATAGATCAAATTAGCTCAATAATTAACCTCCTAACAATAATTATTTACAAGCTTGCTCTATCATTCAGGATAGCCATAGGCATTTTTGAAAATAATAAAGAATTTTCAATCATATTTTCACTATTTGGGATTGTTAATAAATAGAAATATTTTTACATGTTGGTTAATTCATACTTATCCTTTTTAGTGTCAATATTCTATGTTTTATGATATCAATAATATATTAATATAAATAGTATATTAATTCAATTTATAAATAATTACATATATATTGGGGAAACGTGATCAAAGTTTTTACTATTAGCAGTGAGAAAACAAAAAAAATTCTGGAGACAACTGACCTAATTCCCTATCTCCTTTCATTTCACAAATGAAAATACTGAGTCCCAGAGAAGAAAACTGATTTGCCCAAGGTCACCTAGAATCTGATCGACATGGTTTGAAGACAAGTTCAATGCCTGCATAACCATACTCTGTCCAGAAGTATGAATCTCTTCTGTGAGGAAACCATTAGGCTGGACACTTAGGGAAACATAAAAAAACAGGAAATATTACCTGCCTTCAGGAAGCATACAGTATAATTAAAGAGATGACAAATAAACATGAATAGGTAACTAATGATACACAAAGGAAAAAGAAGGAGGGGAAAGTGAAAGAGAGGGAAGGAGAAAAGAAGGTGGAGGAGGAAAGGGGAAAAGAAAAGAGAGAGGGGAAGGAGAAAGAGGGAAAGGAGGGAAAGAGATGATAGGAGAGGGAGAGGAGGGAGGGAGGGGAAAGAGAGAAAAGGAAAAAAAGAAAAGGGGAGAGAGAGAGAGAGACAGAGACAGAGACACGGAGACAGAAAGAAAGAGAGAGAGAGAGCATGCACTGTGGTCTGGAGATATCAGACCAGACTCTGCAGAGGAGGTGGGATTCATAAGATTCAGATATGCAGAAAGGAAGGAGTAGGAGGCAGAGTACAAGTAAAAGTACAAAAGTGGTAATTACAAAGTACATGCAGGAGACAGTGAGTAAACTAGCCCCACTGGTCCCAAGGGCATTGATGTTGGCAATTCAAAAGTTTGAGGTTTTTTTCCTTTGCAAGGGAATATGTGATTGTTAAATTTCATCTCCAATGACCATCATGTCTGCTTCACCAGACCACTGGCTACTGGTCACCTTGGGGCCAGTTCTAAATCTTGAGTGTCAAGGCAGATTTTGAATCCAGCTCTTTGTGATTCCAAGTCCCAAGTGCTATATACACTATCCTAGTTTAGAACGGAAAAGGGAGGACCTAAAGTCCATCAAACCCAACTTCCCCTTTTTATAGAGGAGGAAACTGAGGCCCACAGAAGGAAATGACCAACTTTAGTCACACATCACATATACTGAGTACTCAGAAATGTTCCATCTCCACCTTGGAGCTCTCTCTTCTTGATCATCTCCTTACCTTTCACCTTCTCCCCTCTCAAAGCCCACTGAAGATACTCTTCATCCTCATTGTGAAATTCCATTTCCCAACCTTTTCTAATTTTCTTCCTCTTCCATTCACTCTTGGACCTTTATACGCCCCCCTCATCTGAACCCCATGGTAAATCATTTCTTTTTTTTAAAATTAATTTAAATGTATATTACAAGTTTTGGTTTGTGTATGTATGCGAACTTACTTTCCAATACATTACTCCCCATCACCCACTCTCTTCTAAAGGGCCATCATTTGTATTAAGAAATGAAAAAGGGAAAAAATAGTTCAGCAAAACTAACCAACAGATCAACCAACCCCAGCATTCTCTGTGGCATTCTCTACCCTAAATGCGTTCCTCACCTCTGTAAGGACAGAAAGGGATGGAGATTCTTGGGTGCCTTCTTTGGGGCCAAAATTGGCTACGGAGCTTCCCATCATCCCAGAGAAGCTTTTAAACCAATGTTATTCTTTTCATTTCCATTGTTGTATCTGTCTCCCCCCCTCCCCCCCGTCTCTCTGTCTCTCTCTCTGTCTCTTTCTCCCTCTTTCTGTCTCTCTGTCTCTGTCTCTCTTTCTCTCTTTGTCTCTCTCTCCTCTCTCTCTGTCTCCCCCCCATATGTAGGCATACACACATATATTCACACATATGTATACATAGGGCTTTCCCTTGTCGGAACCTATCTCATACCTACCTTCCCAGCTTTATTACACAGCATCCTCTTCACATATACCATGATCGAGCTAAGCTGTTTTCCTTAGTGTAATTCACACATGGTACTCTATCTTCCATCACCTTGCCTTTGTCCTGGCTGTCCACTAGGCAATGGATCCTCTGATCATTTCTACCTCTTATAACGTGGTTTCCTTCGAGGCTCTGCTCTAGTCCCATCTTCCCCACGAAATCTTTCCTGATCTCTCAACTATCACCTTGTATCTATTTTGTATATATTCTCTTCTCCTGCACCTAGAGGGCAGGTACTGTCTCACTTTTATCTTTGGATCTCTAGCACCTACCACACTGCCCAGCACATAGGAGACACTTGTAAATGCATTATAATGGACTGATGCTTGACAATATTTTTATTCACCTCCTGTTCCTCCCTTTTGAGGGGAGCAAATAGTTATCGATGCTAATCTGTAGTGAGAGTTTAGACATTTCCTCTTCGTCGTTTCACACAGCTAGGCACTGCCAGATTCTAATATCAATCCACGAGCACATGCTTTTAATTGAGCTGCAAGGGGGAATTGTCTTAAACAAAGCTTTCCCTGGACACATTTCTTCAGCTGCTGCGATAAAATCTGATTTAATTAATTCATCACCGGTACATGGCTTTCCTTGCTCAGTTAACAGACGAGCCTCTCAGAAGCTTACTTTGGCTGCAACCTCATTTTCCTTTTTTATTTTTGTCAAGAAATTCTGCTGTGATGAGATAATCCATTTAAAATTGTCTAATTTTTCCAACCATTGTTTTCTTGTGAGTTGAGATTACTGTGGCAAGTCCTTAGTCTGGTAATGTCAGCATATGTTGTGGTATTTTTTTTTAGTATGGCTATACTGTCATTGCATAATAAACTTCTTTGCCACTGAATTCAATATCAAAATAATCTAGACTCCACTGTTCCTTAAAAGCTCAACATTCAAAGTTCACTTTTCTTTTATTGTTTAGATACAATGGGGATAAATTCAGTCTTGCAATAGGCAGGGCACTGGAAACTCTGTAGAATGATAATGTCATCCCTGAGACAGGTAGTGAGGCACCTGGCAGTAGTCCAAAGAGTGAAGAGACACTAACCGACTGTGTCAGTTGCCATTATTATAGCATAAAAGCAACTATAGATGATATATAAATGAATGAGTATGTCTGTGTTCCAATAAATATTTATAGATGCTGAATTTGAATTTTTTCTAATTTTCACGGATCACAAAATAGTTGCTTTTTTCCCCAACCATTTAAAAATGTAAAATTCATTCTTTGATCATACAGTCCTGAAACAGGTGGTGCCTGAGTCTGGCCTGCAGGTCACAGTTCGGCGACTCTGCTCTAAAGGATACTTCCACTTTGAGGTCCCACTAACCATTCAAAACAGACATGACTCCAACACAACTCATTGGCAAATGAACACCTCCCTGCTCCAGACTTCCTCCTTTCTCTCTGTAGCCCTCCCATGTTCCCCCATCACCCAGGCCTCTAGGAAACCTGGAAGTCATCTTGAATTCCTTCCCTTGCCCCCATGTCAAGCAGTCACCAGGTTCTGTGGATGCCTTCTTTGAGATGGCAGTCCCTCCCTTTCTCCCTGTCCATCCTGCCACCAGCCGCTATGACTCCAGGTCAGGTCTTGGTCACCTCATATCTGGACTGTCCCAATATTCTCCTGGATGGTGCTTCTTGTCTTCTTTCCTCCACCTCCAAATCTGCTTCTTCTTGCTGCCACTGTCCAGTCTTCTTGAGCATTGCTCTCTTTGCTCCCTCCACAAAAACCTGCAATGGTTCCCTATCACTTCCCAAGTCAAGCCCAAGGCTTGCAGCCACTCAGAGCCCTCTTGCACTGTGGTCGCAGACCACCTTTCAATGCCCCAGACTCCCCTGGAAGGGCTCATCAAACTGGACCGCTAGTTACTCCCAAGCACAATGTGTTCTTGTCCGTCCTCAACCATTTCCTCTGCTTTCTTCCACCACAGCCCATGTTTACCTACTGAAATAAATAATGGCTAGCATCTATAGAGACAATCTTGTAAAGCACTTTACAATTAGTTTTTCATTTGATCCTCAGAACAGCTCTAGGAGGTGCTACTATTACCCCTATTTTACAGCTGAGGAAATTGAGGCAGGCAGAGGTTAGGGAACTTGCCCAGAGTCACACAGCTAGAAGTGTCTGAGATAGGATTTGAACTCAGGTCTTCCTGACTCCTGGTCCAGTGCTCTGTGTACTGTGGCAGCTTCAGAGCCTGTGAGAAATACAATCTTCTCCATGAAGCCTTCTCTTATTTCCTCGGTCTAAAGTTCATAGCATCATAGATCAGAATTGGAAGGAAGTTGAGTCCAACTCCCCCCCTTTACAAAGGAGGAAACTGAGACCCAAGGAGGAAAAGTACGTTCCCCAAGGTCATGCAAGGAGTCACTGTAAAAGGCAGGATTCAAACTCAGGGCCTCTGACTCCAGAGACATTACTCTTTTGACCATAGTTAGCTTTCCCTTCTGGAAAGAACACTGGACAATAGAGTCATGAGTCTTGACAACTTCACACCTGAACATGAAAACCCTCAACATGCTCCTCAGCAAGTGATCAGTCATCATGCCCTTGGTAGAACACTTCCAGACATGAGGAGCTCTCTACCTGAGAGAGAGCATATTCTATTTGGGCAAGGGTTCCCCTCCCCGCTTCCATTTCTTGAGCCTAAATCTACTTCTGTGAAGTTGACACCTACCAGCATAACTACCAGCTCATTTTACTTATACTTTCCATGGGCCACTAATCACAGCCTGCCTTATATCATGGCTATCTATGTCCATATCTTCTCTCTCCCATGAGGCTTCTCCTTAGAGGCACTCCCCCAGAGTGCCTATCTGACATCTACTGAATTTATCTCATTTAGGGAAACTGAGGCTCCAAGTTTAAGTGACTTGTGTGAGGTCCCAGAGGGAGTATACTTCTGGCACAGCACATTGTACAAGATGGTATTTGATAAGGATTTACCAAATAAATACATCTTACCCACTTTACAAAGATAGCCCTGGACAGATAGGAAAGTTCATTTCAATACCACAACAAAGTATAGGGCACTGTGCCTTTTCAGAAACCACATGTGAGCCCTTATTTAAGTCATCTTGGGTTCTAGACCTGTTAGAATGGCCCCATTCTACTCAGCCCTGGTCAGATCTCACCTGCAGGAGGGTGGGCAGCTCTGGGCATCATATTTTAGGAAGAACATTTTAAAGAGGGGCATCTAGAACAAAGCCACAAGGAGAGTAAAGGGCAGAGGAGAACCTCGGGAAGGAGCTGGGAAGGTTTAGTCTGGAGAAATCGCAGCAAGGAACTGGACACTCCCTTCAAGTGCTTGAAGAGGTCTCATGTGGAGAAGAGATTCGTTCAGCCTCAGAGGGCAGAGCCAGGAAGGATAGAGAGAGGTTGCAAAGGGGTCCATTTAGGATAAATGTAAAGAAAAGCATTGTTTTAAAAACAACTGGGAGCTGTCTAAAGTGGGCTGTGTATGATGACCTACAAAGGAGACCAAAAAGGAACGCAAGAAGTAACAGAAGTAGGGACAGCCCTTATTCATTTCACAGTCAAAGGCAGGAAAAAAGTTTCTGACAAAATAAACGAAATTTTGAAAAGTCAGGTCCTGATTGTAAATCCTTCCCTTCCTCCAAAGCTCACATCAGGGTTTGCCTCCTCTATCCAGGCTTTTCAGATTGCTTCAGCTGAAAACAATTGCCCCTTCTCAGACTTTCCTAGCTCATGTCCAATTGAGGAGAACCTTAAAGTGCCATGTAAATATTAGTTGCTGTCATCCTCATCATCGTTATCACCTGGTCTATCATGCTGCACCTGTGTACTTGTAATATGCCCCCAGCAAAATGTAAGCTCCTTGAGGGCAGGATCTATATGGTTCTTTATCTTTTCCCTGTCACCTAACTGTACCTGGCACACAGTGGATATTTAATAAATGTGTATTAAATTGAATATTTGTGCAGGACCATTTTTCTCCTGTACAATTATACTAGTTATATCAAATCGACTCATAGAGACTCATTTTAAAATAATCTTTTGCCTTCTCCAAGTGAGGGAGTTGACCTATTTAATTGCTAACGTTCTTCCAGATCAAACATTTCCCCTCATAACATAAACTCCTTGAAGACAGGGATTTCTCTACATTCCTTAACACAGAACCTGATATGGGCTAAAAGTTTAACAAACGCTATTTGACTGACACACTAAGATCTTATTCTCAGATCTCTTTCAGTTCTAATACTCTTCTGTTAAGAGAAAATTCTGTTTCTGACAACAAATTCTATGATGAGAAAGTTGTTCCTCCCTTCAGATGACAAGTAAAAGCTCCGACTTTCATTTATGATGGATTTCCACATTGACTCAATCCAGCATAATCCAATATGTACCATGCATGTGCAAGGCACCATGCTAGATACTGGAGATAAAAACCAAACCAAAGCAGTTCCTGATCTCAAAGAGCTTATATTCCACTAGCAGTAGAGAACATGTAAAAATATGCATTATATACATTATGAGTATAATTTGAAAAAGAATAGTATTATTACAATTAGGGGATCTAGAAAGGTTTTGTGTAGGAGGTGGCCCCTAAGTTGAACCTTAGAAGGAAAGAGCTCAAGATTCCAAGAAGCAGAAGTGAGGAATGAACTCCTTCAGAACTTGGGGAGGAGGCCATGCAAAGACTGGTGAGTAGAAGGTGGCCATTTACCAGGTACCAACTTTGTTCTTGGCACAGAGGAAGAGACAGAGGTCCTGCCTTTGTGGTTCACACTATGTAGGAGGACAGGGTAACACCTACAGAAATAACCATGAAAAATAATAATTTCTTCCAAGGTCACCTACTACAAAAAGGATTCTTCCCCTCTGGTTCCGCCACCCTCTTGGCTTCCCTTTGGCCTTTCCACACTCATCTCTTTTGGGTCTGTCTTGAGGTGACCTTTGCTTACACGCGAGCCTGAAACCCGGACAGCAGCAAAAGGAAGGCAGTTTTGTTGTGTCCGTGGTTTTTCTTCTCCCACTCAAGGCATTCCCCTCGTGGGCGTGTGATATCCCCAAAGCATAGCAATGAGTGGTAAGGCTACAACCGCAGCCCTCAGCCCACTTGGAGACTGCAAGGCTCACCTGAGGTCCTGGTGCACACATTTGGGGCTCAGAAGCAACCCTGTCTCAGGGCACCTTCAGTAGCATGAAGGTCATCTGGGCCCAGCTTGGCGGGGAGCCAGCCCTTTCACCACTCATGGCTAGGAGTGGGGTTGGGACCCTTTCCCCACTCGGATGGCTCTTCCCTGGTAGGGAAGTGAAAGTTCCCCATGAGCTGGGGCCAATCAAGGGCAGTCTGGAAGAAGGCTCATCAAACTCCCTGGGCCCACAGAGATGGGTCTGGTCATGTCCCATTGGCATCACTTGCATTCCACTGTCTCAACAGGCCCCTGTGAGCTCAATGCCCTCACTGTACCCCTGCCACGCTTCCCCAGAGGCAGCATACATGACAGAGAGGACCCATCTCCGGAATGGAAGTCAAAGATGCTGCCTTAGTGACATACAGGCATGTGGCAGACCCTGGGCAAGTTTCTTAACTTTTCAGGCCTTGCCTTTCTCCCTGTTTAAATGAGGGGATGGATTCTGATGGTTTCTAGGGTCCTCACCAGCTCTATGATCACTTGGCTAAGCAAATATGTGCTTAATTCCATTAGAATTCAACTGCAACAAAGATCGCTATACAAATAAAGATAAGAGATGATTAAGCATCTCCAGGGCCCAGGGACATATTTCCCTTAGGCCCTTCCTAAATCCGGACAAATTTCCAGGATTATGGGTCATTCTCATTTATACAGCAAAATTAACTCACTGGTAATCTTCAAAAACAGAGAATCAACAGTAGAGTTTTAGCTAAGGATGACCAGGATTCCAATCCTGCCCCTGACACTTGATAGCTGTATTAACAAGAAAAAGCATTTAAATTCTGAACCTCAGGAAACTTCTTTTTTCCTTCATTAAATTGAGTTTTTTCTCAATGAACAAAATCTATTTTCACTTTCTAATCCCCCACTAAAAAAAGGGAAAAAACCCCCACTAAAAAAAAAAGGGAAAAAATCCTCATAGCAAAAATGTAGAATCAAGCAAAACAAAATTCCCACATTGGCCATGTCCAAAAATGACATATTTCATTCTGGATTTTTAAATAATATTTTATTTTTCCACCAATCACATGCAAAAACAATTTTTAACATTCATTTTCTTTTAAGTTTTGAGCTCCAAATTCTCTCCCTCCTATGCTTCCTTCCCCTCTCCCTGATACAGTAAGCAATCTGATACAGGCTGTAAATGTGCAATTAGATCATTGTACATTATTAAGAAAGTTCACGAAACTTCTTAAAACCACAAGCTTAGGGATTGCTTGTTCAGAGCTGGTGGAGTGCAGGCTCCAGAGGCCTCAGAAAAAACTTGATGAGAATCCACCTTTTTTTCCATGGAAACTTGACTTTGCCTAGTTCCCTAGGCTCATTCCCTGATGGACCCTGAGGAATGAAAGCCTATTCTCTCCCCTACTGGAGAGAATAGGCTTATAGTCAGTGTAGATAGATACAGGATAGAGTCACACATGGAGGAATTTTCAAGCCTTTCCATCAATCCAGTCAACAAAGAGTTATTCAGAACCTAATCAGAGAAGGGGGGATATAGTGTTTAGAGGTTCTGCCTTGGAAAAAGGAAGATCTGGGTTTGAGTCCTGCCTTTGACCTATATTAACTGAGTGACCATAGACAAGTCATTTGCCTCGAGCAAATATCTAAAGCTGAAGGAGTTACCAGTCTGCACTGGTGTATGGAGTGTCTATATATCTGGAGTATAATCACACCAGTTAAATCAAAGGGCTAAACAACTGGATCCCCCATCACCCCTGTCATAATACTATTACCACTAATGTTAGAATGATGATAATAACAACACAGCTCATCATATTTTCATATCACTTACAAAATTCTTTCCTCAATATAATCCTCTGAGGAATTATTACTAGACCCCTTTTATGGATGAGAAAACTAAGGCTAAAAAGAAAAAAAGTGGAATGACTTGACCAGAGTCACACAACTAGGAAGTAGAAAAGCAGGGATTTGGTTCCAAGACTTGGGATTCTTTCCACTCCACTATGGGTAAAACATGGCCTTAGGCAGGCTAAGGGCTCCTCCACGGCATTATTAATGTTTCATTTGGGTCTGTGACCACAGACCACCTCTAACCCCCTCCAACCATCTTGCAAAGGCATCTACAAGAGAAACAGGGTAAGACGTTCCAGACATATTAGAGTGCCCTGCATACAGTAAGCACTTAATAAATGCTTGTTGAATAATAATAATAACTTACATTTATTTGGTTTTCTAAGGTTTTTAAGGTGCTTTGCACACACCCTCATTTAATCCCCACAACAACCCTGAGAAGAAGATACTGTTATTACTCATGAGGAACCGATGCTCAGAGGACTCAGGTGACGTCCAGGGTCAGAGGGAGAATGAGATTCTGAAGCAGGATTCAGAAATAGGTCTTTCTGACTCCAAGTTTGGCCCTCTCACCATTACAAGGCTAGGGTGTCTCTATGATGGATAAATGAAGCAATCCAATAATCCAGAAGCATTCACTGAGTACCTGCCATAGTCACGGTGGAAGGTGCTAGAGATGTGAAGACAAAAGAGAAATGGTTCTGGCCTTAAGGATCTTACGTTCAACATGGATGACGATGACGATGACCATGCATTACTATTAAATTATTATTATCATTGTAGTAGCATTTATATATCACATTAAAATTTGTAAAGCACTTTATACATAACCTCATTTGTTCCTGATAACAGTTCTGAGCAGTAATTGTTATTCCCATTTCACAGATGAGGAAACTGAGGCACAGAGAGGTTAAATGATTTTCCCCTGGTCAGATAAGTGTCTGTGGCAGAGTTCGACCTCAGGCCTTCCTGAGTCCAGGTGAGGTACTCTATCCACTGCCTAGAATGAATGGGGACAAGTCCATCACAACATAACATTTGTGACTTATGTCCTAGAGATCATGAGAATCATCAGTGAGAGACAACGCATTGTAATTCCTTGAGCCACTGAATTATTTATCAAAGGAGGCATAGTACTACAGATCTGGTTAGGCTGAATAATAAATGAGGATCCTACATGCCCAGGAAATCAGGTAGACAGACCTTTTTGCCCCCTCCTTTCTCCTGGATTATGGCTTAATTCACTGGACAAAGTAGAAATTGTCCCTTTCCCTGAGTGCACACTCACTCAAGAACAAAAGGGCTTCTGTGGCATCACACTGAACACAACTGAGAAAGCCTTTGGACCCATCCTTTAAAGGAAATAGGACTGACTTGGAGCAAACATAACAGAGAGGTGCAGACTGATAGATGGATAGCCACACACAGGCAGACAACTGGTCGCATGAGCACTGCACGAGAGGCTGAAGTGTTCACATTGCCCCATGTGGAATAATCGTCCTTTGGGGCAGGTGCAAGAGATGAAGACTCAGAGATGAAGAGCTACTCGGCAGGAGGAAAAGAGTGCGAGCTCCTTGGTAGGAGGGAGGGAGTGGTGGCTGTTACCTGCAAGATTAACTTCAAAGCCTTCCATTGGCTTTTACCAGCTGGACCCTTCTCCCTTTTTAAATTGTGCACTTTAGTGCTTCCATATACTGTACAACCTGGAGACACTGATCTTCTTGTTTTTCCTCATACAAGACCCTCTGTCTATGCATCTTCTCTGACTGTCCCCCAGGCCTGGAATTCTCTTTCTCCTTATCTCTGCCTCTTGACTTGTTTCAAGTCTCAAATTCTATCTTCTGTAGAAAGCCCTTCCCTGTATCCCTTAATCCTACTGCTTCCCCTCTGGGATTATTTCCAAATTATGTCATATACGTCATGCTGGCATATAACTATTTGCATGCCATGTCCCCATTAGAGTGTAAATTCCTTGATAGCAGAGACTGTTGGGTTTGTTTTTGTGTTTGTTTTTTGGCCTTTCTTTGTATTTTCAGTGCTTAACATAGTAGCCAGCACACAGCACGTGTTTAATAAATGCTTTATGACTTGAAAGGCAATAGAGAAGCCCAAGAGAAGTCCACAGAGTCTCTAACGGGGAAGATTGAAAAGTCATAGATACTGATGGACAACTTGAACGTTATCATTAATCACGTGGGACCTTACTGGTCCAGAGGGAAGACAGGCCACACATTCTCAAGGGAAAGTCAGAAGAGAGTCCAAAAGTTCAGCTGTAATCCCATTCTGTATTTGTGTTAGGTTATATAAAACCATATATTCTACTTATGGTTAGCCCAAGTGCTTACAAGGGAGCCAAATTCTGATGTTCCCAAGGGAAGCCATGAGGAAGAGACAAAGAGAATATTATTATTATTTATTTTCATAAATTATTATAGAGAAAGGCCTTCAAAAGGAAGCCTGTCCTTGTCAGAGTTCAGGTCCCAGGCCCAAAAGACAGCTGGTACAAGAGTATCAAAGACTTGAACTTCTGTAGAGCTTTGAAGGTCACAAAAGCTGTCCTCATGATCCCCCTGTGACCTAGGTAGAGGACAGGTTTTAGACTATAAGAGTTTTGAGGGGAGGACTGCTTCATCTGTGTCTTCATATTCTCAGTAACTGATACTGCAGTGCCTGGTACACAGCAGAATTTGAATAGATGCCTGTTGAATTGAACTAGATAGGAAGACTATTACCCCTATTTTATAGATCTGAGGCTCAGAATGATAATGCCAGAAGGAAAGAAATGCCCTGAAGGCTTCTATTTTCAATCTATGCTCCCTGAAATACACCTATTTTCTAAACAACCCAATTTACTGCCCTCTGTTAGAATATTTCTCTCCCACTTCCACCAAGTCTTGCATTCCCTTATTCCCCCTCAGAGGGTATACAAGGACCTCCCAGAAGCCACTGTGTATAAGGGACCCAAAATTCTTTGAAGCCCAGGCCCAATCTGGGACCACTTCCCAGACCTCTCAGAAACTAGAGCAAAAGGCACCCGTGGAAGTCTTTCTTCACCCTCCAAACATCCAGGCAGTCTCTTATCAGCACAAGAATCTCCAGCAAGCTGCTTTGGAAAAGGTCAGCCTTATTGTTTCCAAGAGAAGGCATGTTCCTGTGGGCCCCATGATCCTTGTTCCCGACCTGGCATCTCGGGGCCTTGCATTCATTCCACTTTCATGGGCCTTTCAGGAGGCTGGGAACCACTTCCCCCAGCCACCTACAAAGCCTACAAAGAAATTAAACTTTACTAGCATTAGCGCAGTCACTCTCTGCCTAAGAAATTCTACGACACCTTAACAAATAATTCTTTCCTTTCCCCTCTGTCCAGGACCTGAAAAAAGGGAGTGCCTCTGGTATTTAAGAGTTTTCTTGGCATTCAGCAAACACTGACATGACATAGATTTGGAGCAAGAAAGAGCTTAATACACCTTCTGCCTCAGCTTCATCAAGCAAGGAGAAACTGAAGCCCAGAGAGGTTGACACATCGATGGTCACCTTGGGATCATGGAGTCATGGCAGGAAGGTCCCAAGGTCATCTGGTACAGGGCCCATGGGGAGGATAAGTGACATCCAGAACCACACACAGAAAATGGCAGAGCCTTGATTAGGACTCAAGGTTTCTAGATTCTAGATCCAGCTTCTGATGAGCTAGGATCTGGTGAGCAAATGAATGTCACAACATCTGTGCTTCTCCAAGAATCTGTAGCCACCCTCCCCCTTAACATTAGAATATATGGGCAAAGTAACAGTGTACTTCCTGCCCATGAGAAAGCAGAGAGAGAGAAAGACAGACAGACAGAGAGACAGAGTGTAGCAACAAGTGCCCTGACAGATCCAGGATGGCCTGCTGGCACATGTTCTTAGATCTGCTTTTCTAAACGGAAAGTAACTTTTGAGGGGTCAACAATCTACTTTAATTACATTCACCAAAAGAGAAAATATAAGCAGAGAAGTAAAGACCAACAGACAGGGCTTCTGCCTGTCTGGCCATAAGCAAGACATATACCAGAGATCAACAGACAGATCCAAGTATCTAACCATTACATACATACACAGTTACCAGACAAAGAAGCACTAACATTTGGGTTTTTCCAGGGGCAGAGGGAGTGTGGCTCCTTAACAGCTTCCCAGAGTCTCATCTGGCACACAAATCTTCTTCCAAAGAATAAGCCCCAAAGTAAAACCTCACCTCAAAGTAGATAGATAGATAGATAGATAGATAGATAGATAGATAGATAGATAGATAGATAGATGATAGATAGATATACTTTTCAGAGGTGAACATCATGACCTGCATGACCCAGTGTCTCATTAGAAATTAACAAAAAGTATAGGCCTTCCTACTAATCTAAGCCTCCCCTAATCAAGCTTCCCTTAATGGGCCCCACCTGAAAGTCTATTAATGAGGTGGGGGGAAAGATCTTATTACACCAGTAAAGAGAGAGACAGAGACCAAGAGACACAGAGAGAAAAACAAACACAGAGAGACAGAGAGACAGAGACAGAGAGAGGCAGGGGAGAAAGAGAGAAGAGAGGAGAGAGACAGAAAGAGGAGAGATACAGAGACACAGAAACAGACAGATTCTCCACGTCTGTCTTCCTGGCTCACCATCACCTGCTTGACTTCTGCCCCAATTGGGGTACAGTTGGAGTCTTGTGTTCCATTTTAAGGACACTGGTAAAATGCAGAGGGTCCAGAGGAGGGCAGAGGAGACAGCAGTGGGCCTCAGGCTGATACCATATGAGGATCATCTGAAGAAACTGGGAGCATTTAGGCTGGAGAAGAGACGCATTCGGGGGAAACCAAAAGCTGTTGTGAGGCAGGATTGTCCCTTGGAACCTCCCTTCTCACCTGTCCTCTTGCAGCAGTCTTCTCCTTGGTCTCTTCTGCCTTAATCCAGTTGACAAACTGATTTTCCTGAAGAGCAGCCACTTCCTCACTCGGTAACCTCAGTGATTCCCTATTACCTCCAGATTCAACAGAACTCTGTGCTCCTTTTGGCCTTTCAAACTCTCCCCACACCAGCAGCCTCTTTGCTCTTCCCCACTCCAGGTCCCCCCTATCCCTCAGACCTGGAATGCTCTCCCCCCTCACCTCTACCTCCTGGTTTCCTTGGCTTCCATCAAAACTTAGCTCCAATCCCACCTTCTGCCAAGGCCTTTCCAAATCTATCCCCTGTGCCAGTCCTTTCTTTCCCATTTATCCAGTATTGAGATCAGAGATTGGGAGATTACCTTCCATTTAAACTGTATGAACAATTGTATGTACATAAGTTATTTGCATTTGGCATCCTCCATTAGAATGCACTCTTTATGGGGCAGGACCCATGTTTTTGCCTTTCTTTGTATCCCCAGTGCTTAGTGCACACACACAGTAGGTGTTTCATTGACAAATATTTGTTGACTAACACTTGAAATGGGGTCCAGTTCTGTTCCTGACACATACTAGGTGTATGCCTGATACTGGCCGGGTCATATTCCCTTGGTGGATGCTAGAGACAACATCTAAGATATTTTAGATTCCAGACCAGTTGT
This sequence comes from Bettongia penicillata ogilbyi, assembly GCA_023548195.1. Lineage (NCBI taxonomy): Eukaryota > Metazoa > Chordata > Mammalia > Diprotodontia > Potoroidae > Bettongia > Bettongia penicillata. The sequence goes on along the minus strand of JAJHZJ010000883.1, from coordinate 345,651 downwards.
ACATCTGCTTAGAGGGAGTTTCCACACAAGAAATTCCCTACATCAATGAAATCATAGGTCCAGACATCATGCCCCTGCCTCAGAGGACTCTTCTGGTCCTGACACTGAGATCCTGTGATTGTGATTTCTAAGAATTCTTGGGCTAAAAATCTGTAAAGCCCAGGGAGACCCCATGGCACAGTGGCAAGAGAGGACTTGGTTCTAATCCTGAATCTAGCACATGCCACTAAAGCTGTGTGGCTTTAGTCAAGTCATTATAACTCTCTGGGTCTCAGTTTCCTTTTCTACAATGGGAGGGAATTGAACTGAGGCCTCTGAACTCCCTTCCAGATGAAAATCTAGAATCCCAAGACTTTGCAGAAGCCACCTTTTGCCCTCAAAAATAAGTGCATGGGTAGTTCAGGTTCCCCTGGGATTCCTGGGATCTGGTCAACACTCAGCTTCTATAGTTGGGAGGTCTGCAATGAGCCATAAGTAAGTGAATGTCCTGACTGGATCACTCAAAGAGGAGAAGAACCACTCCCAGGGTGCTTCCTTGTCCCACTCTTTCCCAGATCACCTCCCAATACTGAAGGATAGCAGGATACGAGCAGCCCTAAATCCTATTCCATTTCTCATTCTCAAACTTTTTTCCCATTGTGAAAAGCCCCAGATGCTGAGCAAGTCACTTAATTGCTCTCAGATTCAGTTTCCTCATCTGTAAAGTGGGCATAATATTAGCATCTACTCTCCAGAAGTGTTGTGAGGATCAGATGGGAGAATACAAGTGAAGAACTGTACAAGTGTTTATTGCTAAGGTTGCGTTGTTCTAATCCTTTGTCCCCTAAGGATATTGGGGAGGGGGGAGATTAAGACTGATTTCATTGGGGTGGGGAGCTTTCAGGATACAAGCATCTTCTCCGCGGTTTACCGCCTTAAAAGGGTTGCATTTGGGCACTGAGGGGTGGCTGAGTGACTTGCAGACACCCATAAGCAATGCTTGTTTCTTACTTGGCTTCTGCACCACCCGCGGAAGTCAGAGACTTTTCTGCACTGCAGGCTTCCAAGGAGAGCCTGCATCACCCTCAGCTGCTTTGTGGAGCCCAGCTCTAGAAGGAAGTCAAGGCTGCCTGCTGGAGATGAACACGCCTCCTGATACAGATTAGATTAGTGGGTGTTTGTCTTAATAGCCAACACTTCCTCTTGAAATGTTGCCTAAAACAGCCTCAAAATACTCCTATTTCAGATACGTGTCACTTCCTCTCCATTTAGTGGGCCCCCTTTCCTTCCTTCCACTTGGCTTTGCTTTCTTTCACTATGATTCCGATGTCATTTCGTTCCTACCCAAACCTATCCACACTCATGGTTTGTTCACCACTCTGCCTTTGTGCGTCTTTCTGTGTTTCCCCTCTCTTTCTCTTCCATTTGTCCCCTGATTTTCCCTCTCCCTTTCTCTCTCAACTCTCTCCTCTTTCCCTCTCTTTTCTCCTGTCTCCCTCCTTCCTCCTTCTCTCCTGTTCTATCTCTTCTCTCCTTTTCCTTCTCTCTGTCCTCTCCTCTCCCTAGAATATCAATAAGCTGTATCTCCATAGTACACAATCCTTGATCTTCTCCCAAAGGCTAAGAGCTGATTTCATTTTCAGAGGAGCATCACAACCAGACTTAGAAGAAGCAGAGCTCACCCTCCCACAAGCCTCAGCAAAACTTGTCATGTCACTCTTGGCGTCTGAAGCTACCTCCCACCCACCACCTCCTCTGGACTTTCTCAGCCTCTCCTTTTCTTCCTTTGACCTTAAAATGCAGTTTCTCAGGGCCCACCTCGCCATCCTTTGTCAGCTGTCATCAATAGGTGGTCCAATTGAATGTCCAGGATGCTCTGGAAATGTTTACAAGCAGGAACAAGATGGTGGAAGGAAAGCTTCCTTATTCTGATCATCCTCCACAACTCTCCACACCAATCAGTTGCCAAGTGTAATTGATTCTATCCCAACATCTCTCCCATCCTCCCTTCTTCACTTATCCTGATGCCCTCCTAAATTAGGTTCTCATCACCTCTTGCCTTGACAATAGCTTCCTCACTGGTGCCTCTGCTTCTGTTCTCTCCGATTACCAAACCATTTTACACACAGTTGCCCAACGGCAACTAAAACATAGGTCCAGTCACATCATTTCTCTGTTCTAAAAGCCCCAATGAGTTCCTTTTGCCTCTAGATTTAAATAGAAACTCTCCTATTGGGCATTAAAGGCTTTCATAATCTGACTTTTGGTCTATATAATATTTCCCCACCCCCACCCCTCTGGGTTCTAGCCAGACTGCTACACTTTTTCTTCCACTGATATGTCATTCTATCCTTTGCACAGGTTCACCCTCTCTCCCCTCCCTCCTTGAAACGCAGAGCTCTCGTCAAGGGTTACTTCCTGTGAAAACTCCTTCCAAAGTCCTTCCCTGATTCCCCCCTGTTGTCAGTGGCTCCTCATAGTAGTGATTTGTGGGTGTGTGTATGTGTGTGTGTATACATATATATATATACACAAATACATGCATATTTACATATATACGCATAATACCCATGCACACATGTGTATATACTCATACACATATACATATGAACATGTGCAAGACTATATACATGCATATACAAATATATACACATACATACATATACACATGTATTATGTATGTGTGGATAGATAGCTAGATATCCTGGATTGATGCCTCCAGGAGGCATATATAAGCTCTTTGTGGGCAGAAATTGTTTCATTTTTCACTCTGTAAAGCTGAAACGATGCCTGGCACTTAATAGAGGCTTGTTAATTGCCTCCCTCCCCTCATGGACTGTGGTGGGGCTAAGTGGAAGGGCTAGTCAAGAGACCTCAGGAGAAACCAAGATGTGCAGATTCTGCAGTCTCAGAGGGACCTGCTCATGAGTTTCTTAAATAATGAAGCCAAGAATCACAGAATCTCAGGGCATGGTTCTGGAGTCAGAAGACCTGGGTTCAAATCCCCTAGCCAATGCTTACTGCTCATGTTAACTGAGCAAAGTCACCTTCATTTCCTTGGGCCCAAGTTTCTGCTGAGGTCATTTCCAGCTTTAGGCCTGTGACCCTATGAGTTAGAAGGCACTTCTCACCTGAATAGAGAGTTCCCCAAAGGTAGACACTCCTGAGTACGAGGAGTTCACCACTATGCCATGCTGGGCAGGCTCTAAGGGTTAGGAAGCATCCCTTCCACTGCCCTTCCACTTACATACCCTGTAGGTCAAGCAGATCATGCCCACACACAAGTCCCCAGCCCCACTGAACCATCTGCTTCACCTCCAGCTTCCCAGCTATCAGTCTAAAGGAGGAATGGAAGTCAATGTGGGGAGGAACCCTTTCGTTCTTGTCTTTCCTAAGGTACTGTGTACTCCTACAAAGGCTATATAATTAGAAACATAAAACACTGTGGGCTACCACCACTTGTTTAAGGTGGGCTATTAACTTTTCAGAGGGCGGAAAGAGCTACCACACTTTTAAATAAAGCGAATGCCAAGGAACCCACATTTAAAGCTCTAAATCAGCAGTCACTCACCCACAACCGCCCACCAGCTCTAGGAATTGGGGACTTTTTTTCCCCAAGATTTGGCTTATTATTTATATAGAATTAGAGATGATTTCTGGCTTCTTGAAGCTGCCACTCAGATGATACCAAAATGCCTTCCATCAAAGCTGGGATATTAATCCCCAAGTGCTGGCCCCTCTGTTGTTCCAAAAGGGGGTCCTTGACCACCTCGGCTTTTGCCCTCTCCCAGAACCCACATAGACTTCAGGTCTGGTCAGTTCAGCCTCTGCGGCATTTCTCCCTCTCTCCATCCCTACAGTTCAGGCCTCTATCACCTCTCATTTCCACTGATGCTGAAACCTGAAGCCATTTGGCTGTGTTGTATGATTGTATCTACAGCAATACAGTACCTGGTAAATAATAGGTGCTTAATAATTGTTTGTTCCTCAGCTGATTGAGCGATGGACACCAGAACGGTGTCGAGCACATAGTAGGTGCTTAATGAATGTTTATTGGATTGAAAGAATCACCTGCCTCTCTCTGTTCATTCCACAGTTCCAGCCCAGACTCAGTCTCCAAACTATGAAAAAGGGTTGAATCCCTGAAACCAGTAAATGCTGGTTTCTACCCTACAGGTATGACCCTTTCTCTGATCCCATGCCTGGGACATTTTTATCTATTCCACATTTAATAAGAGCCTACTGCATGTTAGTCCCTGTCCTGGGCATCCACAATACAGGTTTTTAAAAGGCACCACCCTGCCCCCAAAGATCTTCCACTCTACTTGAATGAGGAAGAGGAGAGAGACAAGATACGGGCACAGATAAGCATAAAAGACATGGGGGAGATGAGGGCAAAGGGACAGGCTAGACAAAGTGACCTAGGTCAATATCACACAGACAAGACTTCATCTGGGGACAGTCAGAAAGGCCTGAATTCCAAATAGCTGACGGAGCACCAGCAGACTGGATGGAGGCAAGTTCATGAAGGGGAATCCTGTGGAGTAAGGACGTCAAGGCAGGCAGGGAGGGTACACTTCTCCTGCCACATGGAGCCTGGGGGACATGAGGGACACAATTCACTTCCCCAGCTTCGTCCCCTGGAAAATGAGGGAATTGGACAAGGGAGATTTCTTTTAAGTCCCTTCCAGCTCCCAGACTATGATCCCACTAAGGACTCAGCTGTCAAAATGGGAATTGAATGTTATTTCTTAATTTAATCTTCTAAAATGAGGCAGAGAGAATCCCGCCTCCCTACGAACGCTGCGAAGAACTGGTGGTCCGTCTTTAAACAAAGAAAAAGAAAAAGAAAACAGAGCCCACAGGCTAGAATAGGAAGGACTGCCTGCAGATCATCTTTGCTGTGTGTCAGTCAGCGAGGCTGCTGCTTGCCTTGGAGCCAAATCTACTCCTTCCCACACAGAACTGTGCAAATCAATTGTCTTCCCCAAACATGCACTAACCACAGAGAAGTCAAAAGAATAAAAACCGATTTAGAAAAATGACATCTCTGCACAGTTTGAGATTACCTTCCCTCCAGCTAGGCAAAGGGGCTTGAGAGGGCTTGGAAGTACTTGAGTGAAAAACTTCTTGCCTTCCTTCCCTCTTTCTTTCTTTCCTTCTTTTTTCCTTCTCTTTCTTTTTCTCTTCCTTCCTCCCTTGTTTCTTTCTTCTCTCTCCCTTCCTTCCTTTTTCCTTCCTTCTTTTTCTTCCTAACTTTCTTTTTCTTCCTTTCTGCCTTTTTTTATCCTTTCTTCCTTTCCTCCTTTCTCTTTCCACTTCTTTCTTTCTTTCTTTCTTTCTTTCTTTCTTCCTTTCTTTTTTTCTTTCTTTCTTCCTTCTTTCCTTCCTTTCATTAATTCACTTATAGTCCAGAAAAAGCTAAAGAACCAAGACTGTCAAACCAACTGTCACTCCTAACAAACATGCATGTCAATGCCAGGGGGTTGGAGAAATTTCGGATCTAAACTTTACTCCCACCACCACTCCCCCCAAGAGCCCCTCAGCTTCTCCCAGTGACTACCCCTTGGATGGAAAGCTACCACTGAGGGCAGCTTGGCCAACATACCAAACCTGCCAGCACATGAAGTCTCCTCTAAGGCAGCCCTTCTCTGCCTCAATCCCTAACAATGATCAGGAGACAAGAAGGGCTCATCAGTCTCCATTATGAAGACAAGGTTTTCCTCCCATATTATCCTGTCTGTCATGTCCTGCTCAGGGTCCAAAGAAACTCCTGTCTCATACATCATGATTTACTGTCTCCCCACAAAGCCCCTGGGGAGGGGGGGGTCCTTCCTGCTCACTGCCCTGCCCCTGATGTCCCAGGGCCTTCAGCTAGAGTGACAGAAGCCACTCCAGACTAGAAGGGGAGACATTTACATGCCAATTAAGCCTCTAAGGCTGAGGAGTGGGATGGGGGAGGGTGGTGGGAAGTAAGGACCGACAGAGTAGATGTGAATCAAAGCTGAGCTCAGTCCTTAGGAGCCTAAAGAGGGGAGGAGAGTGACGAGGACAAGTAGCCATAACCCAATGACAATCCAGAGTCCTAGACATACAGGCATTAGAAAAACAAAGCCAACATGTCATTTTTAATAACTGGTCGGGCATGTGTGTGTGCTTCTCATGCTACTATCATGCTTACATATGATTGGATGTCTCTTATTTAACTAGAATGAAACACTAGTTAAGGTGAAAGAATACTGGATGTAGAGTCAGGATACTGGGACTCAATTTCTGGCTGTTTTTTACTGCCTGTGTGATCTTGGACAAGTCATTTGCCCACTCAAAGCATCGCATGATGTTCCATTGGCACCTTCCAGTTCTGATTTTCATTCTATGTTCTGACATTCCATATTCTAATGTCCCTCCCCCACTAACTCCAACATTCTATGTTCTGAGGTCCCTCTTGGCAATAATATTGTGCCCCGTAGCTCTGATGCCCTACATTCTATGTTTTAACATTCTATATTCTAAGGTCCTTTACTGTGACATTTGATGTTCTAAGCTCCCTCCCTCTGACATTCTATGTTCTGCATTCTAACTTCTATGTTTGAAGTTCCCTCTCAGCTCTGACATCCTATGTTCTAAGTCCTATCATTATGTGTTCTAAGTCTCCCCCTACCCCCTGTTGGAATGCTCTAGGATCCTATGAATATTCCAAAGAGACTGTAATCCAAGGATCTATGTCCAAATCCCAGTTTAGCTACTTAGGACTTGGGTGATTTGGGGCAGGTCTCTCTTTTCCGGGCCTCCATTTTGACCTCAGCTATAAAATGAGAGTGTTAGATTTGAAAACCCCCTAAGGCCCTTGCTGGCTTGAGATCCTATGACTGTTGGTAGCCCATCTCAGGGAAGGTGTAGACTGAGGCAAATTACAGAGTCTCCCTTCTCTCATTCCTCCAATTTAGGTATCTAGGTGAAACTAGGTTATCAAAGATGCCATTTTCTTAAGAGGGAAATGAAAAGGGTTATGAGAGATGGGAAAGAGAGCCTAGGCCTGCTGAGCTCAGTTGTGCTGACTGGGCTGCCAGAAGTGAATGGGTATGAATTCAACTTCCTTCCCTCTCTATCAGTCAACCCCCCCAAGTCACTGCCCAGACTCTTGTCACCTGTCAGTCTTGTCCCCTGTAGCTGCCAGCAGGGAGGCCCTCCCTTCTCAGGACCTCAAGGAGCAGCTATGACTCTTGGCCCTTGGGGAGGGAGGAACCCACACCTTTAGTATTTCCCCAGTGAAAAGGAATTCCTGGATTCTCAGATTCCTGGACCTCAGCTTGTTGCCCCAACACCACTCCTATTTGGCCCCATGGCCAGAGAGAAAAATCAGTGTTTTGTAGAGGAAAGATTATTGAACATGGAGTCAGAGGCACATGTTCGAATTCTTGGGAGTTGGAGGATCAAGGACAATCCACTTAACCTGCTTCCACTTCTGTAAAATGGAGAGGTAACAGTACCTCCTCAGAAAGGTTGTTGCAACGCCCATCATGAAAAATTCTTTGTCAGCCTTAGATTTAGAGCAAAAGGGAACTTCAGAGGCCACTGAGACCAACACTCTTCTTTGTAGATGAGGAAATTGCAGGATTTGAATCTAGATCTTCCTAATTCAATGTCCCATCCACTACCCAGGGTGACCTTAGACTAGTCTTTAACCTTTCTGGCCTCTATTTCCTCAACCATAAAACAATGATACTGGTCTTCAGTCATGAGCTCATCTCCTTTGTGTGTCCTGACCCCTTGGGCAGCCCACTGAAGCCTGTGGACCCCTTCAAAAAACAATGTTTTTAAAGGAATAAAAGAAAGTACATAGGATTAGAAAGAAAAACAAAAGAGAGTAAAAATAAGTTCATGGACCTGAGGTTAAAAACCCCCTGGACTCTTACATTCCTCCCAGAAACGGAAACCCTGTGATCTCACAATCCAATGACCAACTGGGGCTGACCCAGCATGGCCTCTGCCTTTTCTGACCTTCTGGCTCAGCCTGGAGACTAAGAAGTTTGTGGACATGGGGCCAGGGGGCCCTTTCCTAAGCAAGGAAATTCACAGATTTGGGTAAAACCAGACTCTTCATCTCCTTCTGCAGAGGAATGACAAATCCAAAAAGCCTCAGTCCAGTAGGGAGACGATCAGTAGACAAGGACCCAGCCCCTAGACCTAGAGATGGGCTAGGAATTTCCCAGTCTTATTTATTGATGGATTCAAAGCAACACACACACACACACACACACACACACACACACACACACACACACACACACACACCCTTTTTCATTGAGACAGTGTGCTTACAGGGGACAAAGAGAAATGTTCTCCCCCCAAATGAGAGCATTCTATTAAAACACAGAATAAGGGTTCATTGGAAAAGGGGTCATTTCTGATTAGATTCTCTGCTACCACTACTGTAAGGCTATTATCATAAATCATCTCAGAGCCTAATGAGAGGGCTTTCATTCATCCCTTTCAATAGAGTATAAAGATTCTTTGAGACCACTTTAATCAGTTAGTCCCGAGGCTGCACTTCTATGAGGTAAGTAGACTCTCCTCTGTCCCTCTTCACCAAAAAAATGATCATGACAACTGACATGTGTATCATAGATGCTGGGAATCATCTTCTCTGAGTTCCCCAACCCCCCCCAGTGACAGGTACCACGGGCTTTGCCCCACTTCATAAGTGAGGAAATGATGCTGGGTCACAAGGCTAGGAACTATCCAAGGCAAGATTTGAACTCAGCTCTTTATAACTCCAAGAGTACCAGTCTCCTGCCCCTGTCTCCATGCTGTCTCCACAAAGATCCCTCATAACTTTTTATCATTCATCTTGATAGTGGTTATGACAACTATTCCAACATACAAAAACATGACCTGACCACAGGGATCTAACCAATTGCTTAGCCAAGAAGCATTTACTAGGTGCCTACTATGTGCCAAGCACTGGAGATATAAAGACAAAAGAGAAACAATTCCTGTCCTCAGAGAGGGCAGTTTACATTCTGTCAGGAAGAAACATCTATTTATACACGGCTGTCCCGAAAGTCTTAATGTAGTTTTAGCAATTAAAATCTGCTTTCATAAATAATAACATAAGAATAAGAAAATTAGGCTTTCATAATCTAAAAGTGCACTAAGAGCTTTGGGACACCCTACATACCATTAGTTATAGAAACAATATACTCAAAATTAAAACAGGATAATTGGGGAAAAGGACACTCTCAGCTGGAGAGATTGGAGGAGACTAGGTGTAAAAGATGGGGTTGAGATGCATTTTGATGGACACAGAAGCGTAAGAATTCAGATGGGAGATGGGAGGGCATTTCAGATAGGAGTAATGCCCATCTCTGTCATTTATTAACAGCGTAACTTGAGGCCAATCTCTTATTGTCTGTTTTCTTCTGTGAAAAATGAAGGGGTCAGGATATGATGAGCTCTAAGATCCCTTACAGCTCTAAAAATCAGTGGCTCTGAGTACGTGACAGGTTAAAGCCAGAACCAGAGAGAAAGAAGAAGGGAGAAAGCCTAGGATCCAGATCACCTTGTGATCTTCTGGGAGACCTTGGGAAAGTCATTCTGGCAGAGAACTGAACTCGACACTCCAGATGAGGTCTGCTGAGAACTCAATGCAGAGACTTTCACCTGCATATTCCTGGAAATCATGACTCTTACTGCAGTCCAAGATTGAATTTTACAGGTAAGGAAACTGAGGCCCACAGAGGTTAAGAGATATGCCAAAGCCACAGGGACTGTGAGGAAACAGGATTCAAATCCAGGTCCAATCATTTGGGGAAGAGCAAATAAGTGTTCACTGGTTTGGAAGGGTCTGAGTTTTTCATTTCTGGGTTTTTCCAGGCAACTTCCCACAACAGTACCAATCAGCATTGGGGGATCAGATTCTGAGCCTGCCATCCTAAACTGTATCTGCTTAAATGGTGCTGAGACAAACAAGGAGTTACTATTTTCTCTCTGGCTAAAATAGATAGACTCTTAACATCTGTATCATTAACCCAGTCGTTTTCCCCAGAGAAGGCAACAGGGATGATAATGGATTAGCCTCCCCTCCAGCAGCCGCCCACTAGAAACAACTTTCCCCAGCCCTGATCAATACTTGGATCTGAGTTACTTATAGCAGTGTCAGGAGTGCTCAGAGATTTTGTGCCAAGGTGTGGAGACCAGATGGTTTGGAGAAACTTATGTCAGGTATCCAATTGTCTTGGCTGAAGGATGAACCGGGGCCACCTGCCTGACTGTGGCCTTCTGGACACAGAGGTAACAGGGGGAAAATGCAAAGAGGCTGTTAGGTGGCTCTCTCTCCCAGTGGGCGGGGCTGGCCAAGGAGGGGTTCAAATGGTCCATGAGAAAGAAGAGATGAAAAGTGAGAGGAAGAGGAAAAAACAAGTCAGTCTGTGGTAAATGCTCCATTCATGAGCACAGTCCATAAAAACATCACTTTATGTTTATGTAGAATAGTCTTATATCTTGGCCTCTGCAAACTGATGAGAATATGAACCTCCTTCCTTTCCCTGGAGAGAGGGGGGCCATGGGTGCAGAATGGTGTAGGCACTGTCAGAATGGGCTCTTGTGTCATTTTGATTGGCTTAGTTTTTTTTTAAATTGGGTTGGAGGGTGTGGAGGGAACCAGAAATGGCTGTCATATACAACCAAAAGGCATCAATAGAACATTGATTTCTTAAAGAAAAATAAATAAATAAAAGGGTCCTTCATCTTGGCCGCAGATAAAATCACTCTCCTCCTCTCAGTAGAGAGGTGCGGAACTACGTCCCCAGAGTGCTGCATGCTTTGTCAGGCAAGGTCACTGTGCTAATGCTTTTGTTTAATTGTCTTTTCTCTGGCACACAGCAAGGGAGAAGCTCCAGGCACTGTGCTAAAGAAAGAGACAGAGACAGAGAGAGAGAGACACTCAGAGAGACAGAGAGAGAGAGACAGGGACAGAAAAACAGAGAGACACTCAGAGAGAGACAGAGAGAGAGACACAGAGAGACAGAGAAAATAAATTATATACATATACACACACAGACATACATAACACAAATATGCATGTACATATATGCATGTATGCATGTATGTATGGAGAGAGATAGGGTGAGGAATCAATTGGAAAAAGATTATAATATAAAAACAATAGACATCAATAAAGCTTTTTAAATAAACAGTAGGGTCCTATGAAAGGCTATATCCCAGTGTTTCTCCAAGTATTAGTTTCTTTAGGATTAGTTAGTATTCAATAATAACAGCTGAACTGAATGACTGACTGACCTATAAAATATCCTAGGATCAGCCTATATTATATGTAATACTATTGTCTATCCCTTGAAGTTTTCCCCTTTTTTAAGTTAGGCAGAGGAACCATCTTCAACCCCTGAGGTCCTCTACTGTGACCAATGGATAGCTTCCACTGATGTCCTCAACAACCTTCTTATGCCTTATGCCAAAGGATGTACCCAGGGTTTTGACTGAAGTGTCTATGGATAACCCTGGCCTTCAGGGATGGTTTTCTTGCTAAGGATCTAGAGAAAGAAATATTTCTTAGTAAAGATTCTGAAACAATTTTGAAATATTTTTAAATCCTACATGAAGAAGCCCAACTCAAGTTGTTACTTATAAGTAATCAGTGGGAGCACCTAAAAGCATCAGTGCCATAACACCCCCTTCCCCCAAACACACACATGTGCACACACACACACACAATCACTCCATCTTTACTCTGGTTGGCATGTTCTTTAGGTGATGACCTAACCCAAACTATTTTCCAGCAATCCAGTCCTAGATCCTTATCAGCACCTGATTTCAATGATAAAAGACCAGAAAAGGATGGAATGACAGCCCCAGGTGCTACAGGGAGTGAGCACCATGTCCATATGGTCATATGGCCACTTTTGATATCTCTGGTCTTAGTCTCCCTCTTGTATGTTTAGGTAAAGGTACAGATTAGACGAGGGGATCTTGTATGATTGCTTTCCCTCCAGCTACCCCCAGAACTTAAGAACCAAGAGCTACTTATTGGGGGTGGTTGCAAGAGAAGAAGGAAGATGGATGTGTCATTCATTGGTTTTTACACTGGCTTGACCTTTCTCTAAATAGATTTATCAGTTAGCTGAGTCATGACCCTGGACCTTTTGGGTACCCTCAGGAAAAGGCTGGCTATTCACTCAGGTGGGTTAGAGAGAAGTTTCTTGTTCAGGTCTGAGTTGCACTCAGTGGGCTCTCAGGTCCCTGATAGACTCTCCAGTTCTGTGAAATGAACACTGGCCTCCAAGAAGCCCAGGGTGGTCAAAGAGAGGGACAGATCCTTCTCCGGGAGCACTAGGTTCTCTCTCCTTTGTAACACTGAGATTATCCCATCACAGAACTTCAGAGTTGAAAAGGACCATTTTAGTTGGTCCTCTGGACCGGCCCCTATCAGATAAAGGATGCTCTCTGCAAAATACCCCAGTGCTCATCCACCTTTACTTGAAGGCCTCCAGTGAAGAGGCTTTTCCTGACATTAAACCTGGCTTGCTATCTTTGCAATTCCACCCGTTGCTCCAAGTCCCAGACCCTCCCCTCAGGACTAAATAGAACCTGTCTATTCCCTCCTCCATATGACTGCTCCTCAAAAACTTGAAGAAAGCAATTATTTAGGGTTAAATATTCAGCTTTCTCTTGTCCCTTAGCTGTACAGTATAGAGATTAGACTTTGGAGATCCCTTCCAGTCCTGAATCCATGAATTGATGGAATTAAAGGGAGTTTTCTAACCTTAAGTCAGACCTGACAAAAACATTTATCTTACTGGCAGAAGGAAGTGCTTTCAAAGATGAACTAAATGTCTGCGAGTTCTAATTAGCTGGTTAAGTGGTTTGTGTTCCAAAAAGAGGTTGGTTCCTGTAAGGGACTCTGTAACTCAGGATACTAGTGAATCAATTTTCATCTGGAAAGAAAGCAGACAAGGCTTCCTTTCCTAGAATAACGAGATATGTGGGGAGTGGGTGAGGAGGGCTTCTGACTTTCTATAAGAGCTAAAACTTGGGCTCTGGGGACTGCCAGAAAAGAAAGGTGGCAGTTCCTTACCCTCCTCACATGACAAAAAGGTAGCAACTCCTCTGAGGATTCCAGTTGAAGTCCAGAAGAAAGACAGAGGCACAGAAAGACAGAGGAAAAAAGTTGGGGGCAGGGGTGGGAGGAAAGAGACAGAAACAGACACAGACACAGAGACACAGAGAGAGATATAAAGCTGTCACATAGAAGGGACATGGCATTTAGTGGAGCTCAGCAGAGACAGGTATGGGCCCCAAAAAGGGCAGTACCCCTAGAATGGAGCAGGTCCATTAAGAGGAGAAGGTTGGATAAAAATCTCTATGCTATCTCAGCCCTCAGGAAGCTTTTCTGAGGCCCCATGGGTGGGAGTGACTTGTCCAAAATCACACAACTAATAAGAAACATAGGTCATCTGATTCTAGACTGTTTCCCTTCTACTTTATAATGCCAGCTCCCAATTCTCTGCCAACTTACTACCTATCTGTCCATAGAAAAATCACTTTACCTCCATAGGCCTCACTTTCCAAATCTGTAAAACGGATGGGTAGGATTATAGACCCTCTCAGGTCCCTCAAAGCAAAAATCTACGATCCAATGAATCACTGGCAAGATGGTGCTCACATTGTGTAAATGTTCTCCTTACCAGCATCTGAGAAAGCCTTGGAAAATTAATCAGGTTTTTCCTAGTCAATGTTGTTGACTTCTCCAATGAACTAAAGATGCCAAGCTCAGCCCATCTGCTTTCTTTACCCCAAGAGCATGTAGCCAGTCTCTGAAAGGCCCCACTGGCTTCATAAACACCCAGCAGTCATTGAGGCTAATCCCAATATCTCAATCCCATTTGTTCAACTCTGGGCCTTCACTAAGAGAGAAAGAAAATGCCAAAGTGAATGAGTGTTGAACTCAAATTGGAGCCACCACTGGAGGAGAAATAAACTAATATAGGAAAACACAAATGGCCATGAAAGCCCCATCTAGGTGAAATCAACTCTGACTTCCAAATACCTTGATCAGTCTATGATTAAGAGCCTCCCCATGACAGGAAAAGCCCCTTCCTCCTGCTTACTCCTTGAAGAAGGAGAGTAGTGATTAGCCTCCCCTCTGCCTGTCAGAGCTGTACTCTGTATCTTGATCTTCTCTGTATTACAGCAAGCTGTCACCACCCAGGAAGAGATGCAGATTACTCCTCCTCCCTTTGAAGGCTGGAGCACTTGGCCATTAAAATCTGCCTTGGGCAAAAACTTGGCAAGTGAGTTTCTAGTCCAGGAGAGACTTTGACAAAATGTTAACACAATTAGAACCAAATTGTCCAGAAGGGATTGAAGTTACTCAGGGGAAAGTTACTTGTGCATTTTGATGGGCCTAGGGACCTGAGGGCATGTGGTGGCTCGGGTGTAGGTGCTGGCCAAAGCCACCTCTGGAGCAGATCTCCAGCCAGCCTGCCTTTCTAGATGTACATAAATCACAGATTTATTTCATTCACAAGAAATGCTACAGCCTGTCAGTCCTTGTTAAGGTAATGGGTACAGCTAAATAAGCTCCTTGGGAGCAGGGATGATTTGGGTGGGGGAGAGGGGGGTCTTTACATCCCAAAGTACCTGGCACACAGTGGGCACTTAATAAATATTTGTTGGTTGATTGCTATATAGATTCAAACCCACTCCAATGCCACCTCTTCCTAGAATTGTTTCCTAATTCTCTCCCCCAAACTCAAATCAGTAAGGACTTTCCTTCCCACTCTACTCCCTATTAGTAATGAGAGGACCTGAATTCAAATCTTAGCCCTGCTATTCAAAGGTGTAACCAGGGCAGGGCACTCAGAATTTCTCTCAGGATGCTGAATCCTTCAGCATTATAGAAACAACAGAAATTGGCATGTTTCTTACTCCCGGAAAGTCTCTGGATTGGCTTGGCATCTTTGCCTCACCCTACCACTATTCCGCCAGACAGAGAGTCAGAAGACAAGGATCTACCATGTGCCTATGGGAGATCAGTCCCAGGGTATGGGTGTGGGGAGGGAGACTTTGGGGCCAAGACCTTGGGGGCACTCAATAGTTCCTTAGTTTGAGGGTTGCATAGTTTGGCCTGACCCAGGTGCAAATCCTCCCTCGTGATAACTCTGCAACTACTTACCACCTGTGTGAGGATCTGAGACAAATCACTTGACCTCTCTGGGCCTGGGTTTTCTCATTACATTTCTGGAGATGAGACATTGGATTAGACCATCTCCAAAGTAGCATCTGGCTTTAGGGCCTGGGAGCCTCCCATAAATAGCACTTCAGTTAGTACTTCTCTAATGAACTTAGCATGCAATCATGGATTCCATAGTTATTTTTGTATGTGTCATGTCTCTCTGCTATGCTCTAAGCTCTGGGTCAGAGATGTCTGTTCTCTAAGCTCTTTATAGCTCCCTGAGAGCTTGGCACAGTGCTCTGCATGCAGTAGGTACTAAAAATGTATTTCTTAAGAATGAATGAACGGATGGATGGATGGATGAATATTTTCTGTTTGTGGTTTGTTTCCCAGATTCATATTATGCTGAATCAACCTTTGGATGAACTTGTCCATCTGCGGGGAAAAGCTGATAAAGCCACAAAATTAATTTTTCAAAAACAAAACACTTTCGCCACATAATTCTAAAACAGTAAGGTTTTTTTTAAGTGGTTACATTGTTGTTGGACTCCATAAAAACTGTGTTTGTTTTGTTTTCTAAATTGGCTTGACTGTGTTAACTTCCCTTCCCTTCTTCCCCAGGGTAGGTTCAGACTGCCAGCTTGCAACTGGCCTGGCTTCTGCATGTGCCCCTCCACAAGTGCATGGTCTCATCGGAAGGGGAAGTTGTGCTGGTTTTTCATGGGCCTCATCCTTTGGGCTCACTCTTCACTCAACACAAGGTCCAAGAGCCCCTGGGGCAGAATGTACTCTAGGACTCCCCCTCACTCACTCGCCCTTTTCAAATCACACCAGTACTATGATCCAACATGTTATGGGACTGTCCTGTCTTCCTTCTCAAAGACATTTCTCCTGTGAGATGCAGGCTCCATTACTATCTCTGCTCTCATGGATACCTTTCATTCATGGGGCTGCTCCTAGGTTTGCAAAACACTTTCTTCATTTTTATTAGAGACAAAGGACTAAAATCTACAGGCATTACTTAGTGAAATTTTTAGCTCAGAAACATCTGAAATAGTCAGTCAGCTCCACCATCAGGCACCAACTTTGGACAAAGAACTTACATTTCCTAATAACCATCACAGTTGGGCAGGGAAGACTCAAGCACAAAATGGAAAAGGGAAAGGGAGGTAGATAAGGTTTCAGCTCCCACATTGTGGGGTCCTGGAAAGGTAGCTAGATTTGGAGTCAACCCACCAATCAACCAAGTAATTATCAAGTGCCTACTGTATACTAGGCACTGTGTAACGCTTTAGGGATAAAAGTATAAAGAATGAAACAATTCCAATTTGCAAGAGGCTTATATTCTATTGGGGGGACATAATAAGTACTTATTAGACATATATACAGCACACATATAAAATATGTACATACACATATGTACAGGTGCATACACACACACACACACACACACCATCCTATGCACCCAAAATACACTCCCTCCTTATTTCTGCCTCATAAAGTTTCCTTCCTCTGACTCCATTTTCTGCACAAATTCCTTTCTGATTCCCCTCTCTCCCCACCCAACTACCAGTGTCATTCTTTCCAACTACCTTGTATCAGTCATTCAATGAACATCTATTAAGCTCCTACTCTTTGCCAGGCACAGGAGATAGAAAGACAAGACTTTGCATGCTAGAAAGACAATAAATAAACTAAGGGATGTCCATCAGTTGGAGAGTGACTGAATAAATTACTGCACATGAAGGTATCAGAATATTACATTACCATAAGGAATGATTAAAGTTATAAGAGAAGCTCGGGAAGAATTGTATGAACAAGACAAAGAACTGGGAAACATTTAAGAACCCTGATGGAAGCAACAACAACCCACAGTTCTAGAGGGCTTGCTGAGGAAGTCACAGAGGTGAGACCAGGAGCAGGATGAGCCCCACTTGGCAGGTGGCCAGTTGGGGGACTTCTTTTATTTGACTTTTATCTATTTATTTAGCTTTCTTACAAGGGTCTTGTTTTTTCCTTGCATTTTTTTCAATGGAAGGTGAGAGAAGTGAGGAGATAAAATAAATACTTATTAGGTGAAAAAATAAAATTTAAATTGAAGGAAAGACAGTTAACCTTCAGAGGTAGGAAGCTCCCCTCTCAACCTTTTAAAAAACTCTCAAAAAAACAAACTGTTAGGAGAAGCAAGCTTCCTCTGGGTCCGTGGAAAGGAAAGCCACAGTGGTCAGAGGACCAGTGCTCTGGGAGCTCCCTCCGAGCCCCCCCTTCTTCAGTTGGATATTGTCCTCCAAGCTACACTGTGGGGAGTCATTACTGGGACCCCTGATTTCTCCTGGCACTGGTCAGTTCCTAGTTCTTTGTTCTAATAATTTTACTCTTGCTCTTTTCTCTGGCCTCGGGAATGTTCTCATCTCTCATGTCTCTTTTAAAACTTCTCTTGGAACAGGCTGTGGGATAAAAGGCAGGCCCTCTCCTTTGTTTTCTTCTCTCCAACCACAGTCATGGAATGTTCAAGACTAAGTTGCAGGACAAGGATGGAAACAGACTAGCCTGATCGTGGGCTGAAAAGTGCAGATGGACTTGGCCTAGGTTGGCAGGGACATAGTTATTTTAATAGCTTTCTTTTGTTCTAGCTGATGTTCCATCCCCCAATTTTTAACTCTAACACTATGGCTGATGCCCACTTGTGCTCAGGGATCTTCAGCAGCCCCCTATGGCCTATCTCCATGCCAAGCAGCGGAATCTGTAGTTTATTCTAAAGATAAGCAGGCTCTGCACAATCTGACTTCAACCTAAAGGCAGCATGAGGCAATGAAGAGAACACTGGATTTGATTTGGTTTCCTTGCTGTCCCCAGACCACTAGGTATAGTGACTATACCTAGAATGGGCCCCCTCCACACTCCTGCTTCTTAGGAGCCTCGGGGAAGTTTTTCTGTATCCCCTCCTTAGGGTTTTGAATGCTGTCTGAGTCTCAAACTGCCTGGTATTTACTGAACTGAGGCACCATGATATCCTCCCCCAAGAATGTAAGATCCTTGGGGGTGTACAAGATTGTTTTATTCCCAGAACCCAGCTTGGAAGGACCTTATCCAAAGCCTGTGGTGGTTCAGGTCACTCACTTGACTCACCTTCTTACAGGTCTCCAAGGACTTTGACTCTCATAGCCACAGTCAGCCCAAAGCGGGAAGAAGACAAGGGGATTATGAAAGCCTTGTGGCCACCAAGCCTGCCCCTCCCACCTCCGGAGACCTGATTTTCTAATTTTCAGGCTTTCTAGAATCAGTCAGGTCCCCCTGGGCCACCTCCTTGACCTCAGCAAGTACTCCTAAGCATTCTCACCAGTAGTCTTACCATGGACCTTTGCTCCTCATTCAGAAATGAGCCCAGATCATAGGCAGCTAAAATGGTGCATCAGTATAGCCAGAATCAATTGGCTCTCTCTCATCCACTTAGCCAAACCATGCAAGGGAGAGCTCACTGTACATGTGAGTCCTACCACATGTTAAAGGCCAAATAAGAAATAGGGACGAGAGCAATGATTCCACTTTATAGAGAACTCCCAGATGGGGAAGGCCCCTCTGCCAGTGCAGCTTCTCCGCAAGGTATATAGCCTTAGGTGGTCATCTAGGCCATGGAGGGATTTATGTGATTTGCCCAGGTTTACTCAGGGAGTGCCAGAGGTGAGACTTGAGCCCAGGTCTTCCTGCCTCCAAAGGGATCTCTTTAAACCACAGTATCTGAAGGAACTCAGGCAAATCACTTGGACATACTCAGTGACTTCCAGCCTGCTTTGCCCCATAGATAGTCAAAGAAAAGCTCTGGGAAATATTCATCTGGAAAGTTTGTACTGCCTTAACATTTTTAAACGGTCATTATTAAGTCAAGTAGCATTTATAAAGCACCTAATACGTGCCACGCATTTTGCTAAATCCTGGGCATAGTTTTTGTTCAATCATGTCCTCTTTATGACCCCATTTGGGTTTTCTTGGCAGATATACTGGAGCGTTTGCCATTTTCTTCTTCAGCTCATTTTATAGATGAGCAAATTGAGGCAGACAAGTTTAAAAGATTTGCCCGGGGTCACAGAGCTAGTAAGTGTCTGAGGCCAGATTTGAACTCAGAAAGGAGTCCGTTGCAGTACCACCTACTTGCCCCACCTAGGGATACAGAGAAAGAATCTCCATTCTCAAGGGGCTCAGTCTGGGAGAGACAACCAGAAAACCACCGTACACAAACAAGATATGTCTGGAAGTAATATAGAGAGGACGCTAAGATTAGGGCAGAAAGGGAAAGACTTAAACAAACTTGAAAAAAAGAAAAAGAAGGAAAGGGAAAGGCTTTTTCCAGAAGGTGAGACTTTGGCTGAGAGGCCCTGGAAGCCTGAACATGTAGACAACTACACGGAATCTCTCTGGACAAGCGGATGTGGCAGCAGACTCTCAAGAACCGGCTCCCAGTGAGTAAAGCAAACCCAACGTGCAGAAGAAGCCAGAATGCTCCCTTGTCCCTCCCAGCCACCCCAAAATAACTTTTGTTTCCTTTGCTCACTTTACCATCATTTAAATCACAAAGGCCAAAGTTGACTGTACTAAGAATACTATGCAAACTAAGCAGAGCTTGCAGGAGACTATTTTCATTCCACCCACCTCAGCTGTACATATACTTAAAAAAAAATACAACCCTCCCACCACAACAAAAGATAATCCTGCCATCCTGGGTACAGGTCTACAACTTTCCATGATGCAGGAAAAGTAGGGATGGGATGCTGACATATCTCTTCTTTAAATGTCAGTGCCATTCAAATATCATTTGCTAGGATGAAGTAGAAGGTAGGGAGGCTTTTTGGTAATTGCTCTGGATTTGGTAAAATCCATTTGGGACGCAACCCCTCTACCCACTCCCACCCCAACCACAACCAAATTGGAAGGACCAAACCGGTTTCAGTTGCCATCGATGGATCTCATTTCTTTGGATGGCCAATTTCTATTTCCTAAGACTAGAGAATTTATCTCAAAGGCCTCCTAACCCAGACCCCTCAATGTAGAGATGAAGATGTGCTGGCCGAAAGAGGTTGAATAATTTGCGCAAAGAACCAAAATTGAAACCTAGGCTGTCTGGCTCCAAATCCAGAAATCATCCCTATTCTCAAGGCGTTTTCATATCTGGGATACAGTCTGGTGTATTTAGGTGAATAAAGAATAAACACAGGGTAAATACAAGGTAAATACAATGTTCATTTAGTATGTCGGTGAGGCAGAGCAATACCACCTACAAGAGGGTCACAAAAACATACCCCAAACAATTCTAAGAGCAGCTTGACCCAGCAGTTGTATGACCCACAGTCATACAACGAAGTACTGGAGCCTGTGCAGTTGGCCACTAAAGTACAATGGCAGCATCTCTGTCTCCACAAAATCCTTGTGAATATTGAAAACCTTAATGAGCTCACAAAAATAGCCAAGCAATGGAAAAGATGGATGAATAAAGTGACCTTTGGCCTTTCTCCTGTCCCGCTCCTGCCACCTTCATCCTTCCAGATGAAGGAAGAGAGCAAAGACAAGAAAGAAAGACATTGCAGATGCTAGAGTCATTCCCTTCACATTTATAGGAAAGAACCTCTTCTTGGGTCAGTGATGGTAATGAATGCCACCTTCCCAAACCAGCTAAAGATCATTCTCAGAAAAGTAATCTGCTCAGCATTATTTTTGTTTGGGGTTTATTTTGTTTCTTCATTAAAGCAATGCTCAAGAATTCTGAGTAAGCTAGACGAAAATACACAACTGATCTCAGATCTCAGTCATTGCACAAGCAACGATATCAAATGAGTCCCTTTTCCCTGGGGCACCCTCAGCTCCATTCCCCTGCCCCCAAGGGTGGGGCAGGGGGGCATGGCTAGGGCCATATTTTCTCATTTGGGGGCCTCTGAAATAGAGTTCCACTCCAGAAACCAAGCATGAAAGAATAGCAACAAAAGCTCTATGATAGATAAGATATTAGGAGAGCCTGTCAGCATCTCAGGCCTGGGATGAAATACCACTGGGGACACTGTCACTGAAAACAATAATGAAAGAGTACACTATTTTCTTAACTGAAACCCTATCAAGTCTACGTACCGCTGCCCGACAGATTTGTCCTCTGAAGATGCCAATTCTGAGCTATGACTATTGATCTCTATCTTACGCTGAAATTAACAGGGCCCAAAAGAAAAAGTGGCGCCAACTTGGAGAGGAAAAAGTCAATGGGGTCAAGTCAAGGTCAGGGCTGATGAGTTTGAGAGCCACAGACTTAATCCATTTGTCCAACGTAAAGTATGGGGAAAGAATTAAAACGTGGAGTTTTTCATCTTTAAAACAAAAAAAAAACAACTTTCTTCTAAATGAAGACTCCATGGAGATGCAGAAACGTGTTTATCTTTCTGTACACACATTCCAATGACACAGAAAATTAGATGTATAAGCCGAGGTTCCTCGTGCTCCTCATCTATATCCTCGAGAAGCTATTACCTGAGTACGTGTCCTGTGGTGCTGTGACTAGGGTGTGCCTACTGGAGCTGGTGTACATGCTGAATCGAAAGGCCCCTTCCTAGTTGTTGTGACCGGTCAGCTTTCCAGAAGCAAAGGTTAGCCTCCAGAGCACAAGAATAATTAGTCAAAAGGAAAAGCTGTTTCCCCAGGGCTCTCTCCTTCTCCGTACCTCACCCTAAAGGCTTTCAAAGAGATCCCAGAGCCTCAGTTTCCTTCCACAACTCTCAGTGGAGCCTTCAGGGCTATTTGCTCCAAGCTGGACTCTTTTTCTAGCCTGGACTTTAGAGATTTGTCATAAGTCTGACTTTAGGGACTATCCCAAGTACTTGCCGTAGGCCATGCTTGGTGGGGAGGAGGGTGTAGGGCAGTGCTATTGATGTACGATAGTCACTGGAAGAAATATCTCTGCTTAAGCCATAATAATAATAATGTTAATTACATTTCTATCTCCTTGAAGTCTTGCAAATCACTATGATCACCTGGAGATCCTCTCAGCCCCTAGGGCGGTAGGTGCTAGCATCCTCCTGATTTTAAACTGAGCAGACCACAGGCTGAGAGAGGAAGTCTTTTTGCTCATCATAAAGTTAGTAAGGGCCTGAGGCACTTACTCTGTGCACCCTGTCTGATTGTTGGTTGACTTTGGGAGACAAGGTTCAAACCCAGGTCTTCCCGAGTCCAAGACTAGTGTTCTATTTGCTCTGTCTGGATGGCTGGTGGCCACAGACTTGGCACTGGAGGTTCCCAACCCTTCAAGGGTGGATGGCTTCAGGTGCAGAGTCCAAAAGACTTGCCCTAGGCACGGCAGGGATTTGATTGCTAGTCTGAGTCAGGGCTGAGTGAGGGCCCAGTCACAAAAGCACAGGAAATACCAAAGAGACCCAGAAAAGAGAACTCTCCCTTGGGATTGGTGATACCTGATTGCTAACATCTGGAAGAATCACAGAGGGTCAGAGGTCACCTCCATCCACCTGTACCTG
This sequence comes from Bettongia penicillata ogilbyi, assembly GCA_023548195.1. Taxonomy (NCBI): domain Eukaryota; kingdom Metazoa; phylum Chordata; class Mammalia; order Diprotodontia; family Potoroidae; genus Bettongia; species Bettongia penicillata. The sequence continues at coordinate 322,977 of JAJHZJ010000883.1, read as the reverse complement.
AACGAGCTTTCTTCCTTTACCACCAAGAGTCATTCCACTTTTGATTAAAGGCCTAAGGTGAAGGGCAGCTAGAGGGCACAATAGGGCCTAGAGCAGGCATGGCATCAGGAAGACTCATCTTCCTGAGTTCAATCTGGCCTGAGACTCTTACTAGCTGTGGGACCCTGGGCAAATCACTTCATTCATCCTATTTGCCTCAGTTTCCTCATCTGTAAGATCAACAGGAGAAGGAAATGGCAAACCACTCCAGTATCTCTGCCAAGAAAACTCCAAATGGGGTCGTGAGGAGTCAGACACAACTGAGAAATGACTGAACAATGAACTCAAGTGAGGAGGACCCCACCTTTTACAGAGCTTGACCTGTTGTTACAGGACACAGAGGCTGGGGAAGGTTAGGTGATTTGCCTGGAGTCACTCGGATAGTGTCCAAGCCAGGGTTTAAACTCAGATCTGTCTGGCTCCAAGGTGTCCACCCTCCTGCCTCTTAGATGCCGAATTCTTTCTCTTCTTTTAATGCCTAATATGTGATACCTGAGCAGCAAGGTGGTACAGCAGATAAGACACCTGGGCCTGAAAGGAAGATGATTCAAGTTCAAATCAAGCCTCAGACACTTACTAGTTCTATGATCCAGGGCAAGTCCCTTAACCATTGTCTGCCCCAGTTTCCTCAGTTGGAAAATGGGGATAATAGGAACACATACCTTCCAGGACTACTGTGAGGATGGGGTGATATTTATGAAGTGCTTTACCAACATTAAGATATATAGATATGTGTGTGTGCGTGCGTGTGTGTATATATTAGTTATAACATTATCAATTATGATATTAATATCTAATAATTTATTATATTAATTTTATGTGTATATGCATTTATAGCTAGCATATACAAATACTATCTATTATGGTCTTACTGCAGACACCTGCTGGAAATGTTAAGGAGGCTAGAGAATTATGATCCAAAACCATTCACAGCCAAGTGTCAACTTTATGGAAAATCGCCTGGAATGTGGGCCACACAGTATCTGCAGACAGCATGTAAGCTCTGACTGCCCCTCAAAAGATAGAAAAGCTAGTTATCTGGCCACATCCAAAGAACTATCATAAACTGGAAACTGTTCTGGAGTTTGGTGATTATTATCAGAACTTTGTGGAAAATTATGACATCTGAGTAACACAAACCATTAAAAAGTTGGTCTTCAAATGTGGAAGATCCATAGTCCTGCTTCTGACCCAAAGTGGCTCTGTGACCCTGGACAAGTGATTAAACCCTTTAGTCTATGAATTTGAGCCATGAATTACAGACCAGTTGCTTATCTTTAGCGATTAAAAATCTTTTACAGGTGAAATCACAAGGCTAGTGCCTTTATTTCCTCCTCTAAGATGCATCATCTCAGAGACCCTCAACATTCTCCCCTCCCCCAGGTAAAGACATCTTTTGGTAAGGAATTCAAAGCGAAAGTGAGTAAGGGCATTTCCAAAATGGGATCCAGACGAAGGGAGTAATGAGGTCTTGGCCCCTTGTTGCCTCCTATAGACAGCTAGAGTAAGGTGTGTGGGTGCCCCAGCCTCACATTTAGCTGTTTGGGTCTTTGCTGAACTAAGGGAGCCCTTTGGGTTCCATGTAGATGCCAGTCTGGATGACTTGGGAGCAGCTTTGTTCCAGTAAAAAGACTAACTTAATTCAACAAACTATGTCAGAGCAAGGAAGAAAACCCCAACTAAAAAGAGCTCCTGTCTTCAAGGACCTTACATTTTGGGGGGATGATGGTCACTCAAAAAACAATGACATTTCCCAGCTAGGGATTCACCAGCAGAAAGGCCTGTCCTTATGCGTATCATAGCTGTAGAACTCAAATGGACCTCAGTAGGCACCTAGTCTAACCCCCTCATAACGTGAAAGAGGAAATTGAGGCCCAGAGAGGTTACGGACTTGCCCAAGGTCAGGTAGGTGATTAGTGACAGTGTCAGGAATCAATCTATAATTGAAGTCTTCTGGTTCTAAATCCAGAGACCTTCCAACTCTAACATAACCAAGGAAGGTTCTCATAGTGGAAAAGAAAAGCAGAGGGGATAGTGACTGGGGGCTGGCTAGGACTGACAGTATCCAGAGCCCATGTGGAATCCTCATCCCACTTCTCTGAGGTTCTTGAGCCATGTGATTTTTGGGGCAAAGGGGATCAGAATGAATCTGGGGAAAGATGCATCAGATCAAGAAACATCTATCCAAGTATAAAAGAGTAGTGTTGGAATGCTATGAAGAAAATGCATCATCATCACTTATTGCCCGTAGAGTAACTAGTTGGACCACCAGGAGACAAGCCAGGATGACTTCAGCCATCTGCCTGACCCTAGAGGAGATTCTGGGCAAAGATTTCCTGAGCCAGGATTCTGATGGAGATAGAGAGTGAATCTGAGATGAACACTCAGGCATGGGAATGCCATTGAGGTTCCCTTGATCTGGAGCAAACTTCTGTTTTAGTAGAAGAAAGAAACTGAACCCTGGGGAAGTCAACTCCATATGCCCTGTACCTTCACCAGAAGTATCAGGGATGCTTATTGTCCATGCAACCCCAGGCACCCCAAGATCTTGTGGTAGCCATAGCTCCATAAGCCACTGATCCTCTCAATCAGGTAAGTAAAAAGGGAGCAAAAAGGTTCATTGTACAACCGTTCTGTAGAATGAAAGGTCACAGAGATTCTGACTCTAAAATAATGCTTTATGATTTCCAAAAACTTCTAAATCTTTTTTCTTTCTTTTTTTAAATTATATTATTTTATTTCCAATTACATGTAAAGAAAGTTTTCAACATCCACTTCTATAAGATTTTGAGTTCCAACTTTTTTCTCTCCAGCTCCCCTTCCCTTCCCCTCCCTCTTTCCTCTCCCCGCTTCTCCTTCTCCCCTCCCCAAGACACCCTGCAGTTTGATATAGGCTATACACGTACAATCATATTAAACATAATTCTGCATTAGTAAAAACAAAAAAACTAAATCCTAAAGCTCAGCTGGTCATATCACATATCGAAGAGGAACCAGAAGTCACCCCCTGGGTCCCCACCACCATCAACATCTCCAGGACTATCTTGATCCTCGTTGAAGTTTTATGACAATTGACAGGGTGAGGCCCTGCTTACCAGTGATGTGTCGAATGGAGAACTGACTGCATGTCCAGTGAGGAGAATCATGCCTCTGGTCACACAGCAAGCTATGTGAGGCTCAGTTCCCTCTTCTGTAAAATGGGGGTAATAAGACCTATACTGCTTACCTCAGTTGGGTGGATTATTATTAATTATTTTCATGGCTACACAAGGCATGGGTGCAGCCTTTTGACTGAGTTCAAGTTTTACCGAACAAATCCTTTTATTAAGAGGCCAAACTTGAGGACCTAGAGGTACACAAGGGAGCCTGGAAGCCAAAGGTTCCCCAGCCCTGTTAGAATAAGATTTGGGTTTGAGTTCTTGCTCCTCTACTTAGTGAGTTTGAGATTTGGGTCAATGAGGCAGCACTTGAATCCAAGGCTTCCAGGACAACTTGCTATCATTATATCATTCTCTCTCTCTCTCTCTCTCTCTCTCTCTCTTTCTCTCTCTCTCTCTCCTTTCCTCCTCCTTTTCTATCTCTCTCCCTCTCTTTCCATTATATACATGTACCCACACATATATTCATATGCACCTACATATGCACATATACACATACACATCTCTGTAGATGTTATGAGACTATTTGTTTTCCCCACGAAGTGTGCCTGATGCTCCTCAGACCTAGAGGGAGAAGACGAGGGAAAGGGCTTTGTGCCTCTGCGTTTTCCAGATGAGGAAACAGAAACCCATGTTCACTTAGCCAGTAATTAGTTGGGCAGGGATTCAAGCCCAAGCCTTCCTCCCTCCCTGACTGGGAATCCAGAGGTCCTCCCCTTGGTCGGGCTGCATCCCCATTCGTTCAGGGGGCAGTGGAAGCTCCCCACCCCCATAAAGAAGGAGGCCCAGCCCCCAGCACCACCCGGCCAGCAGCAGATCCCACCCAACCTAGAAAGAGCTCTGTATGCTAATTGGCAGACAAGGCACTAATGAGTCATAATTTACAAGGGAAGATGTTGGTGTAATTAGGATCCAATAAAAAAGCTGAGGTGGATTAATTGCCTTCCCATCCCAGCACAACTTGGGCATTTGGTGGCTGGGACCTAGCAGCCCTCGTGGTGGTGTCCAAAACACGTTTAGCTCTCCTTTGTCTCTGAGAAGCCCCTCCTGCCAGCCTCCCAGGGGGAAATCTCCCAGGAGGCAGATGGGCTTCTGGCAGTCTCTCTGCATTGATATCAAACGTACAGATTTAAAATAAATAAATAAACAAAGTAGGAACGCCCCAAGATCTATTCTTACATATGCTGCTATAACTTGTTAATTCAAACCATTCTTTAAAAAGCAGTTTTAATGGAAACAGGGATGGGGAACATCGAGTGCTCTGAATTCAAGGTCGAGGCCTCCACTCTTACAAAGGTGGCCCTCCCCCATTGAGACCCTCTCAGAAATGCTTCCTTGTGCATCTGAGCCCCACCCTTCCTTCTATGAGCCCCCAAGCCATGTGGGAGCTGCTTGGGTGGTAGCTAGCTGTACATGTGGGATCATTGATTCCTCAAGTGGAGATTGCTCCTTGGCAGGCTTTGAAGATAAAAATATACCATCTCTGAGGACTCCGATTTAATAATTGGGAAAATTTCACAAGAACTTTTGGCAGACAAGTTGGACGTCGACTTTAATACATGGAGCCAATAATTTACATGATGGACTATAATGGCTTTGGGGTCTCTATTATACATATGGATATCCATGTATATGTTTTATTAAGGTGCCAAAAAAGAGATTTACAGACTAGAGAAGGAACCAATTATAATTTATTGAGCTAAGAAGCCTCAGCTCCAACATAAGTATACATTCATTTCACAATATGGATTTCTCAAAGGACTTGTTACAGCCTATTAAGCCTAGAATATAAATCTTTGTTTGTTTTGCACCAAATAGCTCATTTTTAAAAATCTAGGGCTTCCTTTTACATCAGACAATCATAAAAGGTGATGAGAGAATCATCATGTTTCTCCTGTCTGAGAGCCAAAGTGGGTTCCTTAGTGTCTGGAGAGCACAGGGAGCTCAGCTGCAAGAAGCGGGCCTTATAAGTCAAGTGTCACCCCCAGACCTCAGGCAGTCACAGACCTGTTCATTGGGTGCCAGGCTTCCTTCAGGGCATTGAGCGATAGAAGGCACCACAGATCATCCAGGCTGACCTAGGAACCTGTGTGTGAACATGTGAGGAATACAATTGAACCATTTATTGTTCATCCATCCTGTGTCTGCCACTCATCTCTTGGGTTACTTGGGGTCAGTGAAGGGGAAAGATGGGTGGTGAGACCCCCCACTCACAGCAGATTCTACTTCACAGGCTAGGGAAGAGTCAGAGCAAATGATAAAACTTTGAATTAAAACACACCCACCAAACCCAGGAAAAGGACAACCACAGAGACTGAATGCTTGACTTCTCTGAAGAACTTCATTTTCCATCAGTTGTAGACCAAGCATCATTCCCTCCTCCACCCAGGACACCCTGATGCTGCCCCCCTTTTCAAATCCCACCTCCTCCAGGAAGCCTTCCCCATCCCTACAATTCTGCTTTCCCTCTGTTTATCCTTACATAATTTGTTTTGTACATATTTATCGTCTTGCTATCTTTCCCACTGGATTGGGAGCTCCTTGAGGACAGGGACTTCTTGCCTCTTTCTGTATTCCCAGAGCTTAGCAGAGTGCCTGGTACGGAAGAGGCCCCTAATGAATGTTTATGGAATTGGAATGGAAAGGTAGTAAATTGTTCTTTGTCTGCCCATCCTCTACCCAACAAAAACACAGAGCAAGAAATCATCTCCCACAGACCCCAGTGCCTTTGCTTCCAAGCCTCAAGTCTGTCCCTGACCAACCCACTCTCAAAGCCCTGCCTCGGCTGCTGCTGCTGCCCAGCACACACAACACACACACACACACACACACACACACACACACACACACACACACACACACACACAACACGTACACGAAATGCTACAGGCCAGCGCTAACCTGGGCTTCCTTCCTCTGGCTTGTTTCTTCTTATCACCGTTGCTCTCAGTAAGTCTCTTAGTAAGAAGAGAGGGTCTGGATCCTCTACCTGGGAGCTATGGTCTACATCTCACCTAGGGAGTGCCTGAGAGGATGCCTCAGGTAGCTGCCCTCAGACCTTTCCTTGGCCCTCTCCTCTGGTGCATCCAGCCTCGGATTGGGTTAGAGTGAGTGACTTTCTTTTACCCCTCCCTTTCCTTAAGGAGAAGGCATCATGCCTCTCTGCACTGTCTGTCCCAAGCGCTACATTACCCTGGAGCTGGACATTCTCATGAACTCTTCTTTCTTGACCCTTGTGACTCCTGGCATCTACCTCCACATGCTCATTCAACCAGAGCCCTGCCACACCAAATGCTTTGAAAAGCCTCAGAAAGGCACCAACACTCTGGGTGGGGGGGAGGAGCACCAGCTGCCATGGTAGTAAAGCCCTCATCCTTCTCACACTGTAAACACTGATGTGCCCATGTAATCATCTGTGGCCAGGCCCATGACAGACGGCAGGTGAGTGAAATTTGGCCACATGAGCTTTGTGGCTGCTTCCTGCTTCTCCTGGGCCCACTGAGCCACAGTCAAACCTCCTGTGACCTCTCCTTTTTCCCTTGACTCAATCAATACCTACCACCAGGCTCCTGAAAACAGGGCCCAGGCCTCAGGTCTAGGGAAGCTTCAGTCTCTAACCAGTAATGCCCAACTGGACATGAGAGTGAGAATCCCTTAGTAGAAATAGTAAAAACCCAGGTCCAAGTCCTCCAGGAGGATCTAGATTTGGAAAGGATCTCAGAAACCATCTAGAACAACCCTAGAATGGTGTAGATGAGGAAAATGAGAGCTGAAGAAAGAATAGATTTGCCCAATTCACACAGAGATTAAGGGTAAGAGCTTGGTGGGAGAACAAACACCAAGCACTCTCCCTTACTAACCCTTTGAGGAAATAGGTACAACAACTGGAGTGGGGTGTTAGCCCAAAGCCTCTGCCCAACAAAGACTTAGCCCAAGTAACAATGGATCGCATTTATACAGAGTTTTAAGAATGACAACAAGGCTTTCCACAACTATCCGGCTGAGGTTAGTTGAGTATTGTTATACCCACTCTACAGATGATGACACTGAGGCACTGAGGGCCTGTGCACTGTCATCCTCCTGCACCTGATCTGAGGTAGTTGCTGCATCCAGGCCTCCTAAGGGCAAGTTCAATGTATTTTCATTCTTCATTCATTCATTCACTCCACAAGGATCAAGTTTACCTGCTGCGAGCCAGACACTATGCTAAATTCTGGGGATACAGAGAGAAAAATTACAAAGAATTCCTTGCCTTAAGGGGCTTACATTTTATTGGGAGTAAACAGCAAATATGCAAATAAGTTACTTCAAAACCTAGCCCAAATGACTAGAAGTGAAGGAAAGCTGTGTGTGTGTGTGTGTGTGTGTGTGTGTGTGTGTGTGTGTGTGTGTATGATAGGCCTCTTTAGGAAGCTGCCATACAACACAACACAACAATAACAAGCCGGAAGGTCATCCTACCCAGCCCCACTCTTTTATAGGTGAAGCACAATTAGTGGTTTAGGAAGTTGCCATGATTTCAGGTTTTGCTGCCCTGAAACATCTTCACCACTGACCTGCACCCAAGGTCTAAAATTCCACTATTAAGTTGCTTCCTTTCCATTGTCTCCAGTTAAGTTACCCTGGGAAGAGTAACTGGTGAGCCATTATCAGACACTGATCACTCAATGGGAATGCATCTAACAGCCCTTTAACTACAGAGAACCCTTTCCCTGTGAGCTCTGCCTCAGAAGTCATCAGAGTGGAACAGAGAAGTGGGGAGGGCTTTCCTCCAGCCAAGGAGCCCCACCCTTCTCACCCTTCCCATTTCTTCCCAGATGGCTTGACTTGGCTTGGGTGAGTTTGGTGTCACCAGCTCTATCGCCTCTGGTGAGATATAGGGCCACCACTCTTTACTATCTGCAACTGAATGTCCTCAAAGCCTTGGCATCTGCCCTGCCTCTAGAACCCCATCCAGAACATCATGTGACCTACTGATAGCCCGCTAAGAGCCCTTGTTATCCAGGGCTTGTTATCCACCCTGAAGCTCACTGACCTTTCCATTTGTCCTTCAGCTGAACTTTCTTCTATGTGTCATCTCCACCAATTAGAGGGTGCCCCTTTGAGCAAGGTCCATCACACTTTTCTGTTTAGATTTCTAGCACTTAGCACAGTGCTTACACAAAGTAAACTCTTGATAAATGCTTTTTTCACTCATTTCATTCATTCATTTATTGGTTAGGAAGAATTGTTGAGAATAGTTTTAATTATAGAAAGAAGACCCAAGGGAACTTTCAGAGTCCAGCCTTGAGAAACCAGATCTCAGTGGGAAACCCTGGAGTAAAGAGGGGGTATCACAGGCCAATAAGATCTCCTTGGGCATTTTGTCTTGGGCCAGCCTTGGATACAGGCATACTTGCATACAAACTAATAAACAAACCCCTTGCTAATCAGTGGCTATTTATAATCTGTATACTCCTTGGTATCTGTGGTTTTCTAGGTTGTGAAATATCTGAGCTCCTCAGTTGAATCTGATGAGGAGGAATCATCCACATGCTCAGTGAGACACTCAAACCAGCAAAGTGAACCCACAAATGAGATGCAGAGTTAAGTTATGCATTCCTATTCTCGCACCATTGAATGGGGATACACTGAGTTTGGGGGTGACACTGGGGTCACTGTGAACCTTCTGACCTCCCAACACTGACTTTCATCTTCCATGAACGAAATTCCAATTTCCTGAGGTTTCTGGGCACCCACATGGTTCTGATATGGACATGCTGCACAGCAGCATCTCTCCTCAATGGTGGATAATGATTCAAGTCACACTGGGGAGATAAAAAAGGCCCCAAGGGAGGTTTTCTGCTGATGGGGATTCCCAAACAGTAGCAATGTTGTCCTTTGTTCAGTGGAGTTCCCCGTGGTGAGGAGTGAGTGGGCTGCCCCATTTGCTGGTCCCAGGGGGGATGAACCACATGGATGAAGAGTAGGCCTCACTAGAAGAAGAAAAAAAACCTGAATCTACAGGGAGTCTGTTTCCATAGTCGTGAATGATGTGCCCCCTTCCCCCATGGGCACCAGCCCTGCTAATGCCCCTAGTAGGGTGAACTAAGTCTATCCCAGCTTGGACTAAGTAACTACCTAAAACCCATCCAAGGCCTAACTTCTGGGATTCTGATTATTGCTACCTAGGTGCTAAACTTGTATTTTTTCTACTGCTACTAAAAGTCTATAAAATGGAGTCAATATTCAATGCCCAAATTTAGGCACCCCGGAGTCAAAGTTTCAGTTACTCCCACCTTAATTATGGATATAAAAGAACCAAGAAACCCTGAGACCCTCTCAGAGTCCACAAGCTTTCAGTAGTTCCAATAATAATAAAAATGATGTTACTATTATTAATTAGGCTATAAGGAAATAATTTTCCATTCAGTTAATTTGATAAGTATTTATTAACTGGCTACTACGTACAGAGCACAGCCTAGGAACTGAGGGGGGCAAAACCAAACTGAATCATCCCTGCCCTGAAGAAGGGGTTTCTAGCAGATTGCTTGCTCTCAGCAGGTACCTCTGGACCAGGTAAGAGTACTGAGGAATGAGCCCCTTAACAGCTAAGGATTGGAAAGGTTTGTTTCTAAGTCAGGCTAGAAGAAAGTAAAGCAAGAGGAAAAGTAGAAATAAGGAGCCTGTACGTGCACGTTCCTGGCGTGAGAGATGGCGTATGCCAAAGAATGAAGACTGTGACATAAGCAAGGATTCTGGAGCCTGGGGCAAGATGCAGGTGTGGGTGCGGCGACCCATCCTAGGAGAGACTAAAGTCCACATCTCATGACATGCCTAATGACCCCTGAAACCCCAGTTACTAGGAAGAGAAAAGGTGCAAGAAGGAGGAGAGGGGATACAAATCACAGAGTCAGCTTAGAGTCCTGAGGACCTGGTATGGCAGGCCTCCATGGGGAGGAAGAAGCAGGAGACTCTGAACCATCCAGTCTGACTCTGCTTGGAAACAGGAGTAGAATTTTGAGTTGGAGGAACTCCTAGTATTCTACTTTGGCTGGAATGCAGTAAAGATCCTGGGGAGGTGGGTAATATGAAATAAGGTTGGGAAGGGGTATAAAAGCCACCTCATGGAAGGTCTTCAGTGTCAAAGTGAGGAGTTTCTATGTTATGCTAGAAGGAATAGGGAGCCCCTATAGGTTTTTGAGTGAGGAAATAATTTAGCAATTTTAATTAAATACATATAATAAATTATTAAATACATAGAACTATATAATTTATATACTTGATGTATAACATTAAATGTATTTATGCTTATATAATATATATATATATATATTATAAAAGTTGTGCCTTTGGAATGTGCTTGTACAAGGTGGCATTCAAAATACTGTGAGATGGGTAAAGCTTGGCGAGTGAACCACTCCTATACACACACAGACACACACACACACACACACAGGCCCCATGCTTGTCCAGAATTCCCCTTTGTATCCAACCAGGCCTGAGTAGTTTCACTTTCTTGAGATCTGTTCCACCCCTGCCCTTTAAGCAGAACCTAAATATACTATCACTGGATAGTAAATTCACAGAAGTGGAGTCTTGAAGAGTCCTCAGTAGTAAACTGGTCTGATCCACACCTGAAAGGAATCCCTGTTATAACATGAATGACAAATGGTCATCCAGCCCCTGCTCATAGACTTCCAATGAGAGGACCCCAATGCACTCTGGGGTAGCTTTAATTATCAGGACATTTTCTCAAACATCAAACTTAAAACTACTACCTCCTTGCAGATGCGATCCATTACTCTGTCTTTTGGGCTAAATGGAACAAGTCTAACCCCATGCCTCCCCTTGTCACACACCGCCCCCCATGACAGACCTTCAAATACTGGGAGAAAGAGCCACCATGTCCTCCCATGAGGGACAACTCCTGGTGGAACTCTCGATAAACTCCAGCCTATTTGTGTTCTTCTCCATAACTGGACACAAGGCTCAGATGAGGTCTGATGAGGGAAGAGGACAGTGCCCTCAACTCTCTATTTCTGGAAGGTCTGCCTCTCAATGCAACCTTGAGCTGCCCCAAGCTTAACATCCACTAAAACTCCCAGACCTTGTTCAGACAAATAGTTATCTAACCAAGCCATCTGCATCTTCTACTTGTGAAGCTGAATTTTTAGACTTCGTACATCTATCCACACTGAACTGAAGTTCATCCTGCTTGATTCAGTCCAATGCACTAGCTCTTTCTAGACCCCAGTTCAGCGATCCTCCCAGCTTTGTGTGATTTATACAGATCCCTGTGGCACTACAACCAAGACCTCCTTCCAAGATGACTACTATCAGACTATCCCTCTAGACTGAATCCATCTAAACGTATTATCTCCTGGTCCACATGATTAAAAGTTTGGCCCAAATCTAGGTAAGCCCTATGACATTCATCTCCTTTGTAATCCTGTGACAAGCAAATGAAGTGTTCTTGGTGGAGCTGTGAAGCTGCTTCCCCTTCTACCTGCTTACCATTTATCTCTTAAGAATTTCTTGAGGAATCGAAGGCAAGCACACCAACCTACATTCTGCAGCCTGCTCTCTCCCCTTCTTTGAAAATCAGACCCACACTTATCCTTCATCAATCACGCCACCCCTCTCCTATCTTACCCAATCACCCAAGTAGTCATCCTGCAGTCACAGCTGCCTATTCTTTCAGAAGATCAGAATGGGGTGACACAGATTCTCCAGGAGCTGCTAGGGGCTCTTATCTCTGGGATCACTTTTAACTATTTTTAGTTGGTCATTTTCACAGTAAAGGGTCCATTCTCCTTGACAAAGAAAATTGGGAAACAGAAGGAAAGCAAGTGAGCAGCTCTTCCTTCTCTCCATTTCCAGTTAACATTCATTGATCCATTCACATCACGCTGAGACTCAGATCTCTTTTCTGAAGCAGCAGAGAAAGCTTGGGCCCTGGGAGGCCCTTTGTCAAGCAGCCAGTTATCCTACCTACTCAAAGGAACTGAAGATAGGGACTGGGCAGCTCCCTTCTGAGGCCTATAGACTCCTTAGTGAGCAAACTCCTTCTACTAATATGGGTCAGTTCCTAGTCTTAGAGGGAAGTCCGGGGCACTGAGAAGGAAACAGGTGACTTGCCCAATCACACGGTCAGTACACATCAGAGGGGAACCTGACCACTCAGTCACGTTCAACAAGCAATGGTCAGGTGCCCATTATCTACTAGTCAATGGCCATTCAGAGATAGAGTCTACAAACAGCCTCTGACCTCAAGGAACCTTACGCTGGGGTCAAGTTAAGGCTAATCGATGTAATTCAATAAAAATGTAATCATCAATGAGAGTTTCAAGAGTCTTTTGGACAAGGGAATGTCTTCACTTGATTATTCCAAACAAATCTGAAGTCCACACACACACATACACACACACACACACACACACACACTTACACACATATGAATATATGTAGATATATATATACACACATATACACATATACAAACATGTCCACATATATACACACATACACATACACACACACATACCTCCCTTGTCTCTTAGGCAATGCTCAGGAATGATATTATCACTTTAGTGCAGGATGGAGAGAATGGGAAGGAAAATTTCTGAATCACATATTGTACCCTGACCACATCCTGGCTTGGGCCACTGTGGGTGAGCCATTGTCTGAAGCATCATAACACATAGAACACTTTCTGGGTTGTTTACAAGGGGCTACATTTGGACTTTTGAGAAAATTCTCTGTCACCACTATCAAGAGCATCTCTCTGCTAGTCTGCTCTGCAGGGAGTTTACAACCCCACCCACACAGATAGGATGACTCAGCGTGTGTGTATATATGTGTGTGTATGTGTGTGTGTATGTGTGTTTGGGAGGTGGTTGCTAAATCTGACGGTAGGGCAGTGTTTGTAGCTTGAAACCCTACTGTCAAAAGAAACACTTTCAGTTCATCTAGCATTCTCTGTTAGACCCAGGAACTAAGTCATGAGGATATTTCTACAAACCAGAGAACTTCAGACCAATGAAAAGGTCTTTCTGATGGTCTATCATTCTTTTAATATTTAATTCAACAAGCATTATTTAAGCACCCACTATGTATGAGGATATGCTGATACATAGACAAAAATGACAAATAATTCCTGCCATCTATGAACCAGATGCAAAATTTATTGCCAACATATAGGACATATTCCTGGCCAGCTATGATTCAAAGTAACATATAAATGTGCTAGAGAGATGTCAAATCCTAAGAGAAAAATTGTGGCAGGTTCCCTGGAGGAGGTGGCACTTGGGTTGTGCTTTCATGACTGGGTGGAAAAGTGAAAAAGATGTTGAGGGGGAAGGACAGGGAGGGAGAAGTTCAGGCCTTGTCCAGGGGGCAGCTGCACCATCCCCTTTAAGTACTGCACAAAATAGGGGATCCCAAACTACTTCCCTCATCAAGGAATGCTGGTCCATCACAACAGCGTCCTCCGATGGCAGGGAAGGGCTACGTGGGTCCTTTACTTACTCCCACTCTCCAAATCTAATTTCTAGGTCCTTTTAAAGCCCTATTTGCTGTGCTAATGAAGCATCAGTTGAGCACATCAGTCATTAGGCTGGGAACAGACAGGTCAATCTAGACAGAGTGTCCTCCAGTGCTGTTCACTGATGAACACCATGTCATCCCAACATCCGACTCAGAATAATGACCCAGTCTTCTCTTCTTGGGGCCCTCTGAGTTAATATCAATGGCTTGGCTTTCCAATTAGTAAAATCCAAAATTGGCTTATGAAGATGTGAAGCTTTTATAATCTGGAAGAAACCATCATCACTGCTCCTGAATTTAGCATAGTACTCCAATTTGTGTCATAGCACCAAGTGGAGGAGCTTGGCCAGCTGAACTAGAAGTGAAGCAAACATTGGGGCAGATGAATTTGACTGTATGGATCTGGAGGGTTGTCCTGTGGAGGAAAGATTCGATTTCCTTCGTTTGACCCCAGAGGAGTAAGGGGTGGTTGGGGAGTTACAGAGAGATGAATTTAGACTCAGTACAAAAGAAAGATTCCTAAAAATGAGAACTTTCTAAAAGTGGAATGTATTTCCTATAGAGACAGTGGACTCCCCCTAACTAGATTTTTCAAGGGATACCTGACCAGCCACTAGGAAGGATTGCTCTAAAAGGGATTTTTGTTCAGGGACAGACTAGACTAGTGTCTGAGGTCCATTCCCATTCTGAGCTGCTGTGATTCTGGCCTGGGGACCGTGGGGACAATGCTTAACAGTAACAATGACAACAACAAGGCTTTAAAATCCATGTAATTCCTTGCATGATGGGGCTCACGGTAAAATAAGCGGGGAGACGTCCTTGAGTCACCAAGCATTTACCCTTTCTCCTGGATGAATTCATATGAAGTAAAAAAATTGATTGTACCTTTAGAACCAGATACAGCTATTGGTGGTTGTGGCACCAAGGTTGAGGTCCATATTAAGTCAGATGAAATCACATGGCTGAAAGAGGTGACCTCTTTTTGCCTTACATAGACCCTTCCAGAGACATCAGGAGGAGATGAGCCAGTTAGATCCTAAACCTTTGGGAGTCTTGGGAACCCTGCCACTGCTAGACTGGGGTTCAGTTTTTGGGAAAGAAAAGAAAACAGGAAAAAAGGGTGGGGCTGCTACAGGTGGCAATCAGGGGTCTATATTGCTGTTACCTCCCTTGAGAGTGTGCCTCAGACTTGGGGCAAATAAGCACTTGAAGAATGCTCTGATAATGAGGGTGATCAGGAGGGTGGATCCAGGGGAATGCCAGGTCTTTCAGGTCAGGGAATTCTTGGCTTTGGTTTGTGTATCCCCAGTATCTTTTACCCTGAAATAGTAGGTTATTTATAAAGATTTGTTTAATTGAATTGAACTGAATTGAATCCAACTGGGTCTGGGTATAATCAGATAAGGGCCAGGGTTCTGCAAATGTTCAGAGTCCTTGAATCCCTCAACCATCAGGACTCTGAACTGGCATAGGCCAATTAGACTTGAGACATCAATCACCTCTCCCATTTTATAGGGGAAATAATGGCCTGGTTAGCATTCAAAAAACAAGCAAAAGGCCAAATTTGGACTTCACCTGATTAGAATACTCAGGCTGCATGAGTCCTTAGAATCATCTCATTTAACATTCTCACCTTACAGAAGAGGAAACTAAGGCTCAGAGGAGAAAAGTGACTTTCCCAAGATCACATAGTCTGTAGTGACAGGCAAAAAAAAAGAGCCCAAGCAAAGTCTCACAAGCCACTGAGCAAGGGAAGAAGGCCATTATCCCTACCACTAAAGAAGGTGGTGTGAGCCAGCTGGGCATCAGAGCTGAATTCAAATACATTCAAATGAATTCAAATCATGGGCATCCTGGTTGAGCCCTGTCCTTCATTGTTTTCCTAATCTGCCTTAACTTCTTCATTCATTTAAAAAAAAAGGCAAGTTAGATAAAAACACTGACCTATTAAAGAAAGCAGTTGGAAAGGATAAATGATGAAGAGAAATAGGGGTGTTGGCAGTGAAGGTGTAAATGACTGTACTATCGAAAATTATGTTGAAAGACAGAATTCCAGAAACCCAGAATCTCAGAATGGGAGGGGAATCCAACTAGAGCCTTCCCAAGAATCTTCTCTTCTTTGTACCCAAGAAATGGTCACTCAGCTCCTGCTTCAAGACTTCCCAAGAGTGAACTCAGGGTTGTCTGCATCAGCCCATTTGCCCTTTGGATCCTTTGAATGGTTAGGAAGTTTCTCCTGTTATCAAACCTAAATCTTTCTCTTCAAGATTCCCCCACTCACTCCCAGGCCAAACAGAACCAGCCTCTTCCCTCTTCCACAAGACAGATCTTTCAAATAATTAAGACTACTCACATCAAAACAGCCCTGGTCCCTTAGGATGACCCTTATAGGGCATAAAATAAATAGAAGTTCTTAGCCATCCTGGGCATCCTTCTCTGGATGTTCTTATATTCATCAAAATGGTGTTTGGCTAACAGCACTACAAAAGTGATGGAGGAGAGAGACACACAGATAAGGCAGAGAGACAGACACAAAGAGGGAGAGAGAAGGGAGAAGACAAAGCAAATTACTTTCTACATTTTCCACCAACGTTTTTATTTCATGGAAAGTAAACTCGCATGTGAGATCACTTCCTTCCTTCCCTCCTCTCTCTCCATCTCTTTCTCTTTCTTTCTCTCTCTGTCTGTCTTTCTGTCTGTCTCTCTCTCTCTTCTCTGTGGCCCTCCTTTCCCCACCTCCTCTCTTTTTTTCTCTCTCACACACATTCACTTTCACAGCTACAATAGAGTTTGCATAAGATGGGAAATTTCTCTCAAGAACAGAACTGTCTGAACATTAGTCGGGGCCCAACGGGAGTGACAGCCTGCTCAAAGAGGCTATTTTTGGTCCTTCCTCAATCTCCCTTAATCATGTCCCTCTTCTGCTGTTGGCAGGAAAGCAATCGTTCACAGGGTAGCCAGGCTTCCCCAGTCACAGAACAGACACAAGGTGGATTTGGCCTCCTTTGGGTAATGTTGACAACCTTATGCTTCACAATATCTAACCCATATCTAAATCATGAATCGATCTCTCCTTTACATTACCAACATTACCAACAAGTGATCATTCAGCCTCTACTCGAAGACCCCCCTCCATTGCCCTTGTCATGTCTAGATCACAGAGTTGTTGTAAGGATCCAGTGAGAAAAAGATGTGAAAATGCTTTATAAAGTGATCACCATTACTTGGGTGATGCTTCCACAAAACCAAGAAAAACTATGAGAGACAAAAAGAAAAACCCAAGCAATAACATTAAAAAACCAAACAAAACCTGGAAAGAAATGTTTGGGGGGGAGAGCAAGGAAAATACAACTAAGGACCAACCCTGAAACTCAGCATATTTGAGGAAAGAGAAAATAAAATCTGTATGTAACAAAGATGGCATAGAAATGTAGAAAGAAACCCGCATCCCCCAATCCATCTAGTCTGAACCATGCATGAAAAAGACTCCCTCCTACCCCACTCCTGACAAGTGGTTGTCCAGGCTCTGCTGGCAGTGTATAGGGTGGGGGGACTCACTGCTTTCCAACACATCTCACTCCTCTTGTTTCCACAGATTGTGTTCAACAGATTCTCAACCTTTCCCTAGTATTGTTACATTTCAGTAGAATATAAACTCCTTGAGTTCAGAAACTAAATTTTTCTTTATATACCTAGCACCTAAGAACAAAGAATCTTGCACATTAAAAATGTGCTTAATATTTTGTTAAGTTGAATTGACATTTATGCTGCCAACCAAACACAGATTTTTTCAGAATGGGATATAATACAATACAACATAATACAATCCGATAAAGATTTATTAAGCACCAAATATATTCCAGGCATCAATCTAAGGGATGGGGATACAAAAAGGCAAAAGACAGTCCTTGCCCTCAAGGACCTTACAGTCTAAAGTGGGGCACATTAAGATAAGACGCTAATGGGAGGACAAGAGTCCTGGATTCATTTTTCCTGTGACGGTGCTCATGACTTCAACAAATTGACAATGAATCAGAATCAGAAGGCTTCCAACAGCTCTGAACAGATGGACATATCTGAGGCAAAGATCTTCTCAACTGCATAACTAAAGGGTGGGAGAGGTACAAAAACAGCAATTCATAGGAGTGAGGCTGCAAGCTGACTGTGGGTTACAAGTGCAGCAAAGCAGACCCAAAGCAGAATGGGATGCCGGGTTGCAGTGAGGCTCTACTTAGAAAGTAGTTGCACCACACTCTGCCTTGGTCAGGCCAAAGCTGGCAGCCTGGCTAATTTGGGGAGCCATATTTTAGGAAAGGCATGTCATACTTGAGGAACTGGAGATGTTTATCCCAGGAAAGAGAAGATGCTGGCCCTTTGGACGTAATAGCCAAGTTCAAGAAGCTGAAAGGCCATCATGTGGAAGGTTATACTTGGTCTTCTTGGCCAAGATGGTTACAAAGACATAGATTTAGGTTTAATATAAACCTGACCTTCCTTATAACTATGAAGTAATGGTCCTCAAACTTACAAAAGATGTTTCATAAATGATTATTGGTTGATTGATCCAAGTGAAGGCTGGATGACTACTTGTCTGGGATGTTAGAGGGGCATCCTGTTCAGGCATGGGGCAAGGGGAGGGAGAACAAGATGAGAGTCAAAATTTGAGATTTGGAGAGATAAGTTAGCTAGGGGATCCTACTGAAGATTTAATTCCAAAGATATATTTTCAATAGAAGTAAAGCCGGAATGGAATTACAATTATGGATGATTACTGTTAATTATGAGCTGCCTGAGTATTGATGATAGGTAGATAGATGATAGAGAGAGAGAGAGAGAGAGAGAGAGAGAGAGAGAGAGAGAGAGAGAGATAGATAGATAGATAGATAGATAGATAGATAGATAGATAGATAGATAGATAGATTAAGCAGTTAAGTACTTACTACATATGAGGAACTGTGCTAAGTATTGAGGATACAAACACAAAGGAACAAGACAGCACCTATCATCAAGAGACTCCTTACATTGTAATGGGGGAAGTCAACACATAAGGCAGAGCTGGAAGAAGGGTGGGGATTACAAGGGGCACACCATGACAAGAAATGAAGAACGAGCCTGAAATTGCAATGGAAGTTTGAATCTCCGAAAGATAGAGCCTAGGGAGGCCCAGGATGGTTCCAGAGACACAGTTCAACTTTCCCCGAGGGTAAGAGGTGGAGATGATGGCCCCAGTGGCAACCATCTGACCTGGAGCTGTCCAGGAAGCACCACATCCAGGAAGCAGTAGCAGAAGTCCTTCAGATGTTTCCCTTAAGTGAGGTGTAGCTCTTCTGCTGGGCTCCTTGTAAAGCCTTGTCTCTCCTCACTGTGTCCAGTCTATTCTCCGATCCTGAAGATATCCAATGGATCACAGTGGAGTTGAAAACTCATTTTTAATCTCCCCAAAGATAAGTTTTCATTTTCCTCACTCTAATTTATGCAGAAAAACTCAAGACATTTATTTAGGTTAAGACAAGGTGCACCCATTTTCTTGCAGTCCTTCACACACCAATCAGCTTCTCTTGCTTGTCAACATCCTCCTTAAAATGTGGCACTCAAAAGCAAGATTATTCTCCACATGTGATTTGACTGAGGCAAAGCATAGTGGTATCATTAATAACAATTAGCATTTAGATAGGGCTCTACATCTATTATTTTATCCAAACCTCACAACACCCTGTATGTTGACTCCTAGTCCAGTACTCCGCTCTATGGCCATCCACATTCTGGACACTGTGCCTCTCTCAAGACAATGGAAGATTGCAAGTCACTTGCTTTGGCTGACATATCACACTATTGACTCATCTTGGCCTTGCAGGCCATTGAAACCACTGAAATCACTGGAAAAGTGTGTCTTCTTCAGACTAACAGTTGTCTAGCTATGATACCCGCTTGAATTTTTTTTTTTTTTAATTTTCATATATTAGAATTCCCATTTAGCATTGAGTTCTTAGAGCCACATTTTAAGGACACCAGATAAGTGGTAGAATCAGGACTTGGGATCTTACTACATGGGAATCAGTAGGAGGAATTGGTGATAATTTCATCTAGAATTTCAAGACCATCATGTGGAAAAGTAATTAGGTTTATGCTGATTGACCTCAGAGAGCAAAACTAGGAGTGATGTGGGGAGGTCACAGAAGAAGTTAGGCTTCTTAATTCTCCACAAGTGAAGTGGGCTCTTCAGAGGGAGTGGGGATTCCTCACTAGAATTCTCCAAGCAGATTTGGGGTCTGTTCTTCAGCATGGGTGAGATTAAATGGTCCCTTCAAATTCTAAGGTTCACTGACTCTAAATTTCATCTACTTAAATTCAACCCCACTGTGATATTTTTAGATCCCAATTCTGCCCTCCTACTTTTAAACTACAATCCTAACAAGTGCAGGGCCACTGGGGCTTCACTCTAAAATACCACAATTTAGAGGCCACAAAAATTCAACCAGTGCACTCCAGCCCTTAGAAACAAGCGAAGTTAGTTCATAATTAGCAAGAATAATTAGATAAAATGATAAATAGATAAAATATAAATAGATAATAAATAGATAAAATAAAAGATAATTAGATAAAAATTCTTCTTGATCAACTGAAAGTGTCAGTCACATTATTTTCATAAGTTATGAGGATGCTTACAGCAAAATTGGTAGGTACAATTATGACTTTAATGATCTCTCCTAGCTTCATGTCACCTGCAAATTTTATATACATGTCATTTAAAACTTTGCCTAAGTCATTGATAAAATTCTTTTGACCTTTGTGAACTTGGTCAAGCCATTTAATTTCACTGAGTCTCAGCTTCCCCAACTGTAAAATGAGCAAGCTGGGTTAAATGGTTTTTTAGGTCCCTCCCAATTTTGGATCTATGACCCTAGGTTAAACAGTACACAGCCAAGCATAGACCCCTGGGACACATGACTAAAAGGTCAGTTTCATTCAGTTTCAATTTCTTCATCTATAAAATAGGGATAATAACAGTATGTATCTCATACAGTTGTGAGGCTCCAAAGAAAAACACACGTAAAGCCCTTTGCAAACTTTAAACTTCTCTATAAATGCTAGCTGTTATAACTGTTTAATTTCAAAAGACAACCCTCTAAACTGATATTCAGTCATTCATGACAATCCTTTAGGTCTGGTTGTCTAGCCCATACCTCCTTCACTTAATTGAACTGGACCATATTCACAACACTCGCCTGATCTACTCATCTAGTTAGCCCATTTTAAAACATACATACACACACACACAGTTAGCCTGGAATGACCTAGTCTTCATAAAGCCTTGATGGTCCTTTTGTGATCGTTGCTTCTTACTCCAGATGTTCACCAAACATCCCTTTAATAACAAGGTTTCGAATTTGCCAGAAATTGAAATCAGTCAAGGATTGTGCAGACTCCTCTTTCTTCCCTGCCCCGGTCTGGCTAAGGGTGTCCTGGAGGGAGCTGTAGGTGCTAAGTACATCAGTTCAGCATGACGGTTTTTCATTCTCCCTGATTTCTGTGAAACCCCACAAGTAAGGTAAATATTACAGCTCCTCCTTAACCCCAGAGTGTTGGGATATAGAGCCGTTGTTTTCTTCCCAGCATCCTTTTCTAAATGACTGCCACTTCAACACTCATGCTCTATACCCCCTGGGTGCTAAGCATGTCAGGAGAAAGGCAAAGCTATACTGAAGAATCAGGGTACTCACAAAGGGTCAGAATGTCTTCATGGAAACCTAAACCTGACTTTTCACAATTTTTACCCAACGCTCCTGGCTCTGCCCTGTGGGGCCAAGCAAAATAAACCAATTCTTCTTTCACATCAAAAATCCTTCAAACACTTGTCAAAGCTGTCTCATGTTTCTTCTAACTCTTCCTTTCTTCAGACTAAACATCCATAGTTTCTTCATATGGAATGATTTCAAGACCTTTCCCCATCCTGGTGACCTTTCTCTGGACATTCTCCAGCTTAAATAGGTTCATCCAAAAACATAATTCCCTGACAGAACGCAATAGGTTGAATGAGGTCTGAGGCACTATTGCTTCCCAAACTCTGGACACTGCTTATCTAGAAACCTTCTGGAAGAAATGCATTCACTTGTCATGGCTGCTACATGATAGCCAGATTGGAGTTTCGTTTGGAGGCTGGAGTCCATGAAAATCTTTGGCATTAGCCAAACTGTTCCTATTTTAGGCTGTTGCAGTTCATTTTGAATCTAAATGCAAGATTCGATATTTCTATCTATGCACTTTCATCTCTGTAGATCTTGGGCTCACACTCCAGCCTGCTGAACTTTGTTTTTATAATTGTGGTTCTGGTATCGAACATATTAGCTACTGCTCCTTGCTTTGTGTCAATTCAAATTTGACATTTGTCATTCTGAGCATTGCTCCACTTCCCACACTCTACCATCCAGTCGAACCATTCATAGCTCATACATGACCCGTCTTCTCGAGTTTCTGTGCCTGTCCCTGGCCATCCCTCAATTTTGGAATCAATCTCCTCATTTCTGCCTCACTTCCTCCAAGATGTAGCTCAAACGTTACATTTTACTTGCTCCTGTTCCTGTTCCCCCAGCTTCTGGTGTCTTCATTTCTTTCCTATCTTCTTCTACTGTACTATTAAAAAAAAAAAATTATCCTTCATGCAGCCAGGTCCCAGTTAGTATGAGTGATGAATTCACTCGAGTGGTTGCATAAATTTAAATTCATACTACTTGAAGTTCTAATAATGTAAAATATATGTATTGGTTTTAGTTTAATAGAAATATACATTGCAGATTCAAATGAAGCCTATTTATGGGCATGTTGTGTCCATTGAAAGAATGTGCCTTCCTTTGGATTAGGGATGTTTTTGTATGCCCAGCACTACAACAGGCACTTAATAAATGCTTATAGATTTGCTGACTGATTGATCCAAGCTACTGATAAATATATTCAACACCATATGGTGGTGAGTAGATCCCTGGGACACTCAACTAAAGACCTCCTTCAAAAGTGGTCTTGAATCTCTAATGACTATCTTTGACTCCAACCACTCAATCATTTCTGCATCCACCTTAGTGCTACTGTCCTATTTCCCTCTTGTCTCCTGGTATGAGAGCATCTGTCAAATGCTTTGCTAAATTTAAAACTAAACTACATCTACAGAACCTCCTTGATTTTCCAGCCTAGTAATTCTATCAAAAAAGGAATGTGGTAAATCTGGTATGACTGGTGCTTGATAAAGTCATCCTGATTTTTTGTGATAATTGCTTCCTTTTCTAGATGTTCACTAAGCATCTTTTTAATGACATTCCTTGGAATTTTGCAGCAATTGAAGTCAAGTCCACTGGACCATGACTTGTGGGTTTCTACCTCTTCCCCCCCCCCCTTTTAAAATATGAGTACATGTGCCCCTGTTCAGGCCCGCAGTACATCTCCCACTCTTCCCTTTCTTTCAGGCCACCCTTAGTGAGTCCACAGTCACTTTGACTCGGGCTTTCCAATTCTGAGAGATTGCCCCTTCTGGCCCTGGTGACTCATACTCCTCAGGGACTGCTGGGTGCTCTGGAGCTATGTCTTCACTGATCCTGGGCTTTAATTCCCTCTTGGACATTTTGTTGTCCTTTCCAGCCCAAAGTCTTGGGCACTTGAGCAGTTCACTCCATGGAGCTTGAAAGACTGTGGTTCGACTCAGTCCATGGTTAGCCTGGGCACAACAGTCAAACCAGTTGTGTAAAGGCACAATTGTGTTCACAGTACACTCCAAGTATACCCTCCCCAGATGACTTATCCCCAAACTAATTTTGCTACTGATCTTAGCAAATCTATTAATTTGGGGGCCTGTGAAATCATTTCCTCTGCCATCTATCCTAATGCAGCTCTTCAAAATGACCAGTTTTGGGGTTCCATCCTCCCTCCCACCCAGGAAGTGATCAGGACCTCAGAATAGAAGTTTCCAAGACTGCCCTGTTTTGAGTATTTTTAATGATTCTTGGGCCAGTTCCTCATTTAGTTTATAGGAAAGAATATTTCATAGGCTGTGATACAACCCTCTTCTTACACAACTTTCATGAGAGTTTTCATTTCCTTTATTTACTGATTAACATTTCCTCATAAAGAGCTCTTTTGAAAGTGTAATTTAGGGGGAGTTTTGATGTGGAAGTTCTGCATAGTGGAAAAAAATTAGAATAGACAGGAAGGAGGCATATCAACTGGAAAACCACCATGCCGTGTGAAACTGTTAACCAAAGGAAAATATTCTTGCATGCTAAACTCAGTTGGACTCATGTAAGCTTGACCCAAGCCCCCTAAAAAAGAAAATGCCAGCTGGATATTATATTAAAGGAAGGCAAAGTGTTATAGCAAAAACAAGAAATTTTGGATTGGAAGGAAATAACAAGATTTCATTTGAGTTCTGGTTCATCTTAGGTGTGTGAAAAGTCTCATTTTCCTAATTAAGGAAACCGAACACAATATACTCATACTCAGAGTCTTAACTAAGGCCAGTCAACTGAGGCTTTGTCTCTGGGGGCTGAAATTTAAAGGAGTGCTAAAATCACTTTCAGTCAGTAATATAGAAACTACTGAGCTTAGCACCTAGATAGCAAGAACAATTCACAAAAATAGGAAGCTACCAGATCTTGGCTCCCTTCCCTTCTGACCATGGTTGTGCCTCAGCTGCCCCCTTCCCTTCCTCAGCCCCCCTGCCGCCCAACCCCCAAAGGTATATATAGACAGTACCTTGGGGCAATACATTTTGCGTTGATTGTGTCAAAAATTGCTAGTTAGCAATTCTGTTTGTAAAACAGTCTACTGTTTCCCTCCTAGAAGTATTGTGAGGTCCAGGTGAAAGAAGTGGATTTAAAATGTAGCATTTTCTTTATTCTCAGTGATAAGCTGAGAGGACACTACATGAATGGTCTGAAGCCAGATTCTTATCTCATGGTATACAACTATGCAGGAAATCCTCCCACTTCACTCTATCAATCAAGTCTCTCCTCATCATTCACCAATGGAAATTTGGGAAAGACCAAGAAGGGTCCAATCTTGAGGCTGGACTGGACCTTGGAAGATCCTCTAGCCCAATTAGCTACCATTAAGTAGGTCAAGGTCCAAGATGGCTTTAGGTAAAATAGTGACAGAACCACCACTCTCTATTACCTCTGTCTTACCCTCTTTTGATCCTTACCCCATTGAAGAAGAAAAGCCCATTTTTTAACTTCTTAACCTGCTGTCTATGAATGATGGCTTCAAGGAACCCACAGACTTACAGGGGGAAAACATACCATTTTAATTTCAGTACAATTATTTTCCTTTATCATTCTAGGTTTTTAAAATTTATTTAGAAGCATTATTCTGAGAAGGGGTTCACAGGCTTCATGAGACTGCCAAAGAGAGGCATGACTCAATAAAAGGTTAAGAACCCCTGCCCTAGTTACTCATTTTCAAAGGTTTTGTGTGTGTTCTTATTTCAATTTATACCACGTCAATACCTCCTTCAATAGAACTGTGATCTCATCAGGGTAATACTCTTTCTACCAGTGGAGACTGTAGCCCATCTACCACTTTCCATCATGTCTGGTTCTTAGCCATGTCTTTCCATAAACTCACCACCAAGGATTGTTCAAAAATACTGGAGGTTTTCCTCTGGTTCCTTTTATGTGTCATGGACACCAGTTAGCCCTGGCTCACCCTATCTGCCCTGCCTACTCCCTTTTCCATTCACACATGGCCTGAGAACTTCTCTTAGGCAGGCCATGGTGGGAAGAAGGATACAGTCTTCACAACTCACAGTACAACATCGAGAGACACACAACAAACAATGGGATTCTGCAAGCAATGACACTGGCCAAAGTCCTGCCCTAATAAGATCTTTTCTCCTTCTTCCCCTTCTTCAGTGTCCTCCAGCCATGCACATGTATATTCTATCATCTTCTGTTCATTCGCACCCCATGCTCATAGATCCTTCTCTCCCTTTTTGTTTCTATATCATTTTCTTCCTCACCTCCTTTTTCCTCTCCCCATCTATTTCTTCCTCCTGAGATGGGGGGAGGAGCCAAAGGAGCCAAAGGGAAAGAGTTTGAATGCAATGAAGAATGAGCTTTATTGGCACTTAAGTCCTCCTCCATTCCATCTTCTCAGAAGAGTTTTTCTCATCATGGGGTTATTTCTTTGAATCTGCATACTTCACTCTTTACCCACTTCTGCAGAACTAGGTGACTAAATATTTGAGTGGGGTTATCATCACAGGGTTCTTTCCTTTTTTTCCCCTTGTTGTTCCAAAGGTTTTCTTTCAAAGTGGTTTCATGTCCTTTCCTTATGTTGTCAAGTTAGAAGCTGGGAAAACTGATGCCAGAGAAAACAGAGAGAGAAGGTTTTAGAAGAGGAGAAAATTGAAAAGAAAACCCTGACCCTGCCTTTCTCCTGTTACATACTGCTAGTTTCACGAAGCCCTTTTCTCCATCTTTAAACATTCCCAGAGGACCAGATGATGGAATCAGGATCCAAAAAGATCTCAAGTGATGAGCTGAATTGAATACGCTGAAATACAACAGGAACAAATGTAAAATTCCCAATAAGAAAACAACACGAACTCTTAGCACATATACAGATGGTCAAGCAAAATAAATTCCTTCACTGATCATGTCCAAAAAAAAGTCTGTCTCTTCACCCTGAGTCCAGCACCAGTCTGTCAGGAGGTGGAAAGCAGGCTTTATCACCCTAGATCTAGAGTTATGGTTGGTCACTGCAGTGATCAGAGTTCTTAAGTCTTTCAAAATAGTTTATCTTTGAGCCAGCAATACCACTACAAGGCCGGTATCCCAAAGAGATCAAAGAAAAGGAAAAAGGATCAATTTGTACAAAATATTTATAGCAACTCTTTTTTGTAGGGGCAAAGAATGGGAAACCAAGGGGATGTCCATCAACCGGGGAATGGCTGAACAAGTTATGGTATGTGATTGTGATGGAATGCTGTTGTGCTCAAAGAAATTATGAGGGAGTTGGTGCTGGAAAAACCTGGAAGATTTAGACAAGCAGATATAAAGGAAAGTGAACAGAAGCAGGAGAACATTGTACATAGTAACAGCAACGCTGTAAGGATGATCAGCTGTGAAAGACTTAGCTATTCTGATCAAAACAATGATCCAAGACAGTTCCAAAGAACACAGGATAAAAAATACTATCCACCTCCAGAGAGAAAGAACTGATGAGCTCTGAATGCAGATCAAAGCAGACTTTTTTCACTTTTGTTGTTTTCCTTGCTATTTTCATGTGAGTTTTTTGGTCATATAGTTAATGTTGGAAATGTTTTACATGACTTCAGAGGTAAAATTGCTATCAGTGGGAGGCAGGGAGAAAATTTGGAATTCAAAAAAAATTTAAATGAATGTTAAAAGAATTCTAAATGTAATTGAGAAATATTTTTATGAATTTTTTTTAAAAAAAATAATGGAGGAGAAAGAAAAAGTTTATCTTTACAGTATTCTTGTCATTGTATAAATTGGAAACCCTACTTAGACCCCCAACTATGAAGGAGAGCAGGTTCAGATTTAGAAAAGATACTGAAAAGCAAGATAGTAGCATCATTGTATCATCGAATTTCACAGCTGTACAGGAACTCGGTGGACAACTGGTCCACTTTTTATCTGTGGAAGAATCCCTTCTACTGCCTCAAATGAAGGGTATATACTATCTCTTTGTCTCATGGAGAGAAATAAAGCAAATCTAATCCTTTCTCCATATATCAGCCTTTCCATTGAGTGAAGATAGCTATGGTGGTACAGTGCATTGGGCCTCTTCTAACCTAGCAGTAATGAGCTTTAGAAGGATGGGGTCAGGGCTTTCTTTTCAACTTTCCCTATTTTTTTCCAGTTGTGGAGGAAGAAGTGTCAGGGAGAAAAAAATAGAACTCATTATTTGAAAAAAGAAAGTAAAATAAAATAAAAGTCAAAAAACAAATGTCCTGGTTTCACTCTTGTTGATGGAAAAAAGTATCATTTTCCTGCCATTCGTTTTTCTCCTTCTGTTTTTGTCCTTAAATGCAATACTGCTCATAATCACCCATCGCTTCTCTTTGTAAGATTTTACAAATGAGTTTATATTCTAATATGCCTTTGGCAGCCATCTCTGTATTTGATAAGTAAGTAAAATATTTGCTTACCAAGGTCCTTCTGGGCTCTTTTGCTTTTCTTATTGAGGCAATTAATATACCTTTGTTAAACATTACAAAAATGTTTTAATCCATGTCAGTATCATTTCTTTCATCCATTTCTTAGACTTCACTTTCAATTACTTGCTTAATAGTTTAAGACTGCGTTGTTGTACACAGTCTCTTTTTTCTCATTATTACTCTTTGTCCTTGCTTTTTACTAATTCTGATCTTAGCTCTGACAAATTGACAGTCTGTCAGCGCACAGACAGCTGGTTCAGAGATAACTCCTACATCGATAACAAATCTTTTCCTGTTTGTTAAAATGTAATCTACTTGATTTTTTACTATGTTACTTAGTGCTTGTCGTTTCAAGTGCCTACCAATTGTCTTCTTTAAGAGAATCAGTCACTGAATATTTGTAGGCATCTGTTCTATGTCAGGCACTGGACTGAGCATTGAAGATGCAAAGGAAGGCCCAAAGGTTCCTGCCCACAAGGAGATCCCAGTCTAACAGGAAGGCAATGAGTAAACACCTCTGTATAAACAAGATTTCTATGGTACAAACCAGAGGGAATTGCCAAGGGAAGGCTCCAGCAGTAAGGCCATGTTTGAGAAGGTAAGATTTGCGTTGAGTCTTGGAGGAAGCCAGAAGGAAGAGATGAGGAGGGGAGGACTCCAGGCATGGGACACAGCCAGGAGAAAGGCCAGGGGCATTGGATCATGAGGAGAAAGGATCAAGCCAAACAGAGGACTGTATCCCCAATGCTGGAGGTGACAGCGAGGTGACATTGTCAGACCCATACTTTGGGAAGATCCTCTGGCAACTGGGTCCATCCTCCACCTGCACTGGCTTGGAAAGACGCCATCCAGAAGGCTACTGCCACTGCTCAGGTGGTTTCTGAGCCTGAGAAAATGTGGTTTTTTATTCTTCCAGTTCCCTGTCCTTCAAATACTTTGAGGGGCCCTCATCCTAGAAAAATTGGGAAACTTTTAATATATAGTCTCAAAGTGTGCCATGAAGACACTGTTTCCTCTTGACATGAATAGTTATGTTTGAATCCTGGCTGTGAGGGATCTCTGGTGTATGATCCTAGACAAACCACCTATGTTTCTAGCAAGGGGCCTATATGTTTCCTTCAAGTTTCTGGGAGCTCTTCTCAATCAAGCTCAGTCCTAGGCATAAGAGCACTCTGGCTTATCATATTTGAGATATGAATTGTGGAAACCTCATTGGTGTCCTTCCTAGTAATGAAGATACTGAAATGAAATTATAAATATAAAGAAATAAAAGGTGATAAGAATTATAATTCTTTGTGGTTAAATAAAAGATCTTCAGTGTCCACATCTGTAAAATGGATCTAACCAATAGAAGCAATACTTAACACCTGGAGCTCTTCTGAGAAGAGCACTTTGTAGACCTTGGAACCCCTCAGAAACAGGAGCTGTCCTCATGTGTCACCTGCACCCATGTTGTGGACAGTGACTTCTGACTGACTGAGAGAATGTGGAGCCAGGACACAGTAGGAGGCATAATGTGCTCAGCTTTTCTTTGTTGGACCGGGTCTTGAGGGGCAGGGAGGCACATCCCTCTGAATGGAAGCGTGAAATCCCAGAGTGGCAGACACCTCAGGGAGCCAGTCCTCCCCCTACTCCCATATCCCTTACGACTGAGGCCCACAAGCTCACTCCTTGGGGCAAGGGCAAACCCTCCCCTCCTCTCCAAGGCAATAGAAGGGTTCGTGTGCTCTTGTGTGTTCTTCAGTGTATGCTCATCAGGGTGCCTGCCTCCTGTGACTTCCTTTAATAAAGAGACTTCCTCTGTTCACTATGGTGACAATCAAGCTGCCTTAGCTCAAATCCAAAGACCTTCAGAGCTATCCTGAAGCCTTTGGCATGCTCCACCAAGGAATCTGGATGAATTACCAATACGCCAAGTCATAAAACAGTATTTCCAATATCCTTATCCCAATCCTGGTTCTCTGTCACTTACTAGCTGTGCATCTTGGAGTGAATACCTTTGCCTCTCTAAGCCTCAATTTACTCATCTGCCAAATGGGGATAGTGATTGCTGCATTCTGTCCCCCATAGGGCTCACAAGAGGGAAATACTTGGTAAACCTTAAATTTCCATAGAAATGGGGCTTGGTCTTATCATCTAAAAGTGAAGAGGCCCATGAAATGATTTAAATATTAAAAAAAAAAAGATTTTCAAAAAGTAGATTAGCCTTAAGTCATCCTAAAGACATGTTATATGTAAGAATGATACTCAAAATATGAAATTGGGTTCATTGAGAAAATTTTTCCCCACTTGATACAAGTCTTATTTCATAATCCCAACAGAAAGGAAATTGTGAGGTAGGATACTTAACTGCTTTACTTCTCCTCTTCATTTTTTTTGGCAGAGAAAGTATTTCAAAAGCCATGAAGCAAACAAACAATCCCCCAAAAGCATGTGGAAGCCTGTCACGAAGGCATTCCCCTTTGGAGAAAGAAAGAGGTTACTTCAGGACAATCCAGATCTATCACACTGAGTTTAACAACTGCTGGCAAAAGTCAGCACCCAAGGTGGTTGACAAATCTCCTCTCCTGGATTTAGGTCTCCTTGTTTTTAGCACTCCTATCAAAGAAATGCTGCCTTTGAAAAAAGCCAAAACCTAGACAAAGGAAAATGGAAAATGTTATTCCCTGAGGAAGGTTACAAGTATGTTTATCCTCTTTAGGGTAATGACCACTAGGGTCTCTGAAGGTCTTCTCTCCTGGCAGAAGGGGGAAATGAGTCCTGGATAAACCACAAAATATGGTACTCCTCACCTAAAGATGGGGAATTATGACACAGGGCAGGGGGTGCTCTGCATAGGTGGTTTTCTGAGGACCTTCAGCTAATGTGGCACCAAAGTGATCTGAAAAGAGAACGAGAGGGAAAATCAGTATTGGTTGCCAGTTTTCACTACAGCTTGATTGAGATGTATCTCAATGACCAGCTACGGCTCCAGCATGATAGAGGTGCTTCCAATGGCAGAGTTGCAGAGGGTCCACAAAAGGCAGCCAAGATGATTTCCAGAAGTTCAAGGTTCTGCCATATCAGAAGAAGTTGAAGAAACTGGACAAGGTAAGAGTTGGGGGTGGAGGCTGGGGTGGAGTGGAGGATCTTTAAACTGAGAAGGGAAGACTTGGATATGACATGATATTTGTCTTCAAAGATTTAAAGGGCTATTTCATGAAAGAGAATTAGGTAGGTAGTGCCATAGTGCCTAGAGTGCTTGGCCTGGAGTCAGGAAGACTCATCTTCCTGAGTTCAAATCTGGCCTCAGATACTTCTTGGAAGTATGACCCTGGGCAAGTCACTTCACCTGTTTGCCTCAGTTCCTCATCTGTAAAATGAGCTGGAGAAGGAAACGACAAATCACTCCAGCATCTTTACCAAGAAAACCCCAAATGGGGCCCCAGAGAGTTAGTTGGACATGACTGAAACATCTCGATGACAACAACATTCCATGAAAAACAGTTTAGACGTGTTCTGCTTGGCCCCAGAGGAAGAACTAGAGGTAGTGGTGGATGTTACAGGAAGGCTGATTTCGGCTTGATGCAAAGAAAATCTTCCTGAATCTCAGTCTGACCAAAATGGGGATGGGCTGCCACACAGCACACTCTTAAGTTTAATTTGAACATTTTTTTCCATGACTTTATGAAGTTTAATTTGAACATTTTTTTCCATGACTTTATGAAGTGTAGACAATCTATGAAACAGCAAATCAAAACCTGATCTGTAGTGTTAGATGATTTCTCACTTCCCAGGTGTAAATGCTCACACTGAACATTCCAGAATTGACTCCCTTGCCTCATATGAGCTGGTTCTAGCACACCGCTGGGTCCCCCTCACAGGTGGCTCCAAAGATGGTTTCCAAGTTCCAATTACCTCAGCTACTGGCTTCTCTCAGGTCCTGGTACAGACAGCTTGAGATCCTGAAGCCAAGAGTTCTGGGAATAGCAGCACCCACTTTACCACTGGCCCTGTTGCCATCTTGGTCCTTGTAGCCACTGTCCAGGGAATCAGTACTTGTGGAGAGCAACCCACCGTGCCTACCACCCCAATATCAACCTCCAAACAATTGTTACAATCAGACAGGAAAGTTCAAAAACCCTAGAAACCTATCCCTACCTACCACCACTTCCATCCCATCAGCTGGCTTAATATCAGAAATCAAGATGGTTTTATTAATTTATTAATGGAATCAACATTAAAGAACATGTCTCTGCATGGGCCTTTTCTTCTAACTTTCAGATAAAAGCTCTTCTACTTGTTGTCTTTATCAGAATGTGGCCTTCTTGAGAGAAAGGACTGTCTTACTGTATTTGTATCCCAAATATTGAGCACAATGCTTTGTACAAATTTAACAGAGTAAGCACTCAATAAGTAGTGCCGTGGATAGCTGCTGGGTCCGGGGTCAGGAAGACTTGCCTTTGTGAGTTCAAATCTGGCCTTAGACACTTACTAGCTGTGTGACCCTGGACAAGTCACTTAATCCCATGTGCCTCAGTTTCCTCATCTTTCAAATGAACTAGAGAAGGAAATGACAAACCACTCCAGTATCTCTGCCAGGAAAACCTCAAATGGAGTCATAAAGAGTTGGATGCGACTGAAAAATGACCAAACAGCAAAAGCACTTCATAAATGCTTTTTATTTCATTCATTCATTTTCTCCTAACTCTCAGATTCTGTAATTTAGGAGTTGTGAACACCCTGCCAAGGGTGCTAAGGAAAGGCCTGGAATCTGACAAGACGTTTCCAAAAACAGAAATTCTCATTAAATTAGCATCAAAATACAGTTGGACTTTAATTCTGCGTGGGGGAGGGGTTTCACCTGACTTGTCTCCAGGCTATTTCCTGAAACTCTGTCTTATGCTGGCTAGGGGAGAACTCAACAGAAAAGAGATGAGAAAAGGAAGAAAACTCAGAAAGAGATCAACCTGGTACCTCTTCCCAGGTTATATACAGGTTATACATGGATGGGAGTAACAGGTTTATAGGCAACAACTTCCCTGAACTTGGCTTCATATTTAAAGACTCCTAGTGTCTGATGGAGCAGGGACTTTATAGTCATTTAAAAGACTGAGAAGCACAAACCTCCCAGCAGAGCTGTAAGGTAGCTATTCTAGGCGTTATTCTCATTTTACAGATGAGGAAACTGGGGCTCACAGAAGTAACCTGAGTTATCCACAATCACACATGCGTCAGATGAGGGATTTGAGCCTAAACCTTCTGGACTCCAAGTTCAAGGCACTATTCACTTGCCTATACCATGCTCCCTACAAAGTGGGCATTTTCCTCATTCATTAATACCAGTAAGACGGGAGGACTAAATGACATTTATTCAGCACATCCCCACAATGGAAGCTGAGGTGCTTAGGGGGTATATGAAAGAACATTGTCTATGATTCCACGAAAAGTGTCATGACAGACAAGAATATAATACCAACCAAGAATACAACTGCAAACAGGCCAATTCCTTACAGTGTTGAGATGGAGAAGCTGTGAAGTTAAAAATTGTGTACGCATGTTAGAAATCAGTCCGAACAGATGCAATCTTTACAAATGTGTTCAATGCCTAGGGTGCACTGAGCCATGTGCTGGACTGGAGAGGAGAAGATTTAACAGATTTAGGCAGAGCTGAAAGGGTGCTGGACTTGGAAAAGAGGACTTGGGTTGGAATTCAACCTCACCAACTATGGGAATGTAGTCAGTCACTCAATTCTCCTGACTCAGTTTCCTCCCCCATAAAAGGGAAAACAAGACTATGTACCTCAAATGTTGTTAGGGACCTGTCATGTCACTGATAAAGGTAAGTCCTGGATGAGGAAACTCCTCTCACCAATCAATGCAGGGTTATGTTCTCAGCATCTTGGTACGTTAAAGAATGGCCCAGGACACACCGGGATGAACAGCGACTAGCCCAGGGTCACCCAGCCACTATGTATTGGAGGCAGGACATGGACCAGGGTTGTCACATCAAGAATTCAGAAAACTTAAAGTAAGTGGCATGCTGGGAAATGTTCAACTCAAGTTCCTACCATAACTTTTAAGTTTAACTGGCATTATTAACATTTTTCTCCATCACTTTCTCAAGCCTGGACAACTGAACAAAAAGACACATCAAGTCCTAACTCGTGGCATTTTACAAGGTGTATTTGCTCATGCTGAAATTTTAACAATCAGCTTGGGAACTGTTTTGAGCTGACTTCAGCAAAAGCTCTCCTTCAAGTTCTATATAAATACTAACTATTAATATAAATATTATCATCACTATCATAACCTCTCTACCCTAATGAACCTTAGAGCTATGAGAGGAGAATTAGAATTAGGACCGAAAGGAACCCTAGACACTGTTTCATCCAACCCCTTCACTGCACAAATGAGGAAATGGAACATAATGTGGCCAAGATCATACAAAGAGCGGTTAACACTTGAACCCAGTTTGCTGACTCCAAATGTATACCTCTCCCATGGATCCAGAAGTATACCACTTGATTTTTTTTCCTTTAATCCCATGAGGCTAGAAGAACATCTCTCCTCTCTTTCTCTTCTCTCCATTTACAATTCTTCTTCTAGGTCAGTCCATTGTCATCTCTCAGTGGATTGTGGAGGGTCCTCCTAACTGGCATCTCTGGCATCCTCCTCTCCAAGCTATCCTCCATACATCTTCCAAATTGTCAGTCCTTACATAGTCTGACAATACCACTCCTTTAGTCATTAAATTAGTGGCTCCCTACTGTTTAGGCTCCCACTTAACCTTGTTAACTTAATTTTATGTTTTTTCCCATTATTCCCCTTTATGTACTTAAATGATTTGCTTTCTCTTTCCCATCCTGCTACCTAAAGCGCAAGCAAGTCAGCATGGCTGAAATAAGGCACCCTGAGGGACAGACAGGAGACAGCATGGTCCAGTATGTCAGACCACTCGCACCATCTCCCATCATACCCAAATAAAGACAACCCCAGAACCCTGGGAATAGCACTGTCCCCAATATCATCATCCTTGCTTCCATCCTAGGCATAATAGCCATCACGAAGGGGAGAATTCACTGCAGAGGAGCCCACCTTCCTTGCCACCACAAAGAACTGCTGACCAACTACTACTGATTTATAGGAAAGCCCAAGAGTCCTGGAAATTGTCACTCAGCCCCAGATCACCAGTCCTGCTTCCAGTCCAGCAGGCACGGTCTCATCCTAGGAAGCAACCGCTATGGAGATGTGGCTTCTGTGGGTGTTGCAGCCACAGCTATGGAAGACCTGGAGAAGAAAGGCCTCACCACCACAAAAGTCTTTGTCAAATAGTTCAGAATCAGAAACCACCATGATTTTATCAGTGGAAATAATATTAAAGAAAAAGCCCGGCCATCTGCTTGGCTGCTGGACCCTAAAGAGCACTGGACTCTTCCATGTGATGTAAGGCTATATCTCCCCATTGGAATATAAGCTCTCAGAGGGCAGGGTTGCTCTGTCTGTGTCCCCAGCACTTAGCACAGAGCTTGGTACAGAATAAGCACTTAGGCCTTTTTGTTCATTCAGATACAACACATGCACAACCCAAGTGGCCCCACATCCAAATGCACTTCTTCCTCCCTTTGACCTCACATACTCCTTCCACCCCACAATCAGCAATTACTCAGTGTATTCAGTTTGGACCTTGCATATACTTGTCTGTGCATTTCTTATTTCCCTACACTAGTATAGAAGCTTCTTGAGGGTTGGGATTCTTTCATCTCTGTCTTTGTGTTTCCAGAGCCCAACCCAACATCTCTGACAAGGCAGCAACTCAACAAATTCTTGTTTTAGTTGAACTGGGCTAAATGAATTGAACAGATGATGAAGGGGCACTAAATCACACCATACAAGAAGAGTCAGGAGAATAAAAGCCATAGGAAAGGCCTGACCGCCACCTTCAAATATCATCAGGGTTGCCTTGAGGGAGTGGGACTAGATGTGTTGTACTTAGTCCCAGGAGACAGAAGAAGAGGCAAAGGCTAAAAGATGCAGAAAGGTTGGTTAAGGGCAGTTTGGGATAAGGAAGTACTTCCAAAGCGTTAGAGCTGCCCCAATGTGGAATGAGCTGTTCTGAGAGGAAAGGGCTCCCTCCTTTTGGGAGGACTCTAAGCAAAGGCTGGGTGGTTGTATGTTAGGCCCATGGTAGAGGACAGATTTTTTCTGACTTGAGAGTAACCTTGAGGATCCTCTTCCAACTCTCAAAGCAGGTGATTACATGAAGTTACCAGAAGGCATCAATAGGGAGTTATAGTACACCATAAGTAGGGGTAAACCGACCTAAAAACACTTCATGAGAAATGTGCCTAGCATTCCCACAGTCCTATTCTACTATCATCTGTACTTAGAAGGAGTACTGCCGGGAAGGTGAAGCACCCAACATTTCATTTCCTGGCCATAATGAAAGGAAAGATTATATACTGTAAGAGGGAGGAAGGCATATTTCTATACCCTCATTCTGGCATACTCAATCAACAACATCCTGTTGGTAACTTTCTGTGGTCTCATGTTAACTCTGACAACCTGAATGAATGATCAAAAATATCACTTCCTTTCTTGTCCAACCTTGCTAATTTCTCTATTCCTTTGAAAGAACTAAAACAAAATAATTGCTCAATTTTTTCCTAGTTCAGAGAAGTTATATATACATTGTGAAATACATGAAATGTTGGGTAAAAGCGAGTATTTTTAGGTTGTCTGCAGTGGATCACTATTAGAATGGGGAGGAATTGATTCATGCTAATGGGTACTTCGTAGTGGTATTTCCGATCTGGACCCTTCCACTGAGCACACAGGTGATTTGGGGAAAGTCATTTCACTTCTTTGACCTCAATTCCCTTTTCTATAAAAGGAAGGGAAAGGACTAGAGAGCCTCTCAGGTTCTTCCAGATCCAAAACTGTGCTCCAGAGTTAACCTTACACTAGGGAAGTGACATTTTCAGTGTTTTCCAATAAGATAACCAAAGGGCATGATTGTCAATTTGAGGTCACTGGAGAAAGGGGTCTCTAAGGCTGCCTGGAGGCCAGCATGGGGTTTTTGCAGGATGTTTATAGAGTCTTCTTGGACTCTGGAACTTGAATAATTTGTGATGTACACATGCTGGAAGACAGCAGCCTAAAACTGTTTATTCATTAAAACCATGCTCTTTAAAGGAATTAGGATGATTGCAGGGAATTTACAAAATCACTGCACTGCCATAGGAGGACATTATTAGCAAGTTGGTGAACTGAAGTATCCAGAGGTCCAGGAGCAAAACAAACCCTCTCCCCCTCTCATCCCCAGTAGCTTCCAGTGCTCCTTAGAGGTATGAGACATCCAAAGATCTTCACTTGCTGAAGGAACTAGCAATGAAATGACATTGGGGAGGAGAGAATCACTATTTCCACAACCTAATGGTCTGATGGGGAAATCTGAGAAACTTTGGGGAGTGCAGAATTGGTCACCAGCCAAAAGGAAGCCCCACCTCCAGGATCTACATCATATCCTTCCCTGATAAACTCAGCCATTTCTTGGACTGGCCTGCTCGTTCAGAAACTGGTCAACCCAGCAATGAATACATATTTGTTACGAACTTATGTAAGTCCAGCACTGAACTGGCTGCTGAGTGTACAAAGGCAGAAATAAATTATTCCTTACCCTCAAGGAGCTTACATTCCACTGGGAGATATCACATACACATTTCTAAGTAAAAAGAATTTGGGAACAAAGGACTTGTGATTTCATTGGTATGAGAAGCACCCAACAAAAAAACAAAGCAGAAACAAACGTCCATGGCTGGCAAGTGCATTTTATTAGCAAGTCCCCATGAAAACAACCAAAATGTTGTAAGAGATGTCAGCCAAATCATGGCTGATTTCCTAAAAGGCACTATCCCAGGAGGCTCATCTGTCCATCTGCACGAGCAACAAATATGAAAGTCTCTCCAGAAGGGCTGCTCTGAAGCAACTGGACACCACATTCCTAATAAACTTTTTCTTTTTTCTCTAATGGCCCAATATGAACTTTAAAAATAAAGATACAAGAATTCAGTCTCCAATAATGAGGAATTTGTGGTAATATCTTCTGGGACTATCAGGAGACCTGATTTCTAGTCTAGGTCCTATCTAATCTCAAAGCTGGAAGGGGCCATAAGTTTTAATGCCTACAGGATTCTCATCTGCACCATGTCCAGCCTTTGCTCAAAGGCTTCCAGGAATAAGAAATCCACTGGGTTTTGGGTAGCCTGTGGCCATTCTTGCATAGCTTTGGTCTCTGGGAAGTTTGTCCTTCCCTTAAAACTTATTTTACTCCTTGGCAGCTTCTACCCACTGACCCTACTTCTGTCTTGTGAAGATGAATAGAAAATATCTTATTTCTCTTCCTCCTGACAAACAGTTACACATCCACACTAAGTCTTCTCCAGGCTAAATGTCTCCCATCCTTATGCCAAGGAGCTTTGTAACAGGAAACAAGTAGTTTAGCCTCTCTCTGCCTCAGTTCATCTGTGTAGCAATGGGACCTCATGCATCACAGGGTCTCCCTGGGAATCAATCGAAACCATAGACACAGAAGGCTCTATA
Source organism: Bettongia penicillata ogilbyi (assembly GCA_023548195.1). Taxonomy (NCBI): domain Eukaryota; kingdom Metazoa; phylum Chordata; class Mammalia; order Diprotodontia; family Potoroidae; genus Bettongia; species Bettongia penicillata. The sequence continues at coordinate 284,505 of JAJHZJ010000883.1, read as the reverse complement.
AAGTTAAAGCACATGAGGCATCAAGTGCTGTGTCACTGGATTGGCTTAGATTGTGGGGAGGGGACCCTGGATTTTCGAGAGCAATGTAGCAGCAAGGCAGAATCGTGGAGAGAATGCTAGACTTCAGGTCAAGAAGATCTGAGTATATATAGATGCTGCCTAACCAAGTATGAACAAAGTCATGCACATAGGATGCTTTTGCAAACTCTAAAATTTGATATAAACATGAGTTCTTCTGCTAAGCTCACTTACCCTGAGGAAGTCTCAAGTTCCTCATCTGGAAAATGGGTATAATATTACCTGTAGCCCCTCCTTTGCAAGAGATGTTGTGAGTGCCAAATGAAACAGTGTATGGAAAGTGTTTTACAAACATTCAAGTGGTATAGACATGCAAGTTCCATTAAGCCAGAGAGGATGCCGAGGAGCTCAGCCACAGACTCTGTGTCTGCTGCCTGAGACCAGTGCATCTCATCTACAAAAAGGAAGAAATGAGGTGATGGGGGTTTTGGCAAGGCCAGATATGAAACTGTCTGCCAGAGGGTCAAGGGCTGTGACCTGTATGAGAAACTCTGCACGGGGATGAATCCTGGACAGTGAGACCTGCTAGGCTTATTCCCTACGAGTAGCTGGCATCTCCTACTCTTGTACCATTTTCCACCAGGTTAAAATGTACACATGATGGCCCAAAGGAAGGACCATGCAGGAGCCCCCTGGCAAAGAGCAGGGCAAAAATGAGCTGGCCCTATAGGGAGAAAGAGAAGTCACCCAAGAAGGGCTCCTTGCTTTACTGCTGTCCACACAACATCAAAAGGAATCGAGGAAACTGAGACCCAGAAAGATTAAGGGACTTGCCCATGGTCCCACAGGCAGGAAGGAGAACTGGGATATTAACTCAGGTCCCTCTGACTCCAAATCCAGCATTTTTACCACTGACTCAAGGGAAATCCTTCTATACTGAGGAAGGCCCAGCTCACATCTCCCCTCCTATAGGAAGTGATTCCACCCGAGACCCTTCTCTCCCTCTCTTAAATCTCATCACACTGGAAAAGATGTCAGGAGGCTCCCAGCCACAGACTTTGGGTCTGGAGTCTGAGTCCAGTCAGATTGCACCCTGAACTCTCAGCCACCTTAGAGTGGTTAGAGTGGTGGTGCAGTGGATAGAACCCTGGACCTGGAGGCAGAAAGACCTGACTTAAAATCCAGCCTCAGACACTTCCTAGCTGAGTGACCCTGGACAAGTCACTTAACCTCTGCCTCTGTTATCTCATCTACAAGATGGGGATAATAGTTGTATTTATTTCCTAGGATTATTGTGAAGGTCAAATGAGATGACATTTTTAAAGTGCCTGGCACATGGCAAGCTATGTAAATATTCATTATCATTATTTATTTTACTATTATATTTATTGCTGCTGTCGTTGGCCATTGCATCTTATGTACATCAGTCCCTACAACTAGACTCTTGGCTCTGGGAGGCTGAGAACCATGTCTTTTTAGGATCTCAAGAAGAATATATCTTGTACTCGGTAACATATCTGTTGATAGGTTGACTGGATCTAATCTTTCACATCAAAGGGCTCCATAAATTAAAGATTTCTGAAGCTTTTGGTGATGGAAGTTCTTAAAGGATTTGTAGTCTAAGCCTATTGTGAATTGAGTGATTTTATTTTGTTTTGTTTTCATTAACTGGCCTCATTATAATAATTCATACCCATCATATGTATGGGTAAGATTCCGTTTGGGAGATGTTGCAATGCTTTCAATAATCCCGAACTCCTTATTACTGTGAAAGCTCATCTTATTTTCTAAACATTATTACTCTGCTGGTTATACTATATGGTTGCAAATTAAAGACATGATAATCTCAGAAAAATAAAAAATTGTGGATAACCCAAAGAGTAATGGGCACATAGTGGGTATAATTGGGTTGTAACATGTTACCTATGATGGTGGCATGGGAGGCATCACCAAGGATATATATGATTCAATGCAACTTAATATTGACTGATCACCTTCTATGTGCCAGATTTGTGATAGAATCTGGAAAGAAAAAGACAAAAACAGTCCCTGATTTAAAGAAGTTTACACTCTATTGGGAAGTGTAAACATGCACAAAATCAGCATAGGAATAATAAAAGGAGGGAGAGTATATCAACAATTGGTGAGACAGTGGAGGGTCAGGGAAGGTTCCTGAAGTTATTGCCACCTGAGGTGAGCCTTGGAGGAGGAGTAGCTTTCCGAGGGGTCATGTGTCCAAGAACCAACACATGGAGCCTTGATTTCTTTTGCGTTCATTCTCTCATGTCATGTCTGGCTCTTTATGACCCCATTTGGAGTTTTCTTTGCAAAGATACTGGAGTGGTTTGCTATTTCCTTCTCCAGCTTATTTTACAGATGAGGAAACTGAGGCAAATGGTTTAGTGACTTGCCTAGGCTCACACAGTTAGCAAATGTCTGCGGCCAGATTTGAACTCTGGGCTACCTGACTTCAGGCCTAGCATTCTATCCAGTGCATCACCCAGTTGTCCAAGCTGGTGGAACAAATATTACAAGCCAAGACTGAGAGAACTATCAAAGACTAGAGCCAAGAACAGCAGTAGCCAGCTGACCCATCTGATCCTAGAAGGAACTAGCCCAGCTGATCAAGGGGCACCTCACCAGGAAGTGAACATGGGCGGGAGGGAGAAAACAAGAAGGAGAAAAGGATTCTTAGGGCAGGACTCACAAGGTACTTCTCACTTTGCACACTCTCCACCCATGTCTGCTTTGTTGTTCTAAGTCTGAGCCCACCCTGTGATTTTGCGGAGAGCGTGTCCCAAGCTGGAGAGAGATTTTTGTAACTACTGCTCTTGCCCATCATCTCAGTAAATAACCCTTTCATAAAAGTTAACTGATCTTAGTGGTGGTTCAGAATCGGGGGCTCCCAAAAAACAATGCTAGGTTTCCCAAACCTTATATGTAGTATTCTCTCCCCCAGGATCCCCACCTGCCAGTACAGTGTGAGCTTGGAGAGTGAGCCCAGAGTGGGTACTACACCAGGGCTCCACGTTGGCCAGAAAGTGGAACGCTGAAGGGTCGTCTTGTGAAATCAGGCTGGAAGGGAAGGTAGGAGCCAATGCATGGCTGATCTTACATATAAAGCAGGGAGACTGTATTTTGTGCTTGAAGCAGGATAAAGAGCCTGGGAGGATTCTGAACAGGAGAAGGCTGGGCCAAATTGTACAGTTAGGAAGGTGATATAGTCCATGAAGAGGATGGATTAAATGGAATTGTGGTTGGGGAAGAAGGTGGGTCCCCACATGTTAACTGAGTAAGGATGGGTTGATCACCAGGAAACCCAACCTGGGGTCCAAGAGATTCTAAAAGAGGCACCAGCAGCATCATGGAGGATGTCTGACAGGACTCTCCTGTTGAGAGAGGTAAAGGATGGGCCACAACCTTCACTGGCCATCCCAGTAACATGGTCAGTACAGGTAATGTATTCTGTGCCTGCAAAGCAGTCCCCCATTCAGACTTTAGGCTGCCATCAGGTCAAGGAGAAAGGCTGGCGGTCTCTGGAGACCTGCTCTGATGCCCTTGGTCACCCTGGTTCTGATGTCACTCACTGCCCTGACTTCACTCTTGTGTGTTCACCCACACCTAGTCATCAGGTCTTATGGTTGGTAAGGACTTCCTTTAGGGACAGATTGAGTTGATATTGCATGGCTCTTTGTAAAAGGGGCTGTCTGTATTTTAAAAAAAATGGGTAAGAGTTGGGTTTGCAAAGGTGGTTTCCTTCTTTTTTGAGATGATGAGGCAATTTCACTGTAATGGGGTGTCTGGGTCATTAGTCAGTGGAGGGTTTTTGCCACAACTTATCTAGCCACAGGAAACCAGTCCACAGAGGGAGGATATTACACAGGATTTGGGTTTGTTTGTTTGTTTGTTTTTAAAGCAACAGAATAAAAACCCTCAGAATTAATAAGTTTACAACCTTAATTCTTGGGGTTTTTTTAAGGCAACTGTCACAGTAGAATCATGGAATCATATTTCTGGCTAGAAGAGCCCTGCAAGGTTGTCTGGTCCAATGCCCCCATTTATAGATGAAGACCCTAAAGCCCATGGAAATTAAGTGACTTATCTAAGATCACTGTGGTAGGATTTGAACCAAAGGCCTCTGGATCCAAACCTGCTACTCCTTCCACTGAAACGGGTTCTAGGCTTTACAATGAGGCTTGGGAGGAGGGGAGAAGAGAGTATGAGTATATTCTTCAACTATAAGAACATGCTAATAAGAGACCCTCCCTCCCAGGGCTGTGGTGAGGATCAGATGAGATAACATTTGTAAGGTCCTTACACAGTGCATCACACATAGTGGGTACCATAGATGTTCCCAGATCATGGTGTATCTTTGAGCCTACTGCTACCACTGATCATTGAGGGGGCGGGGTTGGATTATTTTCATGATCACCTACATACTTCAGCCACTGCACAGAATGAATTTGAGGTAAAACTACACTGACCGACTATGTGGGTTTGTGGCCCAGGACCAGCCAACAGTCCTAATGGGTATTCTAGGATTGCAGATGGAAGAGACTTTGGAAATGATCTAGTCTAAGGGATCTCAACCTTCCTGTGCCATGGCTCAGGGGAAACCTGGTAAACCTTATCCAATGGATGGATTAGAACTCACATTCACAATGGAAGGAAATGCTCCATTTCAGTTAGATGTCAGTGAAAATGAAGATGTCATTTTTTTCCCATGTTCACAGACCCCTGGAAATCCATTCTTAATCCCAAGAAAAAATTACAGTCCAAAGTACCCCTCATTATTATTTTTTTATTATTATTTTATAGATCAGAATATCATAGATTTCCACCTGAAAGATCTGAGTTCACATCCCAGATCTGCTACTTTCTATCAGTGGGATGTTGGCCAAATCTATTAACCTCAACTGGCTGTTTCTTCATCTATAAAATGAAAGGATCAACTAGATGACCTCCTTCCACTCCAAATCCATAATTCTAATTATCTAAAGAGAGATTGTACAGATAAATTGTACAGATAAAGAAACCAAGGCCTAGAAAGGAAGAAGGGACTTGCTCGAAATCCCAGAGCTGAAAGTGGCAAAATTAGGATTTGAACTCAGGTCCTCTGGAAAGGCCCTCAGGTGAGTAATTTAAGGTTGAAAGGTGAAGTTCCTGGCTTACTTTCTGCTGCTTTAGAGGCTAAATCTGTCCTTTCCTTCAGCGTTTGCAGTTCAATGACTGTTCCTAGGACTAATGCTTTCATCACAGATTCAGAGAGGAAGGGATCTGGTCCAGCCTCCAACCTTACCCTGCTCCTTGCTTTTTTACGCAGAAGGAAACAGAGGCCCAGCAGAATCACCCACCTTTCCCTAGGTGGCCCAGGCAGAAAGAAAAGTCAGGCTTTGAAACCATGTCCTCTGACCCCAACTCCAGCCTCCTGACCAATGGGGCTCTCTGAGGACCTGGTGGAACCTGAGGAAACGTGACCTTTGTGACCATTTGAACTACAATGACCTCTGTGGGTTATTAGTATAAAGTCCTTCCTTCCTGTCTTTTAGTTTGGTGAAAGAAGAAGAAAATCTCTACTCTTAACTACCTTGTACCTCACCTATCACTGTCCAAAGACCTTGTGGGTCGTCAGGGGACTATTTTATCTAGGGTCCCTTTGGCCTGGGGTTGATGGAGGAAAGGGAAAGAGCTGTGGTTTTGTTTCCCTGGGGCCCAGGATAGCGCCCTTGCTATGTTAAGGCTTAATGAATGTTTACAGAATTGAATTCATTATCAAGTCTTCTGAGTTGAACATTCCCTCCCCATCAGGCCACCTGGGGCCTCTGATCTCTGGGGGCCAAAAGTTTGGAGGTCATTGATTCCCTGGTCTGAGGGCATGAATTAAGCACCTGGTTCTTCTGCTTTTCTGGCCTGGACACCATGCCAAGCTGCAGGCTCACCTGGGAACTTCCCTACACCATGTTGGCCCCCTCCTCAGTCAACGAGTTCCTCCAGGGGTGTCCACCAGGGAGACCCAAACAGGCCAGTTTTCCTTCTCCTCCTGCTCTGCTTCTCATTTCTGCCCCTCACCCCTGCCAAGATATTCCTCACCCCTTCCCTTCCCTTCCCTTCCCTTCCCTTCCCTTCCCTTCCCTTCCCTTCCCTTCCCTTCCCTTCTCCTCTGTTGTTCCCACCTTAGATTATAAATTCCCCGTGAGGAGGGCCTGGTTCTTGTTCATTACACTTGTATTTCCAGGGCTCAGGATGGTACTTGGCACAGAGTAGGCACTCCATGAAAGCTTGCTGTCCTGCCATTTCAGGGTCAGATGCCAGGGACAGAGACAAAACCAGAAGACCAATTCCTACTTTTGTGGACCTTATATTCCACCATGTTGTTTGGGGGAGTGGAGGATCCCTTTTTATATCCCTGTGCCTGGCCCACGGCAGGTACTTACTAAATACATGTTTACTGACTTCTAAAGGGAAGTAGCACATACACTGATGAGTAATGTAAATGTAAAAATTCGCTGCTTCCAAATAGGGGAGAAGGCTCTAAAACACCAAGGAGATCAAGAAAGATCTGGCCCAGAAGGCACCAGGACCTGAAGGAACCCAGGGATTCCAAGGGGCAAAGGTGGGCAAGTACCCTGGGCTCTACAGTAATCCTCTGCAGGCTCATGGGAGTGGGAAACTTGACCCTTGGCCCCTTTTACGGCAGCTGAGGGATTACTTTTCTCCCCTTTCTTCCTGCAGTTTCTGGAGGGCACCTAGCTATGCCCTGGGGAGCCGGAAGAAGAGAGAAAATTGGAGTTTTATCTGGTCCGTTCTCTTCATCCACTAATTTGGCCAAAAATAGCTCTCAGGTTTGGCCAGCACAATTTGACCATCATAATTATTTGTGTGATTATGGGGGCTCGTTATAGTCTTCAAAGTGCTCTGAACCTAAGAGGACCTTTAAACATTCTGCCATCATAAAAACCAGCTCATAAAAAGCCCACACATTTCACATAGTCCTTTGATAACCCATCACACAGTAATGACCTGGAGTAACTAACAGCCTGTGCTACATTCAAACCAGTCGCCTAAAGGTAAGTTTTTGTATCTTATTATCACCAGTCACAGTCACCCAGGCCCTTAAAAAAAATAAAACAAAAAAAAAAAAACCAAAACTTTTCTTTTGGTTCCTACTGGCAAATTCTGAGTCACTAGAAATGGCCCCTTTCTTCTCTACCCACTGCTTTCTCCATGTCAGTTTGACAAGACTATGGCACTAGTCTGGTAAAGCACAGCTGGGACCTGGAGATCTTGTCTGGACAGCTAAAATTAAAGAAGCTTGGAGAAGTCATGAGACTTAGCATCATTGACTGAGATCTGGAAGGGATTTTAGAGTTCAGCCCTCCAGTCACTTTACAAATTTTACAAATAAGGAAACTGAGGCAAAGAGAAGTTAAGTAACTTGTCCAGGGTCATGTAGCTAGGTCCTGTTTGAGTCAGAATTTGAATTCAGATTTTCCTGATTCTAAATCCAGTGCCTTATCCACCACACCAATCTTCTCTTCCATCCTAAGTGACAAGATGACCAGAATGATGTGACAGAGCAGGCCGAGTTCTAATCCTGGTGGGGCCACTAACTAGCTGTATGTCTCTGGGCAAGTCACTTCACCTTTTAGCCTTGGACTCCTCAGCAAGGTCCTTTTCAGCCCTAAAACATCTGAGTGTCCCATTTCCTTGGGAGAATAGCACGTACTGAGTATCCATCAAAGGCTTCAGTGATGTATCTCCAGGTACAGCTCTAGCTAGATGGGAAGGAGGCAGGTCAATGGAAAATGGAGATGACAAGATCTTAGCCTGGGCCCAGTTTTGCCCTACTGGTACTCTAATGCCCACATCACTTCAACCAACTTATGTCACCTGTTCAAACAAAGCTAGAGGTTTCTTTGGAGGGCTTTTTTCCCATTGTATTTGAAAAGCTACAAAGGATAAGAGATGGTAAGAGATGTTCATTTAGTGGTTACTGACTACACTGTGGCAAACCTCCTTCAGACTGAAAGATTTCTACTGAATACACTGTCAGGGACTGACAACTAACTCCCACTGGGTTCCCTTCCTTCTCCACTAAAGCTCTGGCCAAACCAAGCATTGCTGGAGAAGGAAGAACATTCAGTATTTAGAAAGCAGCTGGATGGTATTGTCTGGTGCAATTTGAGCCATGGATGGGGTGGGTCTTCTGATTTACCACCACGGTGGCCAACAAAATTTCTATGAGCTGATTCTCTTTGTCTGCTGATGGTTGAGAGACCCCTAAGATGCCCTGTGGGAATTTCCTGTCCCTCCAATTCTAACTCTGCTACCTCCCACTCCCCATCAAGTGTTGGATGAGGAATAAACTAAGGAATCAGCTCCTGAAAAGAGGCCCTGCTCACTCTGTTGCTAATCCTCCGATAGTGATGTAAGGAGAAAGCTACCAAGGTGGATGGAAAGAAGAATTAAACTTGGCCTTGGTGGATCTAGGTTCGATTCCTAGAGCTGCCATTTGTAGCTACATTACCTTGGGCAAGTCCCTTCGTGCTTGGATCTCAGTTTCCCCATCTGTAAAAAGAGGATTGTTAAGATCCTTCACAGATCTAGATCCTAAATTTTCTCCCACTTCAGGATCCAGCTCAATGGACATAGCAGTGGTAAGGACAAACACAACATGCCATCCCTGCTTGGCATCCTTGCCACCAGCCCTCCCTGTCTGGAATGCACTCCTGTCCTTTCTTACCTCTCTCTTAGAATCCTGAGCTTTCCTGAAAATTCCACTCAGACACTATCTTCTACCTCAGACCCTTTCTCATGATTTTTAGCACATCTCCCCTCTCTTCCTTCTTTAAATTTAGGGACAGCTAGGTGGCACTAGATAGAATGTCAGGATTAGAGTCAGGAAGACCCAAGATTAAATTGGGCCCCAGATGCTTACTAGCAGTGTGACCCTGGATAAATCACTTAACCCTGTTTGCCTCAGTTTCCTCATCTGTAAAATGAACTGGAGAAGGTAATGGCAATCACTCCATGAAAACCCCAAAATGGGGTCCCAGAGTTGGACACCACTGAAATAATGACTGAACAACAACAAATTTCTTTCAATTGCTTTGTATTTACTTCATCATGTATGTGCATATCCTCCCAATAGAACAGAAGCTCTTTGAGGAAGACCCTGTTCCATCTGTCTGTATCTCTGTCCTCAGCACTGAGCACAGTACACTACACATCAGCCATAAAAAGTGCCAGGTGCTGTGCTAGCCAATAAATGGGTACTGAATGTAAGTAGACCTCGGAATTCTAACCCAGATCCTCTGACTCCAAATCCAGTGTTCTTTCCATTACACCATGAAGACCTGGTAGGGAAGGCTTCCTGGTTTGCTGAGGGGGATCCTCAGTCTACTTGCTAGACACTAAATGAATGTATCTCAAGGTTTTTCCTGGCTATGAACCTGTAAATGCCAGGATGTGGAGGGTTCTGTTTTTATTTTAATTAATATCGTTTATTTTGACATGACCCTAATTCTCAAACACCTCCCCCAGCCCCAGAGGAAGCAGCTTCTCAGAGAATAAAGAGTTCAGCGTTGAGGCAGGGTCAGGAACTCAAGGCTCTTGGGGGAGCCATCCTAAAGCAGCAAGGCAGTTCATGAACACTGAAGTACAGACTGTCCAGCCCTAAGCACCCAACCATGGCACATTATCCCTGAGCTCTTCGGGGAAAAAACATCTAAAAATAGCATTTCACCATTTCAAGAAATGTATTGAGCGGAACTGACCTCCAGGACTCCAAAGACAGGACTCATATGAGTGGGTGTGCAGATCAATGTGATATCTGTGACTGTGGGATTGTGGTAAAGACCAGGCAACAGGTGGGGTCAGGGGAGAAGCAGCTTTGCTTGAAAACAAATGAAGGTCTGGGAGCCTCCAGCTCTGACCCTGCCACAAACTAGCCACAACCCTGGATGGGCCACTTTTCTTCCTTAAACCTCAATTTTCTCATTCAGTTGTTGATATGCATTAAGGGTCAAGTAGACACACTGTACTAGGCACTAGGAATCTGAAGGCAAAAACAATGCAGTCCCTACCCACAAAGAGTTCGCCTTCTACAAGGGAGATATGGCAGGTATACAAATAAGTAAATACGAAGTAATTTCAAGAAGAAGAGAGAACTGCTGGGATGAGGGGCTGGAGGGGAGGGGAGGTCAGGAAAGGCAGGTGAGTTGTGGTTTGAAGAAAGTACTTTGAATGACTGACTCTATGAACAGTCCAGGAATGGGATACATTTATAAAATCATCTTCTAGTTCCTCCATGCTAGGAGTTCCACACTATGGTTTCCTTCTAACAGAAATGAGCCTAGGTCATATCTGTGGAGTATCAGAAAGGCCACTGAATTTGGTATCAGAGGATCCCAACTTAATCCTGGCTTTGGAATTTACCTCCTGTAGCACCTTAGACGGAGGGGCTGGTAACTCAGTGGACAGAGAGTTGGGCCTGGAGTCAGAAACACCTAAGGTCACATCCAGCTTCAGATACTTGCTAGCTGTGTGATCCTGGGCAAGTTACTTAACTTCTCTTTGCCTAATCCACTAGAAAAGGAAACAGCCAACCACTCCTAGAATCTTATACTCCTCTGACTGGTCCAGAAACAAAAAGTTACCAAGTGTCTGAGGCAGGAATCAGACTCAGGTCTTGCTGATTCCAGACCCAGCAATAAGAGCAAGGCCACTTCTATAGGCAGCCAAAAAATCAGTTCATACAGATGAGATTAAAGATAGGCACTTAGACCAAAGTGACACAAATAATCATGGACTTGGACTGCTCCAAGCCACTAGGGGCAAAGAGCCTGAAGCCCAAAGAGAAGACCCTTCAGAGGAGGCAGAGGGGCATCTCTCCTGAATGGATGGGATCATGGATTCTGTGACTGGAGGGTTGGCTCACAGGGGACTCGTGTCTTGAGTCTGAGGTCTGAAATCCCAGCTATCCCTTTTGCTCTGGGAATGAGACATGCAAGGTGCAGGTTCTACTAGCACAAGTCATGGATGCACGGAGAGCTAAGATGGACTGAAAGACATACATCCCCTCAAAACTCAGCACTTGACCCTGTCATTTATCTCCTCCCTATTTTCCTATTATGCTTTGTAGCAAAAGCCCTTTAAAAAGTGAAATGATGGTGGTCTTTGAGGGGCAGATAAAAGAGCCAGAGTTCTCTCGCCTGAACTTTGAGGCCTGAAATCACCTCCTACCTGACCTATCTAACTTCCATCCCTCCCTTCTCCAATCCACCCTCCAACAGTCACCAAAGAAGCAAAGGGAGTGGATCACGTGACTCTCTTCCTCAAGAACCTTCACTGGTTCATTCCCATATTATCTCTGGGGCAGGATTTCTTAACCTGGGGTCCATGAACTTGTTTGTCTCATTATTTTGACAATTATATTTCAATAGAACTGTTTTCTTTTGTATTTTTATGCATTTAAAAAGATTATTCTGAGAGGAAGTCTGTAGGTTTCATCAGACTACCAAAGTGGGTAGTCATAACACACAAAAAAGCTAAGAATCCTTGTTGTAGAATAAAAGAACACCAACCCCTTTGGACCTGCCAAGCTCTGTGCTATTTGGTTCCCACCTTTCTTTCCAGATTGCTTTTGTGAGACCTCACATTATGCCCTGTGTCACATTCTAGCCTAATACTTCCCTGTGTTCCCCATCTGGTCCATCACAAGCCTCGCTGCCTTAGCAGATGCTGTTCCCCAGGCTTGGGATGCCCTCCTTTTTGCCTCTTTCTGGTAGCTCCATCTCAAGGGTGACTTCTTAAGTTAGGCTCATTTTAATCCACCATCCCTAATTAACATCTATTTTGTGTTTACTGATCAGTATACTTTCTTTGTCCCAAGGAGAATCTAAGTCTCTCACAGGCAAGGTCCAGTTTCAACTTTTTCTTCATATCCCCAGAAACTCACCACATCTAGCACATAGCAAGAAATGCTGAGGTGTCTAGCACATAGCCATAAATGCTGGGGTGGAAATGAATGTAAGTTCAGTCCAGAGAGCAGAATTATCCCATTGTGGCCACTAAAAGTCTCCAGCAGATGCCCCTGAGCTGAGAGTGGACTTACAGATGGAAGATGATGGGGTGAGAGGTGTCTTGGACACCCTGGTAAGCAGCACTTGAGCCTACTGGCACCCAGGGTTCCCTTTGCCTGGCCTGGCCAGCCTGACTTAGGCAGTGTGCCAAGGCTCATCAGAACCTGATTATCATAGTTGCCCTATTCCATGTCCATCAGAAACATGACTGTCTATTCTTGACAATTCACTGTTAAATTAATCACAATGACATTGAGAGTAATGAGAAAAAGATTGATGTACATCATACACTCTCTTCTTGCCATGTAATAAAAGGAATCTACCTCTGTGTGCTAGCTGAGTTTGTCATTTACCTGAGCCTTTGAGACAAGAATAATTCACAGTCTCTAAACCATTTCCTTGCACAAAGTAGGAATTCAGTGCCTATTTGCTGAATGGTCATCTTTCTTGCTGGGCAATTACTATGTGAGCACATGTGCACACGCGCACACACACATACACACACACATACACACACACACACATGCTCTGTTTCAGAATTTGAGAGTGAACTACTTCAAGTAGTTGAACTCAATTAGAGTTCCTGAAATAAAAAGTTAGTTTTTCTAGGATCCAAATAGGACCCCACCTCTTGTATCAGATCCCCTACCTCCATTTTATCCATTAGAGGCTTTACTTGATTAGCTTGATTGACTTGCCTGGTCAGATCCTTTTGAAAAGTGGCTGAACTGAATCCACAACTGGTCAGCTCCCTGCAGTGGCCTGGGGTCTCCTTGGGAAGCTTCAGCCGAGCAGCTGCTGGGCTGCTGAATCGGAGGACTGATTTCCCTGAATGATTCTATCCAACCAAGGCTTGATCCTGCAGCCCCCAGAAGGAACAAAGCACATGGCATACCTTCATAGTATCAGGACGAACTCCTGAGAGTCAAACGGCACAGCTAACAGGGTTCCTCTGCAAGGAAAGTCCCAGACTTCAGGAGACTGCTGTACTATGGAGGGTTTGCTGGTCTCCAATGACACCACCTCAGTCTGTAGCTAGAGAACGCCACTGGCCAGATTCCTAACATGAGCTGTCGTCCACTGCTGTGTCCTGGAGTTAATTACCACCCTGGCTACATCGGCATTTCCAGATGTCGATCCACACACTTCTTCCGCTTTGACTGATGCTACAAAGTATCACTTGGGATGAAATTTCAGAAAATGTCTAAACAACATAGCAAAAATATTAATAGATGGTTTGGAAACAAGAAGACCCCAAAGCTCTCTCTCTCTTTTTAAGATCAGATTGGTGGGAACTTGAGATGTTTACCCATTATCTAGCCAGGCTTGCATCTTAAACTATCTGAACTTGTTAAAAGTCATCACACCTCATGCCCTGATTTCACAGACGAGCTTCAGGTGAAGTTACTTGTTAAGGCCCCCTGTCATTTCTGCACCCAGTCCTGTGGCCATGGGACCAGGCTCCACATCTTCTGGGCACAGGAGGGGCCTACTTCAAGGGTTTGAAGGCCACCATGCCAAAGAGTGAAGAGATGTTGTTTCACTCTACTCCAGAGGGCAGAAGGACAAAAAATGGGTAGAAGGGAAAGTTGTGGATTCTGGGGTGAGGTAAGAAAGCTGGCATCCAGTGGAATGGGCTGCTTCAGGAGGCTTCCAAGGAAGGCAGGGCAATCACATAAACAATAAATTATAGAAGGGATACTTATTCGGGGACAAGGGACTGAGGTCCCTTCTACCTCTGATATCCCACAATTTCACTTTCCTATTAGGCAAAAAAAACATTTATTGAATGTCTGAACACATACTCCTTCTACACCCTTCTCTTGTCCTCTTTCTTCCTCCATCTCCAATCCCACACAAAGAGCCATATTCTAAATCACATCTCTCAGGCTCCACCTGAGCCTACAGGATTTCTTTCCACAAAGAAAGTGTATAATCAAATAGCAGCTTTCCTGCTGAATGCAGCTACGTGCGTCCCTGGAACAGCTAGTGGAAGAGCTTGCATCGGGCACTTTCCAAGCCAACCCAGATACGCTAAGGAAAAGTCGTTTCCTTTCTCTGTAAGGAACCCAGACCAAGGGTACAATACACCTACAGGGTGCACCTCACCAAAAGGAGAAAAGACCGTATAGCAGCTGGAGTTGGAAGCCACATCTCTGCCATGCCTCCTCCGTAAGTGGGAGCCCACTTTCCTCTGAACTCTGAATGGGTTAGGATTAGAGTCGGGTTCACACAGTGTGTCACAGACTTTCAGGGGGAGATTTTATACCAAGTCTTTCTATAATACACCTTAATAAATATTCCTTTATAAAACCTAAGTCTGACTAATAGATAGCAATTGATACCTGTGGAGAGGAACACACAAGTGAGGGCTCAAGAGCTACAGCGCCACAGGCCACTCCCCCCAACTCCTCTGAGCTACTCCTAGAACCTTAAAGACAGAGGGAGCCACTATGCTTTAGAGACTCAGCCCACCAGTGCAGTACACCAAGGCCAGGAAAATCATGTTTCAGTAATGTCTGACTCTTCATGACCTAACTTGGGCTTTTCTCATCAGGTACTGGAGTGGTTTGTCATTTCCTTCTCCAGTTCATTTTACAGATGAGGAAACTGAGGCAAACAGAGTGATGTGAACCCCTAGTATGTGTCTGAGGCCAGATCGGAACTCAGGAAGATGAGTTTTCCTGACTTCAGCCGTGGCATTCTAACCACTGCACCACCTAGCTGCCCCAATATAAATATAGGTAACCTGAAAGAGGAAAGGAGGCATTAGAAAACTGGGGGATATAGAAAACCCTGTGACAGAGGAATTTGAGTTGAGAAAGAAACCAAGGAAGCCAGGAGGTAGAGGTGAGGGCCCAGGCAGTGGGAGACATAGTACAGAAGCACTGAGTTGGCACATGGAGTGTTGGGGTCAAGGACCTGCCAATAGGCCAGTGGAGTTTGAGGGGAGGATGACATAAGCAGAGGAGTTTGTAGTTTATCCCAGAGGCATGAGTGAGCTGCCAGAGCTCCCACAGCAGGGGCTGTCTTGGTCAGGTCTGTGCTTTCAACAAGCCCCTTGAAAACTGAGCAGACACTGGAGTGGGGAGAGAATGAAGGATCAAGGTGGGTGAGATGGTTATTGCAGGGGTCTGTGGCTGATTTCCTCCCTGTGGCCCTGTCCCTGACTTTCTGGACTTCAAAACCAGGCCTTCTCTACTCTAGGCCCATCCTGGAACCTCCCTCAGCCCTGGGGCCTCCTTGCCCAGGAAGAACCCAACTACACCCTTGATACTTGCTCACCCTAGAGATTCCAACCCCCTCCCCCACTGCTAAGCTCCCTGGAGCCTCCTTTGGGTGGAAGGACCCAGACTGGTATGTCTTCACTGTCCTCCCACCCCTAACTTCTGGACTTCAAAATCAAGTCAGCACCTTCCTCTTGGGCAGCACGGTGGCACAGTGGATACAGTCACCGATAGAGTGCACTGGTCACTTAACTCTGTTTGCCTCAATTATCTTGCCAAGGAAACCCCAGATGAGGTCATGAGGAACTGGACAGCATCAAGACTGAACAACTTTCTCTTCCCCCCACTTCTCTTCTATTCAGCTCTCTTTTGTGTCTGGGCTCTACTCCATTGGAATGTAAGCTCCTTGAAGTCAGGAACTATCTTTTCACTTTCATTTCCATCCCCAGCTCTTAGTACCTTTCGGAGCCTCAGTAAGCATTTAAATGCATCTTTTCTTCCTTCCTGTTTTCTTTGCTTCCTTCCTACCCTCATTCCTTCCTTTTTTATCCCTTCCTTCTGTCTCATTGTCCTTCCTTTTTTGCTTCCTTCTTGTCATCGGTATTGCGCATCTTTCCTAGGGCATTTCAGTTCCTTTTCTTCAGGTCTCCTCATCAATCAGCATTTACTAAGCCAGTATAATGGGACTAATCAATCTGGTGTTACAGAGCGAAAATGTCAGGAAAGAGGCAGAAAATTCAGGAGCTGGGAAAGATGAAAAGAAAACAAAAAAGCAAAGAGCTGAGCAAACATGAATAATATGAAGGCAGTTAGTTGGAGATGAGTGGAAGAATTTGGCCAAACAGCAAAACATTTAGGATCTGGGTATCTGTGGTGGGGACGGCATTTCGGACTAGTGAAGCTGGATGATGGTAAGACTTTTGAGTGTTGTACCATATTTTTACCTTCACTGTTTTTATTACTGTGCTTTATTTCAAGTCCCAAACAGCTTGATTAGCATATATTAAATATATGTATATATACACATATACATACATGGATATAATTATACCTATAAAAACAACCCCTTACTCTCCTCCACAAGTTAATACCTCTCTCACTTTGCCAAACTCAGCCTTGGAGTACTCTCACTATCCCTGCCTCTGCTTGTCCTAGTCCTACTCCGGGTATTTCTGAATGGAACCAGAGACAGTCACCCAATCATGCGCCCTGGGTCCACTACAGATTTCTGTTATTTAACCTCTGCTCTCTAGCCAGGCAATCCTTTTGCTCCTCCCTAATTGATTCCCCACTTCATGCTCTAAAAAGACCATTCCAGACTCTCTCTTCTTACGTCCTATTTACTCCCCACATTCTCAGCTGAAACCCAGGCCTCTTACTTTACTGAGAAAATTGAGGCCATCAGCCATGAACTCCGTTCTTCTCTCATCTTCATTTCAAAATCTCTTAACTATCTCCTCCTTTGTTCCAGGTCTCCTTGCTAAGGCCAATTCTTCCCCACTTACCCTCTAGCATCTGGCCTTGCTAGTATTATTCCACTTCTCCCTATTTACTAGGGAGCCCTTTCCTGCTTCCTACAAATATGCCTCATCTTTAAAAAACAGAAACAAAAAACAAAAACTCAACCCTCACGAGGTCCTGCCACCCCCACTAGCAAGCATCTAATACATCTTTCTTTTTTGACCAAATCCCCCTAAAAGTTATCTGCAGTCTCTACCTCCACTCCCTCTGGCACTCTTTTCTAAGCCCTCCACCATCTGGTTTCTGACCTCATCACTCAAATGAAGCTGCTCTCTCCAAAGTTACAAATGATTCCTTAATTGCCAGATCTAATAATCTCTCCTCTATTCTCTTAGCTATCTAATTCTGCATCCGCTGACACTGTTGAGCGGTGGATGCTGCTGGATGTTCTCTCCTTTTTGGGTTTTTCACCTATTCAATTTCCTTCTCAGTTTGCTTTGGCGCATCTCCATCCATGTCATGCTGTCAAACTGTGGCTATAGTCCCAGGCCCTGAACTGGACCCTCTTCTCTTTTCTCTACCATTTGCTGACCACACCAGTGTTCATGGGCTGATCTTGTCATTTCTGATGACTGCCCTATCTATAGATCTAAGCTCTCTTCTGAGCTCCAGCCTCACATCACCAAATGCCCATTGGACATTTAAAACTGGATATTTTGTAAGCATCTCAAACATGGCATTTCTGAAAGACAACTCCTTATCTTTCTCTGAAAACTCTTTCCTCTTTCAAACTTCCCCAAATCCTTCCAGTTCCCCAGGTTCACCACCTTGATTCCCCCTTAACTCTTCAATCTTACTCAGCTCTCACAGCAGATCAGACACCAAATCTTTTTCCATCTCCACAACCTCTTTGGCATACGTCCCCTTCTTACACTCACATAGACACCACCCTAGCTCAGAGCCTCATCCCTTCTCACCTGGACCACAACAATAGCTGCCTGCCATCTCCTGGAGCCACATCTTACTCTTTCCAATACATTCTCCAGTCAGCTGCCAGAGAGAAGTTACTAAAGTGCAGGTCTGACCATGTCACATCTTTGCTTCCTATGACCTGGAGGGTCACATATAAGGTCATCTATTTATCTCCTGGCTCCTTCCTACCTTTCCAGACTCTTTACATAAACCTTCCTCCTCTCTCTACACTCCTCAGTACATCTTCCTAAGCTGGTCATTCTTCATACCTGCTACTCTCATCTCCCATCCCCAGATGTTTAAGTTGACTCTCCGTCATGCTGGGAGTTGACTCATCTCCCATCCCCAGATGTTTAGGTTGACTCTCCCTCATGCATCTTGGAACTTTTGGTTTTCTTCAAGCCTCAGCTCCAATGTCATCTTCTACCTAAGGCACTTCTCTTGGCACTTCAAGGGACTGATTCCTTCCCCAAAGGTTGCCTTATGTCTGTTTCATATGTATTTTGTATATATCTATATATTATCATGTGATGTCCTCCATTAGAATGTAAGCTCCTTGATGCTCTCACTTTTGTCCTTGCAACCCCAACACCTGACATGTAGCAGGTGGCTAATAAAGGCTTACTGATTGATTTATGGCAATATTTGTAGTATTAGCTAAAATTCCATTAGTTATTTTTTCCTTTAAATGTCATTTTAAAAATGGTGCTGTTTTTTGTGCGATTTTCTTCCAGTCAGGAGCTCATTTTATGCTGCCCCAACCTTCAGATATATCTTTGACATAATAAGGAAGCTGTGGAATATAGAATATTGAACAGAAATTCATTTTGTAGCAGAGTAGGCTTTAAGGCATATGGTTGGTTGAATGAAGGATCTCTGAAATCCATAAGGAGTCATAATAACTGATATTTCTATGGCACCTTAAAGTAGATGAAGTATTTTGCAGACATCTCACTGGAACCTCATAATGGATCCATGAAGTAGATATTATCCTCATTTTATCAATGAGGAAACTGAGACTCATGAGGTTATATAACTAAGACATCAGAGGCACAATTCAAACTCAAGTCTTCCTTGCTCCAGTTCTGCACTGTAACCACTGGCCATGATTGCCCATTCTATCAAGCCAAAAGTTCTCAAACTATCGTCCAGGAGTGATATGTATATTACTCCTGTCTATGACCTGAAGCCTTGTGGAACACTGTATCTATGATACAACAATGCTTGTACTTTTGTGTCTGCCATAAACTCACAACTTACTTGCGATATTTTTTCATGAAAACAGAAGAAGCAATGAGATATTATCACACCACCAGAAATGAGCAACATGATGAATTCAGAAAAATATGGAAGACCTTTGTACAAACTGATGCAGAGTAAGGAAGCAGAATCCAGGAAACAAGGCATGAAATGATGTAGACAATCACCTTACTGAAAGGCAGAGGGATTCATAGTAAGCATAATGACTGAGGACATAGGAGGAAAAACTCTCTCCCCTTAGTTAAGAGATGGGGAATGACAAATATAGAATCACTATATACAATCACTCAGAGTTGCTATGTTGGTTTTCCTTAACTTTTTCTATGTTACCAGGAGGGTTCAGCAGCAGAAGATGATTTTAAGAAAAGACTATGATGTAAAAACAAAAGACACTAATACAACTTTAAAAAAAGAACAGGATATCAGTGCATAGGTGTTTTTATGAAAGATCCTTAAATCAATCAGCAAAATTATTCTGAACATTTAGCCTATTAAAGGTTTATGGCAATTAGCAATTGCTGGTGAGACAGAGAATCTGTTGCATTTCTTGTTTTGATTTGAAAACCATTTAACTACTGTAATCCCTAATTTGCAATACGCCATAAGAAGGGAAAAAACAAAGGTCCCTGCTTAGTGGAGGAGAGGAAGAAAGCCAATATTTCCTGCATTCTATCCCAGTCCCATCTTTGATAGTACCTTGTTTTTTTTTATAATTGTCATACTATTTGCTGGCACTGAAACCTTTTTTCCCAGAGAGCAAGGGGTCATTTTTATTCTGAGAATGTACAAATTCTCTCTTTCATGACCTTTCTTGGGTAAATGGGAGAGCCTTCCCATCTCCTATTTCATTCCCATAAACAAATAAATTCTACAGAGATCAGTAGACTTCAAGCTGGAAAAAGGTTAGAAATCATTAGTTCAAACCCCTAATTCTATGGAGAGAGAAAGAGAGAGAGAGACAGAGACAGAGACAGAGAGACAGAGACAGAGAGAGAACCGTACTCTAAAGGAGCTTATATTTTGAGAGGGGAGCTAGAAAGGAAGTGGAGTGGAGGGTGGGCCAGGCAGTTGGGGTAGACATGGAACAAACAGGAGGAAGAACTGCACCACCTCCAGAGAGGGCCTGAATCACTGAATGCCCTTCAGAGCAGAATTCCCCTGAGGGGACCAGGGGAACCTGTCCACAGGTGGGTCCAGTCAGCAGGAGAAGCAGGAAGTTGAGCATATTTATATATGTATATATGTAAGGCTCTCTGAAAAAGATGTGACTTGCCCAGTTAGTAACAGAATCAGGATTTGAACCTGGGTTTCAAATGAAGCTGGGCTTCCTCCTACTGCAACACTTCAAATTCCAGATTCCTTCTTAAATTTTATTGTTTATGGCATGGTCTAGGAAAGGGGTTGGTCACACATGCCAAAACATCATCAGATGATCTGGAAACACTAATGATGCATTGGACTTGGTGCTGGGCCACCTCCATTTTAGAAGGAACATTTCTGAACTAGAAAATGACAAGATAAAGGGTGTCAAACGTGGAGTCTTGGAACTTTTTTTTTTTTTAGTATTTTGATAACTATATTTCAACGTTATTGCTTTCCTTTGTAATGCTATGTATTTTAAAACATTATTCTGAGGAGTCCATTGACTTCATTAGAATGCATAGCGTCCATGACATAAAAATGATTATGAATCTCTGACTAAGTGACTTAAGGGTCCCTTCCAGCTATAAAGCTATAAGGATATGAGAATAAGTTGCAGGGAGGTAAATACAAGCTTGGCATAAGACCAGTCTAACAATTAAAGTTGGCCCAAACCTGAATGGGCTACAAGGAAGGTGGTGTGTTCTGCCTCTACCAAGTCTTCAAACAAAAGTTAAATGAATACTTCAAGTCCAGGCTGGTCTAGCTGGTCCCTGGGGACCCTTCTCACTCTGACAGTTTGCCCTCTGGGATTGTTAATGGAATCTTAGTTCTGGCTGTAGCTGTTTCCCTGCTCCCAGAGTACTAGTCCAGCAAGCTGAGGGCAAACTGTGAAGTGGGGGAGGTTTTCTCTGATCTCCTCCTCAGGCTTCTCCTCTTCCTCAAGTACCTATCTCTCCAATTCCTGCCCATCACCACTATCACCCCAACTATCCCTCTCGAGTGTCAGCATCTTTAAAGGGTCTTCTCAGAATTTATCATCCAGAAACCCTCAACCTGAAATGCTTTCCCAAACTAGCAGTGTCCCTGGGGAGAGGAATGGAGGTGTTACCCAAGAGCCCACCCAGCACTGGGACCAAGCCAGGACCAATGCTTTGGGTGGGGAGTATGCCCCAGGGTGTCTCTACCCTGGTCTGGTTAACAGTCATCAGGTAACTTTCCTTGATTCACATCCGGAAGTGGAAATCCCCTCCTGCCCCCACTATGAGGCTCCAAGTCTACGCCATCACTCAGCAAGCTCTCCTCCTTTGAGGTTCACACTCTGCAAATGGATTCTTCAATCCAAATCTTGGTAGCTATCCCCCATGCCTAGAACGCACTCACTCCTCATTTATATTTTTTGGAATTCCTAGCTTCCTTCAGTCCCCATTTCAAGTACTCCTTCTGTATGAAGTCTTTCCTACTCCCCTCAGTGTCTAATATCCTCCCTTCCAAAACTGCTTTGTTTTACACACACACACACACACACACACACACACACACACATCACATATACATTCAGTCATTTTTTTAGTCATGTCCAACTTTTCATAACCCACTTGGGGTTTTCTTGGCCAAGATACTAGAGGGGTTTGCCGCTTCTCCAATTCATTTGAGAGATGAGGAAACTGAGGCAAACAGGGTTAAGTGACTTGTCCAGGATCACACAGATAATAAGTGTCTGAGGTGTGTATATTGAGTACATGTATGATGTATATACTGTCATGTATACATATTATCTCTCTCATTAGAATTGATGACCATTTCTAACCTTAACCCTAATTTCATATCTAATCTCACTTTTGTCTTTGACTCCTCAGCAGTTAGCATAGCGCCTGCCCAGAGTAAGCACTTGTGAAATCCATATTGAAGGACTGATATTCTTCTTCTGTCTTCCAAAAAAGGTAGGATCTCAAATTAGCTCCATTTCAGACATAATCTGAAAAAGAAACGGATTCCCATCCTGCTGGCCACTGCTAATTGGTTCCACTAAGCTGTCAACTCATCCAAGCTGGCTTCCTAACCCAGCCCTGGTAGCACACACACTCCAGCCTTCATTTTCAAAGATCCAAGAAGCAGCCCTAATCCAAGGGACCCAGTCACTCTACCTATGACTCACTCCATGAGGAGGGGCCCCACCCTGGCTGCTGATTTGGGTCCTTCGAGGATAAGGATGGAGCACCTAGCTCTTGAAGGTACCCAGCCTGTTTCTGTGCCCATTTTGATCTGTAAGAAGTTTTCCTGCACGCTGAGCCTAAAGCTGCTTCCATACAACACTGCTCCCACTTCTGGCATGAGACGCCACGAAGAAGAAATCTAATTTTTCTTTCAGCTTTGTTCTAACAGTTCATATGTATGCATATGTTTTATGTGCTTCGCCCCTTGGCAAAAATCCAGATGATTCAAGGTCATCTCACATCAGGCTAGACTACTTACTCGATTCCTTTACCAAAGGCCATGGCTGATGCCCTGATTAATTCAGAAATCATTCTCTCTTCAGGGCTTCTTAAACTTTTTTCCATTTGAAACCCCTTCAGCACTTCTTAAGCTAGAGTCTCCACCCACAGTTTAAGAAGCACTGCATGTGACTTAGATGTAATCATATGTAGTGTTTGGGGAACACAGATTTTGTTCATGAAACAGGAGAGAGATGCACAGCTTCTACCCCTGCCTCTTATTTAGCTGCGTGGCCTTGGCCAGGTTTCTTTTCCTTTCTGGGCCTCTGTTTCCTCTTGTGTAAAAAGAAGATATTGGCCTAGATCTCCCACAAGTTCTCTTCCAGCTTTGAGTCTCTGACTATAGGAATACGAACAGGACAACCCTGTTCTCAGTGACCACAACCCCTGACCTTGGGCAGGCCACACAAATTCACATGAGGGGTAGATACAAAACAAAACACACAATCATTGCAAAAAGGGGTCGTCCCTAGTGGCCATCCCCACCACTCTATCATCTAAAATTCACAGAGTCAGCAATGGAAACAGCAGGCCAGTAGAGAGGTCAGAATTGCAAATGATTGCTCTTATCCTCCCAGCTACAGCACTGGTCAGTGGGCACCAATAGAGAGGGGGAGCATCAGGAGCTTCTGCTTAGAGCAGTCACGCTGTGGGTGAAGGGCTCCTTTGGCTTGATCCATTCACTTATACAAGACCTAGAAAGCCCCATTCAGTCAGGTGTTCCATCCACCTGCCTCCTGAGCAGTCTCCAACAGGCCCCTGGTTACCCAGAGAGGCACAGGCTCAGGCTGGGGATTTGCCTTGGAGATGGCTGAGTTACAAACTCCCAGTGGAGAGAGTTTGGGTCCGTGATACCATCAACAAAAGCAAATCCTGGTGTGAAAAATTTAGCTCCACTGGGACAGATTGGGAGCTCCTTCATAGCCTTGAGCCTCAGAGAGTCTCCTGCAACACTACAATGCCCAGGCTTCCTCAGCTAGTTGGTTTCAGAGGCAGGATTGAAGGCTAGCCCTCCACATACTTCACTATGTTTGCCCTCATACTGATAAAGAAACTGAAGACCCTACAGAGAAAATGACTTGCACCAAGGCTACACAACAAAGAAAACCTAGACCAGGCCGCCTGTTTCCTGATGGGAGACTTGGCCCACCAGCTCAAAAACCTCTGGCCTAGGGGATCCTAGGCCTCTTGAAAAGACATTTGCCACATATTAGGTCCACAAATCAACTGAAGAATTTCAAGGTCCTCTCCAGAATTGAGGCCATCTTCCAATGCCTTTCCTCCCTCTTTCAGGCCTTCCCTAGATTTTAGTATCTCACTCCTAGCACGGACAAACTCCATCAATGAACCAACCAATACTTCCAGGAAAACAAACAAACAACAGATATGTGAGTGGCAAGAAACAGAAGGTGACCCTTGAAGATGGAAGCCTGAGCACCTTGGACTTTCTTTTCACCAACAAGGGCAAGTGTAATGACGAGTTTTTTGGTGCAATTTGTGTGTTATATAGACTTTTATACCATCATAGGGAAACCATTCTCAAACATTTCAACATGGGAAGGATTCTTTTTGGCTTCTTACAAACGCTCCTCTTGAGTTATAATGTCCAACCTTATGAGTTAACTGGATTTTATAGTAGTCATGACATTTAACCTTTGGCGTCATTCAGAACCCAGAAGTCACTAATTCCAATGCCATCCAATGAACCCAATTTAAATAACAGGGTCTTTTGGAAAATAGAAGCTCACCTCTAAATGCACAGAGCAAACATTTGCATTACCTATTTATATTAAAATATGCAGAAATTTCTCAAGCATCCAGCCAACTTATAAATTTTTATAACTTCTCTGAATTGTTAGCATTTTTTTAACACACAGCATTATTTCAGCTTTGTGCCGAGCTCAATAACAATCTTTCTGGTCAGGAAAAAGGAAAAGAACATTAAAATAAAGAATGCCGAATAAATAAAAACAAAACAGAACAGCTTGTACATCCCGACATACAAAGACAACTTTCATGGTGAGCTATAAGCAATTATAACAACACAATGAGCTGCATGTTGATTTCACCAGTGAAAAGAATTTCTCAAGTTATTGAAGACTTTCCTGGCGGAGTTTCCAAAAACAAATCTGACTCTGTCCCAATCTGACTTCTAGGCAATGCGAATCATGCACATTTTAGACATCTGATAAAGAATGTGACCATTCTTCTCTGAACTGTTAACAGCTGTAGAAACTATTATAAATCGCATCAAAACATGTCTGTGTAGTCGATATTCTCCAGACACTTAGCAAGCCCAAAGCTATTCCTGGGCCTCGGCTTGAAGAGTGGCTCGGACACAAAGTTTTGATTTATCCTGGGAAGGAAACAACAAACCTCTGATCTTTCTTCTAAATGGCCCTTCAGATGACATGCACACTGTGTGCTTCAGAGAAAAGTGGAGGGCAGAATTTACAGAAAGGAAAAGGAGGGAAAAAAATGGCACAGCCACCCACAGCTGGCTTAAAGGGAGGGGCCCTTGGGGACCTCAGGAAGCAAAGAGAGAATAAGACAAATGGCAAAGGCATGGAAGAGGGCCCAGGGCAGTCCAACCCAATCCAGCATTGATCATGTACCCATAAGACACAAGGTGAACAATGACAAAATGAAGAACCACTGTCCTCAAGGATCTGACATTTGGTGAGGGGAGGACAGAGAGGGATGAGACGAGGATCTACATGGTCATTTGAAGAAGGAATGTCAGCAACAATGGGGATCAAGAAAGGCTCATCAGAGGAGATGGCACAGTAACTGAGCCTTAACAAGACTGAGTGACTCTAAGAACTGGAGAGGAGGAGAAAGGCCATCCTAAGCTTGTGCAAAGATATGGAGGGAGGTGATGGAGGGCTGAGCTCAGAGAACAGCAGGTATGCCAGTCCGAATGGATCACAGAATGCATGAAAGGGGGGAATGAGTGAATGGAAGCTTGGAAAGATCATCTAGAACCAAGCTATGAAGGTCTCTAAACACCAGGCTGAGGGATTTGCATTCAGTTCTAGAGGCAACAAGGAGTCAGTGAAGATTCTGGAGTAGCACAGTTTTATGGTGGCACAATCAGATTGCACTTCAAGACTTCCCCGGTAATTAGCAGATGCCACACTATCCTTCAGGGAAAAGTAAAACAAATCCCACAGACTAAGGAACCCTCATTGCAACTGAATGTTGTAAAAGACCAAAATTCGATGAGAATGAAGTGTTCCCAGGGAATGAGGGGGCATTTCCCCCAATTCCCAAAATAAAACAGGGATCAGATATTTGGTATTACAAAGTTCCCAGTTTCAGAAGGTAGAGGTTGTAGTCACTAACTGG
This sequence comes from Bettongia penicillata ogilbyi, assembly GCA_023548195.1. Classification (NCBI taxonomy): domain Eukaryota; kingdom Metazoa; phylum Chordata; class Mammalia; order Diprotodontia; family Potoroidae; genus Bettongia; species Bettongia penicillata. The sequence continues at coordinate 258,501 of JAJHZJ010000883.1, read as the reverse complement.
TGCCCCAATTTGTCATTCTGATGTGTGTTCATGTGGACACTTCAAGACATATAACCACTTCTTTTCACTGCTTCATCCTACTTGTTATAAAGAGGTTACCTAATTAAAATCTGCTCTCAGAAACCCTTCCTAGCTGAATTCCTCGCAAAAACCAACTATAGTGTGTCTCCACTTTCTCTCCTCTCACTCTCTTCTAAGCCCTCTTCCATGTACCTTCCCATCATTTAACTGAAACTATCCCCTCTAACGCTATCAGCGATCTCTGGCTCATCAAGTTTGATGAACCTTTCTCAATCCACATCTCTCTTGACCTCTGCAGCATCAGTTGACATTCTACTCCTGAATAATCTCTCCTTCCCAGATTTTCTCCTGGTTTCCTTTCTATTTCTGTGACCACTCCCTCTCAGTCCACTCCCTAGCTCTTCATCCCCAGTTAGCTCAATAAACATGAATATTCCCTAAGGGTCTGCCCTGATACCGCTTTTTTCCCTTGAGCTGAGGTCTATGAACTCGTTTTCTAAAAATATCTTGATGACTATTGTTCAGTGGAATTAGTTTCCTTTGTAATCTTATGTATTTTATTTTATGCATTGAAACATATTATTCCCAGAAGAAGTTGGTGGGCCTCACCAGCATGCCAAAGGGGTCCATGAAACAAAAAAAAGATTAAAAGTCCTGCAGTCTATACTATCTCGCTTGGTGATCTGACCAGCTCCCAGGAGTTCCCTTGTCCTCTCTAGCAAATAATTCCCAGAACTATATACTGAGCCCCAGTCCTATGTCACCAAAAGCCTTTTGGACATCTTAAACGGGATGCCATGTAGGCGTCTCAGACTCAACATGTTCAAAACAGAACTCATTCTCTTCCCCCAAAGCCTTCCTTCTTCTGGACTTCCTTCTTACTGTCTACAGCAGCACCACCTCCCACCCACCCAGGCTCAAGACCTCAGCCTCATCCTGGACTCCTGGTTCTTACTCATCTCTCCCCCAGCCAATTTTGCCCTTTCTACCTTCATACCATCCCTCTCCACTCACACAACCACCACCTTAGCTCAGGCCCTCATCAACTGCTGCCTGAATGATCAAAAGACCCTTCCAACCAGTCTACCTCCTCAACTTTCTCCTCGGTCCCATCAGCTCCCACTCAGCCTCCAAGATGATTTTCCTAAAGTGCAGATCTGCTCATTTCCCATCTTACTCTCAATGTACTCCAGGACTGAATAAAATCCTCTGGCAATTAACACTCTTCAGAAACTGAGTCCTCCAATCTTTCTTCTTATAATTTACTTTGCTTCACATACCCTATGATCCAAACCCACTAGCCTACTCACTGGTCCTCAAACACAACATTCTACATCCTAACTCCATGCCTTTGTCCCCCGTCTCAGAGATACTGGGCCCCTTCACCTCGAATTCCCAGTTTCCTTGGCTTCCTTTAAGACTAAGTTCAAATGCTACCTCCTGCAGGAAGCCTTCCCCAGTCCCTCCAACTACTAGTGCCTTCCACATGAGCTTCCCTTTTGCCCATCACACACACACATACACACACACACACACACACACACACACACCCTCCAAGTACACAGATATTTCTCTGTTGTCTCCTCCATCAGAAGGGGAGCTCCTCCTCGAGAGGTGTTTCCATCTTCCTTTGTGATTCTTGGCAGGTAGTAAGGGCTTAATAAATGCTTGTTCACTGATTGACTGACTAAAATCCTTTGAAAGAACTACTTGAGGCCCAGGCAGCATGGTGTTAATGGAGTTGGCTTCAGAGTCAGCAGTGCCAAGCCAGGGAATCCCAGATTTGCCACTTATTGGCCCAGTGCCTGTGGGGGAATCGTCTCCTCTCTCTGATAAAGAAGGAAGCTGGGCTATACTGGTCTCACTTTTATCTCTAGATCCTATAAAACTATATTGTGCCTCATATGTACTTATGGAAAATAGATCATAATAACCATGATAATGACAAATATTCATGTAGCCCTTTAATGTTTGCAAAGCATACTACATGTTATCTCAGTACATACTTGCTGAATGTTTGATGGATGCCAGGTCTGTGACTTCTGCTGGGCAAATGAGAGAAATCTCCTTTAATCCTTACCTGCCTCCTGTGTGCCTAGTGCCCAAGAGGTGCCCAAAGGGAGTCCATCCTGTACTGTCTGCCTTGAAGATGCTCCCAGTCTAACTGACCTTCACGTGGCAAAGAAAGAACACTAGACGTGGAAATAGGAAACCTGGGGTCAGATCCCAGCTCTGGTGCTCACCACCTGCCTGATCGGTGACAAGGCCCTAAGCCTTCTGGGGTCTCAGTTTCCTCCTCTATAAAATTAGGGGGTTGGGCCGCATGATCTCCAAGGCTCCCTCCAGTCCTAATGTCACAATATTGCCCTTTCTATGATCAATAGCAGATCAGTTATTGAGTTCTTGCTGGGTGTGAAGATCTGGTACCAAGGACCAGCACACTGACCAAACAGAACATGTAAGGACAGTCCAGGCTGTCACCACACACCATGAGAAACCTTCCACAGCCTGTGTGGACATCAGAACACCCAATTCAATCTCAGGTGTGGTAGAAGCAACCTTGGAGGCTTCCAGAGGCTTACCATTTAGGGGCCTTCAGTTTCTACCCCACCACCCATGCCCACCACCAACTGTCTCATTAACCTTGGAAATGCTTGGCATTGCACTGCTCACCAAGTCACAGATGGCAACCCAGCCTGGGGGCCTTGAAAAAGATGTTGCGTGAAAACGTCGGACGCTTTCATTGAACATCTTAAACAAGTAATAGAAAAATGTCAAAATACAAAAGCATGGTATCAAAACATCAATCCACATTATTGGACTTCATCTGATTGTTCCAATGGCTATATGCAGCCCTTCTGGGTGCACTCAGGAAAAAGTCTACCTGATGAAGAAGCATGGACACAGGAAGACCTAATTTCAAATTTCATCTCACATTGAACTAGCTGTGCAATCCTGGGCAACTAACAGTCTGTATCACCTGCTTTTTTCTCATCTGTAAAATGGGGTGAATGACACCTGTAGTACCAAGATAATATGCATCAAGTGCTATCCAGATGCAGAGGTACTGGTTGTTACTCCCATTTCATGGAAGTCCAGTACTAATTCTGGATTCTTGAGGTGTACAACAACCTAGTGCAGACTCTGGGCAAACTTATGAAGCTAGAAAGACATTGAATATAAACCAGATAATAGTGCATATAAATCTAGAACCAGTCGATGGTGTAGGGGACAGAGCACTGGACCTGGCATCAGGGAGACCCGAGTCAAATAAAGCCTCAGATACTTACTAGCTGTGCGATCCTAGACAAGTCACTTAATCTCTGCTTGCCTCAGTTTCCTTGACTATGAAATGGGGAAAAAACAGCTGTTATAAGGCTCAAATGAGATAATATTTGTGAAGTGCTTTGGAAATCTTAAAGTTCTACACATATGCTAACTCTTTGATGAGGAACATTATTAAGCGGGTATTCCTGCAGACATGCATACATGTTCATGGAGAGACACATGTACCCAAATTTACAGAAATTATAACTGGGTATAGTTTTTTGTTTGACAAAAGGTTTCTTTCCAGACTTCCTTTAACCTGGGATCAATGAACTTTAAAAAACTATTTTGATAACTACATTTCAATAGAACAGGATTTCTTTGTAATCCTGAGCATTTTCACATGCTTCAGAGGAGGGAGAAGGGATCTGTGGCTCACTCAGATCACCTGCCCCAGAGTGTTCACCGTGTCTGAACCAAATGGGTTCAGAGGACACCCACCCCCATCTTTAAACAGGGAGCTCCTTCTCACTGAGAGTCATTAGAAAAAGCTGGTTTGATTCCCAAGCTTTACAAGAGGGGCAAGTTGGTATAGAGGGCAGTGCCAGAGAAGGAGGGCCTGGGCTCAAGTCTCTGCTCTGACCCTCTCACTAGCTCCATAAGTATGTGTAAGGGACTTAACTTATGGAATCCAAGGCCAACTCTTTGAGACAATCAATCACACAGAGGCTGTGATCTGCCTCAGTGGAGGCAGCTCTGTTCCCACACCAAGGAAACCACAGGTCTTTGATGTATTAATTCACAACACTTCAACATGCACCCATTTTTTAGGAACAAAGATATCGTATACAGCAGGGTATGGCTGTATGCTTACTAAAGGGAAATCAGAGGCCATCCTTAATAAACACTCCCCACCTTTTTAAAGAATAATTGAGTAAAACCATCACTGCTGCTTGGAAACAACCACTCTGGGAAGAAAATGTTCTCAAGAAATCAGATGTGGCCCAAATGGACCAGAGCAAGCCTTGGACTCAGATGGCTGAGATCAGTCCTTGAATTAAATATAAGATGGGACAAACACTTGGGTTGTTAACCACTGTTCATCTGTGGGGTCTGTATCAACACATTTGATTTCTGAGCTAGTATGAGCTTCTGATGAGAGGCAACGTGGCTCAGTGGATACTAATTGGATATAATCCAGTCTAACCATATGTAAAGCAGTGATAGAGGACTGACTTAGAAATCAGGAAGAGCTGGGTTCCAGTCCTGCCTGTGACATATACAAGCTTATACAACCATGGACAAGTTACCTAAACTCTCAGCTCCCCCAGGCAGCTCTTTAAAACCAACTTCTGACTTTAATGGGGTCACCAAAGTATATCAGCAAAGGGAATTCCACACCAGAAGTGTCCTAGACCGATAAACTCATAGGTCTGCACCCAAGAAAGTATGCTAGGTGGAGGGGACACAAAACCAAAATAAAACATGGTCCTGACCTCAAAAGGCTTCCAAGGCACTGGGGATACAGCATGTAATAGAATGTTAAGACTCAGAATCAAGAAAACCCGGACAGGACCTCAGAACCCATATGATGGCCTGACACCGACCCATTGACTAACATGGATGACACCAATTATTTATGGGACTCCAGGCAAGTGCCTTAACCTCTGTGAGCCTTATTTTCCCCCTCTGTAAAATGGAGTCATTAGACTCACAGGGTTGTTGTAAAACCCCATAACATATGTAAAACACTTCCAGACTCCACAGCACTAGATACATTTCGACTCTTATTGTGAGGATGAGGACAGATCGAATAAATCTAACAGCCTAGCCTGCCTAAAGTAACCAACAAAATGAGACATAGCACCGTGGTGAAGTGGAAACAACTCTACCGAATCAAGTGCAAAGAATTCATTCACTGAGTTGGGAAGGCTTAGAGCATGTCTCGCCACTGAAAGAAATGAAATGACTTTCTTGGGATTAGCCAAATAGGTTCCATCATGCCCTAGGGAGTTTATATAAAATAGCAGGCAAGTTTATGACCCACAGTGTCAGAAAAAGAGAGCCAGCACATGGGGAAAGGGGAAGGGGGGAAAGTCCCTGTCTCCTCCTCCTCTTTGTTAATTTTGAAAGTTCTGGAATATTTGGGGTTGCTCATGGGCATCTCAGCAACATATGCAGGATGGCCGATGGTAGTATTTGTAGAAACTGGGGACCAACTAGCTACATGGATGGAAGACAGCTTTAGGGTTCTAGGAAGAGCCCAGCAAAAGCTAGACCATGCCAATGGAGGGCCATAAAGGGAGAAGAGGGCTTCCAATCATCAGGAACTACCAATTTGTTCCATTAGCACATCACAGACCCTCAGCCTGAGCCCACTTTCCCTTGGACTCCACATTGACTTAGGGAAAGGAGTCCCCTCATTTTGCTACCAGCTGTTCTTAATACACTTTAGTAAGCACTAATAAGGCCTAGCTTACCAACTGATATCAACTAACAATTAATGGTGGAAGCATACCAGCAGGGACTCAGGAGCCAGTAATACTAGAAGGGACACCCTCAACTGCTCAAGGTCTGGCCCTGGAACTGCCCTCTGGAGGCCCAACATACCAATATGAGTGGAGTTGGGGCAGCAGTCCCAGAGCCTGTGCCACATTACTAGGGTAGCATAAGGGAATGTTTGGGCCTGAGAGTTTGTAGTTCGAGACATAATGATATAGAGGTAAAGTCAGAGAACCCCAGTCCACTTCTGATGCGCAATTCCTGTATAACCTTGAACAAGTCATTGAACCTCCTCAGGCCTCCACTTCCTAGTCTTTCAGATGGAAGAACTGGTCTCATGACCTTGCAGCTCTCTTCCAATTATAGAATTTTGATGCTATAAGATAAGGTTTGGCGGGTTTTGTTGTTATTGCTGCTTTAAAATAAACTTAGCAGATTTTAATAGCCAAATGAGTCCTGTATTGCACCATCATGGGGGGGACATTATGCATTTGGCCCCCCCATGTCACTTTCTTGAATCATTTTGGGAAGTTCTGCATTTGGAACTGCCTTTCCTGCCTGCAGAACCATCTTCTATAACTACTCTCTACGGTCACAAATCTTTGTCCTTTCTGAATGGATTAGATACAAGATTCTAAGCACAAAATAGATGGGGAATGGTGTGGGTGATCATGCTAAGTAAAACTGCTTGTTTCTATAAGAAAGAGAAGCATCATGTACCTAGAAGATGTAGAGAAGGGATCACTAATAAGAAACTGAAACCCAACATAGTGGAGTTTCCCCCTCTGCAAGGGAAAAAAAATTTAAACACTTTCAACAAGGTGAAGTCTCCAGGTCCAGAATTACTTCCTGAGACAAATGTGATTGAAGACTATTGATAACCTTTGAGTAGGCATGGAAAATAGGACAGTTGTCAGAAGAATGAAGATGGTAGAATGTTCCAAATTTTATAATTCTGAAAAGGGTAGGCTCCAGAAACTTTAGGGAACCTTGACATTAGATCTCTGGCAGAATTCTAAAATGGATTTTTAAGTAGGTGACTTGTACACATTTAGTCAAGAAAGATACGATCCTCAGGAGCCAGCATTGATGCATTATAATTAAATCATGCTTTGCAAACTGCATATGCCTCACTGATAGTCTCTAGACTAAATTAGGGAAATAAATACCTTAGATACACTTAGTATAGCATGATTTTAATTCACCAAACATTTGACAACTGGTTTCATGACATCCTCCTGTATAAAATAGAGAATGAAATAGAGAATGAGGGCCAGTTGTTGTTTCTCAGTCATGTCCAACTCTTTGCAAGCCCTTTTGAGATCTTCTTGACTAAGATGCTGGAATCTGTTGCCATTTCCCTCTCCAGTTCATATGACAGATGAGGAAACTGAGACAAACAGGGTTAAGTGACTTGCCCAGAGTTACACAGCTAGTGTCTGAAGCCATATTTGAATGCAGGAAGATGAATTTTCCTGACTCCAGGCTTGGAGCTCTATCCACTTCACCATCTAGCTGTCTCCAGGGCCAGTTAGATGAATTTGTAACCAGTCAGGCTCAGAGAATTGATTAATAAATAAGTCAGCATCAGTCTATCTGATTATAAACTCCTTGAAAGTAGTAACAAGGGATAATTTTTGTGTCCTCTATAGGACTTAGCATATAGTACTATATAGATAGATAGATATAGATATGTATAGATATATTGTGTGAACAGACAGACAGATAGATAGATAGATAGATAGATAGATAGATAGATGTAAGTGCTCAATAAATATTTGTTGAATTAATGAATAAAAACTTGGCTGAAGTCGCTGGTAAACCACCAAAAGTTTCTCATTGGACTTCTCCTATAAAATATTTCAATTTAGAAAACATATACTAAATATCTACCATGTGTAAAGTATTATATCAGAGTAGATCTAACGACTGGACAAGGCATCACCTCTTCAGTCCATCACAGTCCAGAATAGAAAAAAACCTTAACAAATCCTGAGATGACACAAGATGTAAAGAAAGAGCCAACGCTCTGAATGGCTGAATCTGGATTCATGTTATTGTCAACAGACTGGCTAAACTAACATCATTAAACTGAACAGAGAGAAATAGGAAGTCCTATAGTCAGGTGAAAAAGTCAATGTTCCTACATATAGGATGAGGGAATCTAACAGTTCACCTGACAAAGACTTGGGGGTTGTAGTCTTACTAGAATTAGGTATCATTTGGTCCAATTCTTCCCTGAAACATAAACCATTAGATAACTATAGGATCTGTATGTATTAACAGAGTGATAGAGCTGCTAAAAAAATGTGCAATTTGAAGCTGTATTAGTAGATATGGTGTCCAGGTCAAAGAAAATAGCAATTGACTGAAGCATTTTAAGGAGAGCATCCAAGATGATTAGAGATCTGGAGGCCGCATTATGAAAGAGAGAGAGAGAGAGAGAGAGAGAGAGAGAGAGAGAGAGAGAGAGAGAGAGAGAGAGAGAGGGAGGGAGAGAGAACGAGAACTAGAGGTGTGTAACCTTATGAAGGAATGAAGAATCAGTGAAGCAGTGATAGCTCTCCAAAATCTGAAGGTCTGTGATACGGGAGCTTTCTTTTGCATCTACAGAGGGTACAATTAACAACTGGAAGGCAGATTCGGAGCAACATAAGCATAAGTGATAGCAGACTAGAACAGGCTACCTCACAAAACAATGAGTTCCTCATCACCCTAAATATTCAGAGACTAGGTTACCATATCTCAAGGATGCCATAAAGAAAGTTCTTGCATCATGTGGATGTTGGATCTGCTCACAGATCCTCACAATGCTAAAATGTTCCTCGCAATGCTAAAATTTTGTGCTCAGTAGCAAAAGCTGAGATTGTAAATATAAAATCAGGGGGTTGGCTTCCTCCTATGGCTAGTCAACTGGTTTGGAAGGCAACTGCAATAGAAGTTCCAGAAGTTGGAGCAATGACAGTATGTAGCTTCCCTGGTACCTCTGAAAACATTGCTAGGCCTATATATAGAATAAAGACAAAAGGGATCCATATGTATAAAAATATTTATAGCAGCTCTTTGTGATGGCAAAGAATTAGAAATGGAAGGGTGCGTTCATCAAACAGGGAATGGCCAATCAAATGAGAGTCTATACATTTAATGGAATACCTTTATGCTATTATAAGAAATGATGAAAGAGAAAGTTTCAGAGAAACCTGTGATGCCTTGAATAAATGGAGGCAAAAGAGAGTGAGCCAAACTAAGAGGACAATCTATGTGACAACAATAATGTAACAAGGAACAATTATAAAAAGACTGAATAGCTTTGATCGGTGCCATGACCAACCACAACTGCAGAGGCCTCATAATGTTCCCCACCTCCTAACCCAGTCAATGAATTCAGGGTGCAGATTGAGGCATATTTTGGGGACATGGTCAATGACAGAATGTGTTTTGCTTGCTTCTGCATATGTGTTATAAAGACGTTTTTTGTTTGTTCCCAATGAGGACAGTAGCAGAGGTGGGGAAGAAATAAAATAGATTTTTGTTCATTGAAAAAATAAAATTCAAAATGCAGAATGAGACATACATTTTTTAGACATCAGGAATTTGTTTTGTTTGACTATGAGTATTTGTTACAAGTAGTTTTTTTTATTTTATTTCTCAATGAGGTTGTAGGGGTAAGTAGGAGAGAAAATAAAAACTTGATAACTGAAAAGAAAAAACTGAATAAAAAAAGGAAACAACATATTTGAATGTCTAAGTTCTGACACATGTGGGGTTTTTGTCTCATGAGTTTATAGTCATCTCACATGATTCCTCATTCACACATTTACCACCTCTTTCATTACACTTTAATAATAAGTCCGCCTTACATGATGTTCAGGAAGTGCTTTACACATATTACCTCATATTAGCCTTACAATAACCTTCAGAGGCAGGGCAATTATGAATATCCCCATTTTACAGATAAGAAAACTGAGTCTTTAATAGCTAAATGACTTGCCCAGAGAAATTTCGCTACTGAGCACAGCCAAAATCCAGAGCCAGGTCTCTGCAGCTATCCAAGTCCAGAGCCCCTTCAACCTTATCAGGTTGCCCTTTCTTCCCTACCATGTACCACCCTATTTTGGTCTTCTGTAAATTGCTTTTCTCATATCCCAGTCCTAATATTCCTACCTATAGAATTCTTCCTTCTTGGAATGAAGTCTCTTTTCAGTTTCTTAGCACTCTCTTCCCATTTCCAACGTTTTTCTAAAAAGACCCTTTGTCTCAGCTGTTCTATGTTCAAAATTGACAATACTGACCAAGTTGGGCAGTTGGGGCATTCTCAACTTTGCCATGTTTCTCCCCTCCCCCAAGCTGCTTCTTTGTGGTTCATTAGATGCTCAGCTGATTCTAGAATTGGCGCCATGCCCAAGCTGGGGTTTCCCCAGACCCAAGGTGTGAAAAGCTGTATCACACATTGTGGCACTGGGGAAGTCCCAGGGCCCCCAGGGACTTGAACCAAAATTGAAATGGAAGGGAGCTTGGCTAGTGGGTGTGCAAGAAAGGGGGATTTTCAGTTTTAAATTGTTATCAGAATTTGGCTTCATATTGAGACTTTGCCTCTGGAAAAATGGAGAGGGGGGAAGAAGGGAAGGGAGAGAGAGTGAGAAAGGCAGAGACAAAGAGACAGGCAGGAGATAGGGGTGGTTGAAAAGGAAAACTTTATTGCTGCGTTCTTCCGGAAATTTTACAAAATTCTGGGCTGCCTATGGGGTTAGGCTATTCTCTGGTCAGTCTGCTATTTCAAGATGAAGGATCATGACGGGTAGTTATTAAATACTGCTTTAAAGTCATCTGAGTCTGACGACAACCACTGAAGTACTCTCTCATCATGCCCAACTTAAAAATGAGAAAGCAGACTGAGTAACGTCGATGCATTGGCTCTGCCACAGTTGCAAAGTTGTCAGGATCAGAGCCAGGATGTGAACTCAGAAGTTCCTAATTCCAAGTCCAGCACTCGAGACCCCTCTAGGCACACCACAGCTCCTCTGTGTGTCAGCAAGCAGGTCTGTTTCCTAGGTTTCTCCAAATTCCAATTGATAGCTCTGATTTAAATCGTGACATCAAACTTAATGTTTGGCAAAAATCCCAGATCAATTTCATCTACAGAAGTTTCATGAGAAAATGCAAGCAAAGATTTAAGACCACTGGAGTCTAAACATGGCCTTCTTTTTCTTTCCAAGTCAAAAGAATCTGTTCTCAGAAGGATCCCACTCCATCATTTATACATACGCACACACACACACACACGTACACACGCACACGCACACAACACACACCCACACAACACACACCCACACATGTACATACAATGGGATAGACATCTAGAGTGCCCAGCCTATGTCTCCAGAAAGCCAAATTGTCCACATGGACCATTCTATTGACTTCCAATAGCTTGTGCTTCATTCTAACTCTCTCCATTAGCTATAATGAAACCGAAACAGAATTATCAGAGGCAGCCTTATCTCAACTGTTGCCCAGTGGGGAACCCAAAACTAAAAAACCAGATTTAGGTCATTAGCAAGTACAAGAAACATTCTGGATGAAAGAAATGGGAGAGGAGAAGACTGGATCGACAGACCCTGGACGCCTGGCTCAGCACAAAGATGAGACTTGCTAAGTATCAGGCACTGCAAAAGTAACAAGCAGATGTTCCCAAGTCCTACAACTCCTTCTTTGTTTTTCTCTCTGCCCTTCATTGCATGTAAATGAAGGTTATTGATTTAATAAGCTCGGCTCACCGCTTTTCACTTTTTACTTCAAATTTTTCTAGGCTAAAGCAACAATGGAAAACGGGAATTTCCTTGAAGCTGACACACTGAGTTGTGCTATTAGTAGGGCTAACAGAAGGAAGAAGCTAGAGTCACCAACAGAAGTCTGGTAGTATTTATTGAAGGAGAAGGTAATCCTGCCCAGTTCAATGTGATCCCAAGTCACAAGAAAAGGTTAAATCATATTCAGTGGATTTATTTAGTAAGGTTGGGATGGATGTAACACATTTTTTAGAGAAATTTCTGCCAAACTTAGTGCTGGATTAGGAGTCAGCGGAAGTATGTTGGAATCTCAGATCCAATATTTACTACCTGTGTGGCCTTGGGCCATTGAGTATCTCTGGGACTCAGTTTCCTCATCTGTAAAATGAAAAGGCTGGACTAGAGGACTTGTAAGATTTCATTTAGCTCTAAATTTATGAACCTGTAATTCTATAAATATTAGGAAATGTTTCAGCAGTAAGAGGCAGGTAAGCTTCAGTACATTTCGTTGACATGACCAGTTATGGTGGCACATACTTGCCATGCCAGCTATGAGGAAGACAGGCTCTGGGAATTGCTGAAGCTCAGGAGATCTGAACTGCAGTAGGCTAAGACTGAGCAGATCCACACCAAATCCGGCAAGAATATGCTAAGATCTGGGGCTACCAGGCTGCCTAAATAAGTCCAATTCAGAAATTATGGCTGTTGTTCAATAGTTTCAATCACATCTGACTCTTCATGACTCCATTTCAAGTGTTCTTAGGAAAGATATTGGAGTAGTTTGCCATTGCTTTCCTCAACTCATTTTACAGATGAGAAAACTGAGGCAAACAGAGTTAAACAATCTTAATTAATTAACCCTGAGGCAATCAAAGTTCTGATTCTTGCCAGGATTAGAAATAGAAGGTCAAAGCTCTCCTGCAGCTTAGAGTGGAAGTAGGCCATGGGTAGCCCTCAGCTTCCAGCCTGGGCAAAAGAAGTTGGCCTAAGTTTTAGCAACAAAAAGAAATTAATTCATTTACATGGACCACTTCCTTCCCCAAATGCCAACTAAACGAGGCACTAAACATGTTGTTATCTTCTTGTGTGTGTCATAAATTAACAAGTGGTAGGCAGACTCTCTGTGTGGATTTTACAGGACATGGTTGGGGACGGTCAGGAATGACAGGGAGTGACTCACTACAAGAAGAGGGTCACTATAGTACCAATCCTTTAGCTCATCCAAGAGGTAATTCCCTCCACTGGGGTCAACCCTAGACCAGGGGTGAGAAACCCTCTAGATCCTCAAGTGCAGTCCTTTGACTGAATCAGTGATTCCTGCCCTGCCATAGGCACCCTCTGGTTTCCAGCAATTCCTGCCCACACAATTTCTGTCAACTCTCCACAGAGGTTTTACCTCACACTCTCATAAGATCATAGGGCTGGAAAGATCAGAGAGTCCATTAAGCCCCATCTCCTTTTTTGACCAATGTGGAGACTGAGCCTCAGACAGGTTAAGTGATTTCCCCAAGGTTACAGAGATAACAATTGTCTGAGGCAAGATCTGAACCCAGATGTTTCTGACTATACAAGTCCAGGGTCTTATCCACTATCACTTTCTCAAAGGTGTCAGGGAGATTTTAGTTCAAATCCTGCCTCATGAACTGTGTGACCCTGGGCAAAAAACTTATCTTGTTTGCCTCAGTTTCCTCAATTGTAAAATGGGAATAACAGCACCTGCCTCCCTGGGGTGTTGTAAGGATCAAATAAGACAACATATGGAAAGTGCTTTGCAAACCTTTAAGTCACACACACACACACGTATACACGCATAGAAATATATATATATATATATATATATATATATATATATATATATATATATATATATATACATATATACATTTCTTGCTCAAAGATCAAGTCTCAAACTCATTTCACTCTGGAGCTCATAGACTGGACAACAAGTCCCCACCCACTTAGGACAGAATGGATTTAAATACTAAACAGTAACTGTGTCTCTTTTGCCCAGGAACCCTGAAGGTCTTCTTCTCCCAATTTGATTTTTTTTTTTAAAGGGGCCACCCCTTGAGCAACTATTTAAAGAAGTCTTTTCACTGAATGGGTTTATCTCACTCAAAGTGAGAATGCTATAGGACCTCAGCCTGAAAGGGCCAGGGTCTCCTGGTTGTGCAAGGTTGGTGACCATGCACAGCCCTCCCTCACTCAAATCAAAATCAACTGCAAGTCATGTCACCCTCTTGATGTCATGGTCCTCTTCGAAAATGAAAGAAAACACAACAACCTGCACACATATATACATACATACATATATACATATACACATAGATACATACATATATAACCATAAATATACATTATATATATACGTACACACATGTATGCACGTACAAATATACATATACGCACACTAATATATAAATACTCATATATGCACATGCATAACACATAGACACATGCATACATGACATACATATAGGCACACATACACTCCTATATACACATACACACATTTATTCACACATATACACATGCATGCATACAATATACATATGTGTACACCCATATGTATGAATGCATGTGAACATGATATGCTCCATGAGAAGGAGCATATAGAACTACCCCATTGCTCTTGAAACAGCTGAAGTGATTCTAACACACTACTGCCCATTGTCACTGCTCTTTTCCTTGGCCAGCTGTCAGATAAGTAAGGCCAGCTTGAGCATCCCAGCTCTCCAGCTGAGTCCATTCTCTGTCAGCCAGGATTCTTGACCAATAAATCCTTAGATCATCCCACTTTCCACCTCCAGGAGCCACTCTATGCAAAGACCACATACAACTGAGATTTGCTTCATTAAAAGTTACACCAGAGAAATCTCCCCAAAGTTCACAAAGCCCTTCTTTTTTTTCACTCCAGTCATCTCCTCCACCTGCCTTCATTATACTGAGTTCATTTCCCCCCTAAAATTATACATTGGCCCAGAGACCCTCAGGGGTCATGCCCTGTGTTTCATGGGATCCCATCATTAGTATTTCTGAGGACATTTCCATCCACTATAGTTATTACCTGTTTAACTCCCTAACTAGTTACCAACCCCAAGCTCACACACACACACACACACACATACACACACACACCAACTATTGCCCTGTGAACTGTACTTTGTGAATTAAATAATTAGGAGCTGGATACTGAGGAGCCACGATAAAAATAGCAACCTCAGTAGAGCTGCCCACGTTCTTTATGGTACACTAAGTAGTACAATCTGTGTTTGACTCCAACTTAATGGAAAATTCACACCAACCCTGCTCAGCTGGGTAAAAAGTCTCCTCATCTTCACCCTAGAAGCTCTTAACCTGTGCCATTATCTGTAGTCCCTTTCCCTGTCACTGAAGAGCTTAAAAATAAAACTTGTCAAACAGGGACTCACTGCTTGTTCTGGTCTTTCAGCTGCAATGGGTGTGTGTAGCTCTGGGTTTCCCCACATGGTAGAACAAAGGTCTGAGTGGGAGAGGTCCATACAAACTGCTTCTAAACAAGGGCACTTCTGGGAAAACCAAGGTAGGTGAATAAGAGATGGAAATTCACGAAGTTCACTAGGTGTCTTGAGAGTGAGCAAACCTATTTACTCCTGGTTTCTAACAGGGGACAAATCCAACTTAGTGGTCTCTTAGAACAAGGGACCTTAACCTGGGATCCACAGGTTCCCACTGATAGATTTCAGGGAGTCTGTGAACTTGGATAGGAAAAAAAGATTCCATCTTTATTTTCAATAACCACTGACTAAAACAGCATTTCCTTCAATTATTTAAAAGTATGATTCTGAGAAGCGTCCATAGAGTTCCTCAGATAGCCACAGAGGGCTTCACTGAAATAGTGGAGAATCCTTGGGCTAGGACGTGTAGAGAGAGTGTGTGCTGACTAACATGAGAAACCTCCAGGATCAGTTAAGTCTAACAGGCTTTTATTAGGTACCAACTATAGGCTAGGCCTTGCGCTAGAATGCAGGAACAAAGATAAAAAAGAAAAGCAGTCCTGTCCTCAAGGAGTTTACCTCCTACTGCTGGGAAACAACACTGATACAGATCAGTAAAAAACAAAATGCATATTTGTGTGATATCCACACATGGTAGGAACCATTCAAAGAAATCTGGCAAGCCTACGTGACAAAGGGCAGGCTTGTATAGACAGAATGAAGCTGAATCCAAGGGAGCCCAGTGGTCCAGGTTCCCATGGTTTCAATGAAAGGGTTGGGACCCTGGGAAAGTCATTGTTCTCCAGTCTCAATGACTACAAGAGATGCCACTGAGGCAGATGGCCTGAGACAAAAAAGGGCTAATGGACAAACAAGGGATTTTAGTACTGGTCAGAGAGGCACTGAATAGGGCCTGGCCTGTGATATCAAGACAAGTGGAGGCATCCAAAAGGACTGAGATAGAGAATTGTCCCTTGGAATTGGCAAAAAGTTACTGTGGACATTTCAAAGAACCACAGAATTTCAAAATTGGAAGAGATCTCAGACCATCTGCAACACTCTTCCAACTCCTTTCCACTCACTCGTGCCAACTACTTCTCGTAGGAGCTAGATCAAGACAGCTCTAGTGAGAAGTCTTCCCTAACTTGACCACTTTGTCATTTTGCATTTTGTCCATAGCACTGCTATTCAGTTTGTACATGCTATCTACCTCACTACTTTGACATCTGAAACTGTTTCCTCACCATCACTATCCCCCTCACTGATACAAGTAGAAACTCTTGTGTTACTAAGTGCCTGGCCCTGGAGACCTGCTATGCCTCCAAGCCCTACCTTCTGGCCAACCTGGTGATCACCTTCTCTGAATTTAGCCAGGCCAGGTCTAAGACAAGATGCAAAGTTGACCACTCAGCCTGAACTTGAAGCCTTGCCAATTTGGTAGAACCAACTCCCTACCCTGCTCTATTGGTATGGCCATGGAGATACCAGTCCCACCTTCCAGGACAAGAATTAGAGGGAGGCCTTTGAGAAGAGCCATTTCTGAACCAATGGAGTAGTATCCCTTCCTATATTCTTCTAGAGAGCCACAATACCAGGCCATATCTAGTAAGCATTTCATGTCTCTCTTCTTGAGTAGTTCCCAAGTTAGCTTCCCTCTGATCCTTTCCATGCACTGTGTGAGATATTGTGCCAATAAAAATGTGAAAAATGGCTCATCCAGCTTGAAATCAATACCTGATGCCAGTCCTATTTGGTGTAAATTTCTGGGTTCTCTCTCCAAAGCAACATAAATAAGTGAGCACAACGCTGAGAAGCTCACTAGTCATGAAGAAGAAATGGAACAAAGGCCCTGGACAAACGTGTACAGGTATAGGTGGGAGGCAATAACAATAAACATTCCTGATCTCTCTCCTAGGCCAACTGTGTCAATAGCACAGCCCAAGGCAGGGCCTGTAGTGAGAAAAAGGAGCCCACAGAGCCATACTCTTTGGCTATGACTGGCCAAACTGCTCTTTAGGCAAATTACGTTTCCCCTCAGTTTGTTTCCTTGACCCAGATTCAGACCTCAGACTATGCCTTCCAGAGTCACGCCCAGCGCTGATGATCCAGACAATAATTACAAGACTATCCAAGGGTATTCAAACTCATTTCTGTGCTGATATTTGGTGGCAATTTATGTGGCCACCTGCTAAAGATGATAAGAGCCTATGATATGAGACCTTAAAAACATAACAAAAAATACTATCAAAATTGTTTTTATTGTGCCTAGTTCTCTCCTTGATATGGAGGGGAAAGGTCAAAAGAAGAGTGAACTGGTGACTCCCAACCATGATGCATCAGACACAGGGCTTCTTTCCCTCTACAAGGAAAGCCCTGCATAGGGACAGAGAGGAGACAATAGTCCATTCCACTCTAACCTCTCCTCCCCGAAAATATGGGGCAAATGCACTTTCCCTTCAGCCTTCTGCCTGTCTCATTTTGTTGGGCAGCCACAGTGCACACATAAAAGATAGATATGGGTGTGATTCTCTCCCACCCCTCAAAATTTCAACTAGCAGGACCAGGAACGCTGCAACCGGTCACAAATTCTCAAATTAACATTTCTTTGAAATTCCAAATGATTTTATCTCCCTTCCCCCAACCTAAGATTCCACAGCTGACTTTCAGGAATCTAAGATGAATCATTTCTAATCCTTCTTTTTCTGGAAGACAAAGGGAAGTAGAAGGAAAAAAAGGAAAGTCATGCATAGTTTATGACTAAAACAGGGTAGCATTTTCTCATCTTTCTGGCTAAGCAGATTTTCATCCTGGCAATGGATCACAGCTGTATCTGGGAGGCCAATTCATTTTTTCGTCTCTGTAATGTTCTCCCAGGCTTCCCAAGTGGTTCCCTAGTATAGAGTCTAGTTACAGTAACCATTCCCTGTACCAGGAATCTATCCCAGAGGATGCACTGGAAGTATACACAGGGATATACTTGTCAAAGGCATTTATGAAAGGCCTTTCTGCATATGGCTCTCACCCTAAACTGTGTACGATTCAAGCTAAACAGATAAAACGTCTGTTGCTCCTTGAGAATCTCCCAATCCAAGATATGATTTTAGTCTTCTGTCTCTTTGCTGCCTTGAGATGCCTACAGCTGCCCTATCTCTGCCCCTCTTAGGTCCCCAAATACTATCTGCCCCAAGTCACAAGTTTTTGCCAGATCCCAGCACCACCTCTAATTTCTGTAGGTACAGTGATACCTCCCTAATGATCTTGACCACCGAAACACAGGGCTGAGAGTTACAAGGATTTTGGAGATCACTTGTATCAATTACATCATTTCACCATTGAGGAAACCAAGGTCCCTAAGGAGAGGTAACCCTGATATGTCAAAGGTGATTAATTACAGGCTCAGGGTCAGACCCCAGGGCCACTTGGTGCTCCTCCCCTCCACCCTATGGAGTGAAAAAAAGACATTTTCCTTCCAGACCAGCCAAGACAAACTTAAGAGGTGTGTTTTTTTTTTCAGTAAACAACTAAGAAAACAAAAAAACACAAAAAGTATGGAAAGAAACAGATTTACAAAATATAATTTACTGATGAAAACTTAACTAAACCCTAGACACTGACGAGACAGTGTGTCACCAATTTCTTTTCTTCATTCCTCTGGGTCTGGGGAATCCCGCACCAAAGCCTCCTTTTGCAGATTTTCAATGGTCTCTCCTCCCACTTCTATGGCTCTGCTCTCCTCTCCTCTTGGCAGGAATCCAGGCCACTGTACCTTTGCAATTTGAAAAAATAAATTATTAACTGGCTCATGGGCCATCCCCTACGGAGAAAGAAGTCATATGTCAATAGCTAAAATATTTTAACTGTGGAGATAGGCTGGCTATAGCTGCTTATGACAGAAGGTCCCTCAGAGTCTGATAAAAGATATAGTGGTCATTCTCTAGTGACCCTCAGCCTAAGTGGAAAACTGAAATTCTTTTTATTTATTAACTTTTATATATTTTTCCCAATTACACATAAAACCAATTTTAAACACTTTTTTGAAAAAAATACGAGTTCCAAATTCTCTCTCCCTCTCTCCCCTCACCCTCCTTGAGAAGGCAAGCAATTTGATATAAATTATACATGTGCAATTGTGTAAAACATATTTCTACATTGGCCATGTTATGGGGGAAAAACACAAACAAAAAGAAAAAGATAGTTTTTAAAAAGTATGCTTCAATTTGCATCCAGACCTCTATCAGTTCTTCCCCGGAGGTAGAAAGCATTTTTCATCATAAATCCATTGGGATTGTCTTAGATAATTACATTGCTGAGAAGAGTTAAGTCATTTCACAGTTGATCATCATACAATATGGCTGTTATGGTGTATAATGTTCTCCTGGTTCTGCTCACTTCACTTTGTGTCAGATCCTAAAAGATTTTCCAGGTTTTTCTGTAATCAGCCTGCTCATCATTTCTTAAAGCAAAATAGTATTCCATCACAAATATATACCACAACTTGCTAAGCCATTCCCCAATTGGCGGACATCCCCTTGATTTTCAATTCTTTCCAACCACCAAAAGAGCTGCTATAAATATTTTTGTACATCTTTTTTAAATCTCTCTGGGATACAGACTTAGTAGTAGTAGTATTTATGGGTCAAACGATATGCACAGGAAAGTTGAATTTCTTAAAGGCCGAAAGCTCACATAGCCATGAAAACAGGTGTAGGTACAGTGCTATTATCATGGCAGCCAAGTAGTGTAGTGGATAAGGCATTGGACTTAGAGTAAAAAGAAAAAAAAAAGAGTTCAAATCCAGCTTGGGACCCTTACTAGCTGTGTGACTTCAAGTGGCAAGTGACTTCAATACTCTCAGCCCAGTTTCATCTATAAAATGGGAATAATGATAGTAGCCACATCCCAAGGTTACACGGATAAAATGAGATAATATCTGTAAAGCATTCTGCAAACCTTAAGTGCTTGATACATTAAAGCTATTATTAAAGTTGTATGGATTCAACTAAATGCTACACTCGGTGCTAGATCCTGGGGATTCAAAGACAAAAGGGAAACAGTTGCTCTCCTCAACAAGCTTATATTATAGTAGAGGATGAAACAGCTGGTGACATAACAGAGAGTGCTGGACTGGGAGTCATTAAGGTCTGCATTCACGTCCAGCCCCAGATACTTCTTTGACTGTGTAACCTTGAGCAAGTCATTTAACTACTCTGAGCCTCAGTTTTCTCATTTGTAAAATGGAGACAATAATAGATTGTTGTGATAATCTAACAAGATAACACCTGCAAAGTGCTTTGCAAACCTTAAAACAATTTAAATGTTAGTTATTTTTACATATAATC
The DNA here is from genome assembly GCA_023548195.1 of Bettongia penicillata ogilbyi. Classification (NCBI taxonomy): domain Eukaryota; kingdom Metazoa; phylum Chordata; class Mammalia; order Diprotodontia; family Potoroidae; genus Bettongia; species Bettongia penicillata. Next base: position 238,110 of record JAJHZJ010000883.1, on the reverse strand, counting down.
AGATGACCAAACACAAGACAATAACAGCTTGTGGGATCAAGAAAGTTACCCAGCTTTGAAGAAAGCTAAAGATACAGGAAGTGCGTTTCAGATTTGCGGGACATACTGAGGCCAATGGAGAAGACTCTCCTGTTCAGGTAACTGGAAGGAGTGCTTGACAGTATCACATGACACGGGTTTGTGTCTCAGTTCCAATACTTACCAGAACCAAGTCTAAGGCAAGTCACTTTTCCCTATGAGTTTGGGTTTCCTCATCCGTAAAATGGGGATGATAATGCTTTTGTTATCAACCTCACAGAGAGGTAGCAGCAAAAGGAAACCAACTTCACAGAATTGTTGTGAGAAAAGTGCTTTATAAACCTTCAAAGTTATAGAAAGAAGTTATCATTAGCATGAACAGAGAATGAAACTGTGGACAACACGCTACTAAAAAACTAAAATAGCCTACATACAAAATTTGAAAAGGAAAAACTTGGTAAAGAGGAATTGTTTAACACAAAAGAAAAGTTAGAGATGTCCCAAATTATGTACACCGCCAAAAACAAAATTCTAAAGTGAGAATCAGCCCCGTAGTCCATCAAGGACTTCTCACTATTTCAGAGCTCGAAAGGATCTTAGACATCAAACTGAACTCTCTTAGCTTACGGATATAGAAAGTGACCAGAGAGGTCAAACAACTTGGCCACAGTCACACCAGTAACAAGAAGCAGGCCTGGATTTGTCCCCAAGTTTCAGAAAATCCCAGAATCTCAGCGCTGGAAGCCATCTCAGAGATCAGCGAATCCACCTCGTATTTGAATAAGCATCAGGTCTATGACATCAGGATGATTTGCCTCTGCAGTTTCTAGCTGTTTTTCCCCAAGCAAAACAAATCCCACCTCTCTTCTCTCTAACTGCCCTTCATAAACTTCATAATAATTCTTCTGTTCCTCCTCAGTCTTTCCCTCTCCAGGCTAAAAGCAATCATCATAGGGAAAGAAGGTGTCATTCACCGGCCTAGCTGCCCTTCTCAGATCACCTTGCACTTTATGAAAGGCCACCCAGAAGCAAGCCCACTACTGCTGACAGGGCAGGCCTGCCTATCACCTTTCAGGGACTCTGTGGCCTTTTGTAGGTTGTTGCAGTCTCTCCATTAGTCTATCATTCTCTTGACTCATAGTGAGTGTGCAGTGTGCTAAAACATCCAGATCTTTATCAGATAAACTGTTTTCTAGCTATGCCTTCCACATCGTGAAACTGTTAAGATTATTTTTTTAACTCAAGTGTAAGGCTTTACGTTTTGCCCTACGAAATTTTCTCATATAAGATGTCTAACATTCTACGTGGTTGATATCTGTTTCAGTCTTGAATCCATGATCTGACATGTTAAGTATCCCTCTCAGAGTGCTGGTCTTGGAGTTAGGAAGACATGAGTCAAATCTAGCACTAGGTACTTGGTAGCTGTGTGATGCTGGGCAATTCATTTAACCTCTGCCTTAGTTTCCTCAACCGTACAATGGCGATAATAATAGCACCTAACTGCCAGAAATGTTGTGAGAATTAAATGATTTTTTGTAAAGCATGGTGCCTAGCACACAGTAGGCATTTAACAAATGCATGTTCATCCTCCCATTCCCCAGCTTTGTGAGACCTGTAAATTTTCTAAGCTTTCATCTGTGCCTTTATTATGCAAGTCATTGATAAAAGTGTTAAATAACTCTAGATCAAGAACAAATTCCTGGGGTACTCTACTAAAACTTTTCAAGTTGACATTGAACCATTAATAATTATTCTTTGGGTCTGACCTTCAACTAACCCTGAATTCACACAAATATATATTTTCATCTTACCCACATCTCTTACTTTTTTCTACAAGACTAGAATGAGAGGCTATTAAATGTTTTGTAAAAATCAAGGCAAACTCATATACTAGATTCCCATGATCTCTCAGTCCCATGACCCTAATAAAAGAAAAAAAGGAAATGAGGTTATTCTGCCATGACTTGTTCTTAATAAAGCCCCACTGGCTCTTTGGGATCACTAGAAGTTACAGAGAGGGACAGCAAGGCTTGATGTCAAGAAAACTTGACCAAAAGTTAGAGATGTCCCCAAATGGGACAGGCCTACCTCAGGAGAAAGTGGGTTTCCTCTTTGCAGGTGTCTTTAAGGAGTCACTGGATGCCCATGTATTGGACACGAGGGGGAAGGAATTGTTTTTCGTATATGGGCTAAACTAGATGGCTTCCAAGTTAAAGGAAGTTCTCACCACCAAAGTCCTTGGTGTTATCAAATGGCTTAAAATCAGAACTGGAAATGATGTTATCGATAGAAATGACATTAAAGGAGATGCACTGCCGCCACTTTACCACTACACCCTAAAGGACATAGGATCTTTCCATCTGACTTGTAGCTAAAACTTTTATCTGTTGTCTTTCCCTATTAGAATAGAGGCTCCATGAGATTAGAAACTGTCTTGTTTTTAATTTCTATCCCCATTAGCTTAGCACAATGCCTTGCACACAGTAAGCACTTAATCAGTGCTTATTTATCATTCATTCATCCATTCTCTTCCAACTCTTAGATTCTGCTATTTTGCAATTACTCAACAGGTTGTAAAAGAGTCCTGTATACTCAGTGGAGTAGGTGAAGTTGGAAGCTTATCCCTCAGTACCTATATTTTGAGCACAGTTTGAGTTTGAAGAGGTTGGTATGTGAAAGCAGGGAGAGTGATTAGTTCATTAACTTAAATACATTCAAGTAGTGGGGGCATGAGTCAGTGCATTGTCAGCGGGGTGTGAGTCAGTGTATGTGAGTGGGTGGGGGACATTCTGGGTGCAGAACTCCGAGCAATCTGAGGGTACATTTCAGCTTTTTATGTGTGGATCTCCAAATGTTTCCAATTCCCATGGGTGAATCTCTGTTTCAGGAATATGGAGGTAAATGAGCTATTAAGGCGATACCTGGAAGCAGGTGCCCCCAACCTGAGTCTAACCAATGAGAGAGAATATATTGAATATCGCTATAGAGCAGTCCATGGACAGATTTCAGGAAACCCATGAATAGATGAGAAAATGACATATTTATTTTATTTTTTCCAAAAAATTTATTTTATTTTCAGTTTTACATTCTTTTCTCCATTTTCACCTATTGAGAAGACAAGAAAAACAAAACCTATTACAAATGTATATACTTAGGTAAAACAAATTCCCACATTAGAGAGAAAGAGAAAGGAAAATATGCTTCAATCTGCACTCTGACTCCATCAGCTCTCTATCTTAAAGTGGATAGCATGTTTCATCATGAGTTCTGTATAAATTATTCTCCTGGTACTGTTGACTTGACTTTGTATTGGCTCATACAATCTTCTCAGGTTTTTTAATATCATCCCCTTTATCATTTCTTACAACACAAGTCCATCATATTCATATACCACAACTTGTTTTGTTATTCCACACTTGATGGGCACCCTTTTAGTTTCCAATATTTTGCCACCACAAAAAAGCTGCTATAAATTTGTGTACATATGGACTCTTTTCCTCTTCTTTAATCTCACTGAGTCAAAGAGTAGGCACAATTTAATAGCTTTTTAAGCATAGTTCCAAATTGCTTTCCAGAATGGTTGAACTACCTCACAACTCCAACAGTGAATTATTGTACCTGTTTTCCCACATTCCCTCCAGCATTTCATTTTCCTTTTTTGTCATCATAGCCAATCTAATAGATATGAGTACCTCAGAGTTATTTTAACTTTCATCTCTCCAATTATTAGTGAGTTAGAGTATTTTTTCATATGGCTATTGATAAATTAGATGTCTTCTTCTGAAAACTGCCTATTCATATCCTTTGACCATTTATCAATTGAGGAATAACTCTTGCTCTTGTAAATTTGGCTCAGTTTCCTATATCTTAGAAGATACCTTTATCAGAGAAATTTGCTGTAAAGTTTCCTCCCACCCCCATTCTCTGCTTCTAATTTTAGCTGCATTGCTTTAGTTTATGCAAAAAAAACCTTTTCAATTTTATATAATCAAAATTATCCATTTTACCACCCACGAACTTCTCTATTTTTTATTTGATTATGAACTCTTCCTTTATCCATAGATCTGACAGGTTGTTTCCTTCATGCTCCAATAATTTGCTTATGATGTCACCTTTATATCTAAATCATGTATCCATTTTGAGCTTATCTAAGAGAGTAATTGGGCTATCCCTAGTTTCTGCTAGACTACTTTCCAATTTTCCCAAGTTTTTGTTGAAAGTGAGATTTTTGCCCTGAAAGTTTAGATTTTTGTGATTCTAAGACACTAGGTAACTGTGCTCATTCGCTTCAGTATACTGCGTACCTAGTCAGTTTCACGATCAACTTTTCTATTTCTTAAGCAGTACCAAATTGCTTTGATAGCTACACCTTTATAGTGTATTTGAGATCTAGTACTGCTAAGCCTCCTTTCTTTTCATTTTTTTCCCCACTGATTTCCTTGATATTCTTGAACTTCTGTTCTTTAGATGAATTGTTTTTTTTTTCTAGTTCTATGAAGTAATTTTTGGAAGTTTCAAATGGCACTAAATAACTAAGTTACCTTAGCTAGAACTGCCATTTTTATTATATTGCCTTGGTCTATCAGTGAGCAACTAATATTTCTCCAATTATTTAGATCTGTCTCTTTTTGCGTGATGACTGTTTTGTACTTGTGTTCATATAGTTCCTGTGACATCCAGGCAGACAGACTCCCAAGCATTCCACAGTTACTATAAATGGAATTTCTGTTTGTTGTTGGTAATATATGGAAACGTTGATGATTTGTGTGGATTTATTCTAAATTCTGAAACTTTGCTAAAGTTGTTCATGGTTTCAAATAGTGTTTTAGTTGACTCTCTAGGATTGGTTTGTGAGATTTTTACGCCCATTTAATATATGGTCACTTTTTGTGAAGGTGACATGTACAACTGAGAAATAGGTGTACTCCTGTCTCTTCCCATTCAGTATTTTCCAAAGGTTTATCATATGTAACTTTTTAAAAATTCTATTTGTCTCTTTAATTTTCTTGTTTATTTTATGGTTAGATTTATCTAGGTGTAGAAGGGGCAAATTGGGGTTCCCCTATTATCTCATATTATTATTATTACGGTTTTATTATTTCCTGCTATAATTCATTTAACTTATTCTTTAAGACTTTATTTATTCCTTAAGATGCTATGCCATTTGGTGCACATATGTTCAGTATTGATATTAATTCATTGTCTATGGTCCTTTTCAGCAAAATGTAGATCCTGTTTATCTCTTCAATTAGATCTAATTTTGCTTTTGCTTTGTCTAAGTTCATGACTACTACTCTTGCCTTTTTTAGTTCAGTTGAAGCATAAGATTCTGCTCCAGACTCTTATTTTATAAACTCTATATGTATTTCTGTTTCAGGTATGTTTCTTGCAAACAATCTATGGTTGGATTATAGTTTCTACTCCATTCTGCTATCCTCTTTTGTTTTATGGGTGAGTTCATCTCATTCACCTTCACAGTTACAATTACTAACTATATTTCTCTCCATTCTATCTTCTTTTTCCTTTTCCCCTTTAATTATCTTTTCCCTTTGACTAATGCCTCCCTTAATCTACCCTCCCTCTCTTATTCTCTCTCCTTTCTCTTAAGCCCTTTCCTTCCTACTTCTCTGTTGGATAAGATATGGATTTATATAAGTGTGTATATGTATGCATTCCTCAAACCAGTTCAGATGAGAATGAGGTTCAAGCACTACCTCCTCTTGCTGCTCCCCACCTTATATAAACTCTTGTTTCCCTAGTCTTCCTCTTCCTTGCCCCCTCCCAGGGTATTGCTCTTCTCCACCTCTCTAGTATTCTTTGAGATCATCGCAACATAACAGAATCTTTCTAATTCCCTCTAAGACCCCTGGTGATGATAAAGTTCTAAGGAATTACACATATCTTCTCCCCATATGTGAATGGAAACAGTTTAACCTTGTTTAGTCCCCTACAATTTCTCATTCATGTTTACCTTTCTATACTTCTCTTGTGTTTAAAGATCAAATTGTTTCCTCAGCCCTGTTTCTTCAGGAGTGCTTCAAAGTCCTCTATTTTATTAAAAATCTATTTTTCCTCCTGTAGGATTACACTCAGTTTGGTTGGCTAGGTTATCTTTTGTTATAATCCTTGATTCTTTGTCTTTTGGAATACCATATTCAAAGCTCTCCACTCCTTAAAAATAATGGCAGCTAAATCATGATTGTCACTGATCCCCTAGTACTTGAATTCTTTCATTCAGGCTACTCCCAGTATTTTGTCATTGACCTGGGAATTCTGGACTATAACTTTCCTAGGAGTTTTTATTTTGGAGTTTCTTTCAAGATATGACCAGTGGATTCTTTCTGTTTCTATTTTGTGCTCTGGTTCTAAGCTATCTGGGCCGTTTTCTTTTATTTCTTGAACTATGCCAAGTTTCTTTTTGTTGTTATAGTTCATTGCTTTCAAATAATCCACTGATTCTTAAATTATCTCTCCTCAATCTATTTTCAAGGTCATTTTTCCTATATTTCATATTTTCTCCTACTTTTTCAGTATTTCTACTTTGCTTTATTATTTCTTGATGTCTATAGAATTATCAGCTTCCATTTGGCCATTTATAATCTTCAAGGATTTATTTTCCTCAGTAAAGTTTCGCACCTCTTTTGCTAAGCTTGTTAATTCTCCTTTCATATCTTTCTTGCATATCTCTCATTTTTCCCCTTATTATCTTCACTTGGTTGTAAAGATAATTTTTTTGCCCCCTTTTTAAACTCTTTCTTTAATGATTCAGGAATTTTTGTTGGGTTTGTGTCCAATATACATTTTTCTTAGAGGCTTTGCAAATAGATATTTTCAAGTCATCTTCTGTGTTTGTCTTGTTTCCCTTTCCCCTAGCTCTCTATGTGTGGGTTCCTTTTTTCGTTTGCTCCACTATTCCAGGCTACTTCTTGACTTTGGACTTAATGTTAATACTGGGTTCTGCGCACTTCAGTGGTGGAAGGATATACGTCTGGCCAACCTTCTGTCCTTTTATGTCTTGATGCTTTCACAGATCAGCCTGGGAAGGAGAGGATCTACAAGTTTTCAGTCCTATCAAAGTGGTGCTAGGGAGAAGTGCATTCACTTCCCTCTTGGTCTAACCTCAAAGTTCCTAGCTCAGGTTTGAGGTCTTTTGGCTTGGGTGTGATTAAATTTCAGTAGACTGCTGCTGCATTCAGTTACTGTTAGCTGATTGGAAGGTTCTGCAGGTTCAGAACAACTGAACCACTGGCTCTGCTTTAGTCTTGGTTTCCTGACTTGATAATTCCACTGCAGGCTTATGTTCTGGGCTAAAGTCTAGAACTGCTCAAAACCAGAGTTCTGACACTTTTTTCTTGCTCAGTACTTGTTACAATCCCATATGGTTGCAATTGCTCACCTCTGTCTTAGATTTGGGAACAGAAACTGAGTAATGGACAATAGAACTGCCAGATTGCACCCATTCTTATACCCAATGCTAGTCCAGAGATCCCCAGGATCTCTTTCTGACCCTTGTTTACTGTACTGGTACTCGATTTTGGCCCTTTGGGCATTTCTGAGGACTGGAATACTCACCATAACTGTTGCTGCTACTGGCACTCCTAGTCACAGCCCCTTCCATAATGATATCTCTCTCTCTCTGTCTCCCTAAGATGCTTTGGACTACAAAAATGACTTGTGACTTTTTCTTGGTTTTCCCACATCAGATTTTGGTCTGGTATGTTTTCTGGGCTATTGTGGAAGAAGGCAAATTAGGCAAAAATGCTTCATCTCATGCTGCCATTTTGACTCTGCCCCTTACACCTTTATTTTGACTAACTTTTGACATTTAGCATTTCCTTTAATTATGTAAAATATCATTTCATGAGCTACTCAGACATCTCATCACTGAAGAAAGATATCCATGAGAACATTCAAAACTAGACTGGAGTTTGCACTAGGAGGTTTAGGAATAATAGCAATTATTACCACTGAAAGATCAACATGGATAGAACACCTAGTTTTAAGTCAGGAAGACCCCCGTTTAAGGCCTACCACAAACATATACTGCCTGTGATGCTGCACAAGTTATAGGATCATATAGAGAGAGCATAAAGGACTTGAAAAGTCATCTGGTCCAAATCTCTCATTTCTTCTTTTCCTCCCTCTTAAGAGTATTTTATTTTTTCCAATTACATATGCAGGCAGCTTTCAACATTCATTTTTATAAGATTCTGAGTTTCAGATTTTTTTCTCCCTTACTCCCCTCTCCCCCAAGATGGCATGCAATCTTATATAGGCTATATACACATACAATCATATGAAATATATTTCCACATTAGTGATATTGTGAAAAAAGAATCAGAACAAAAGGGAAAAACCACGAGAAAAAAAAGAGAGAAAATAGTGTGCTTCAATTTGCATTGAGACTCCATAGTTCTTTCTCTGGATGTGGATAGCATATTCCATCCTGAGTCTTTTAGAATTGTCTTAAACACTGTATCACTGAGAAAAGTTAAGTCTATCAGAGTTGGTCATGGCACGATGTTACTGTGTACAATGTTCTCCTGGTTCTGCTCATTTCACTCAGTATCAGTTCATGTAAGTCTTTCTGAAATTCAGGCTTTTCTGAAATCCCCTTGCTTCATTTCTTATAACGCAATAGTATTCCATTACATTCATATACCACAATTTGTTCAGCCATTCCCTAACTGATAGGCATCATCATCATGAGTTTCCAGTTCTTAGACACTGAACTGCTATAAATATTTTTGAGCATGTGGGTCCCTTTCCCTTTTTAACGAGTTCTTTGCTGGATCAAAAGGTATGCACAGCTTCACAGCCCTTTGGGCATAGTTCCAAATTGCTCTCCAGAATGGTTGGATCAGTTCACAACTTCATCAACAATGCATCACTGTTCCTATTTTCTCACATCTTCTCCAATATATATAATTTTCCTTTTTTTGTCATATTAGCCAATTTGATAGGTGTGAGGTGGTACCTCAGAGTTGTTTCAATTTGCATTTCTCTACTCAAAAGTGAATTGGAGCATTTTTTCCAGAGAGATAGCTTTAATTTCTTCATCTGAAAACTGCCTATGACCATTTATCAATTGGGGAATGATTTGTATTCTCATAAATTTGACTCAGTTCTCTATATATTTTAGAAATGAGGCCTTTTCTCAGCGACTCTGGCTGTAAAAATTGTTTGCCAGCTTTTTGTTTCCCTTCTAATCTTGGTCGCATTTGACTTTGTGCAAAAACTTTTCAATTTAATTCAATCAAAATTATCCATATTGCATTTCATAATCTTCTCTATCTCCTGTTAGGTTATAAATTCTTCTCCATGGGTCTCACAGCCAACTATTCCATTTTCACAGATAAGCCTTGAGAGTGAAAGTAACTTGCTTAAGGTAAATGGCAGAACTGGGACTCAAACACAGGTCCTCTGATTCCAACTTCTCTCTCAATTAATCAATCAATATTTACTGAGTGCTTATTATATGCTAGGCACTGTGCTAAGTGTTAAAGATACAAAAGGAGGAAAAAGACAACCCCAGACCTCAAGGAGCTTACAATCTAACAGGGAAGACAACATGCAAACAAATACATACAAAGCAAGTTATATTGCAGGATAAATTGAAAATAATTAACAATTGAAAGGTTACATTAAATTAACAAGTAGAATTAAGAGGGATTGCAGAAGTTTTCCAACAAAAGAAGGGATTTTATTTGGAACTCAAAGTAATTCAGGAAGGCAGAGATGAGGAGGGAGAACATACCAGGCATGGGGGACAGCCAGAGAAAATATCCAGTGACAAGAGATTAAGTATCTTGTTCAAGGAACAGACAAGGATCAAAGAGTATGTATAAGAAGACTAGAAAGATAAGGCTAGGTTATGAAGGCTTTGAATGGCAAACAGAGCATCTGTTACTTGATCCTAGAGGCAAAAGGAAGCCCTTGGAGTTTACTGAATAGGGAAACAAAATGGTTAGATCTAAGCTTTAGGAAAATCCCTTTAGGGTGGGAGAGAAGTGGAGACAAACCTGAGGTAGGCAGACAGACCCAGCAGCAGGATATTGCAATAATCTAGGTGTGAGGTGATTAGGACCTACACCAGGGCAGGTAACGGGAACATTGTCAAAGGAGAAAAGGGGGCATATTCAAGAAATGTTGATGAAGTTATAATCAACAAGCTTTGGCAACAGATTAGATATAGGGAGTAAGAGACAGTGAGGAATCCAAGAAGACTCCTTGGTTGTGAGCCTGAGAGAGTGGGAGGATAATATTGCCTTCTATTAATAGGAAAGGGTGGGGGAGGAAGGTGTAGAGGGAAAGAAAATTATTTCTGCTTTAGAAATATTGAGTTTAAGATGCTGGACTCTAACTCAAGATATCTGAAAGGTAGGTAGTAGGAGAGGTGAGCTTGGAGATAATCAAATCCATGGATGCTGATGAGTTCACCAAATGAAGTAGTATAGAGGGAGAAGGAGGAGGACCCAGGACAGAACCCTGAGGAGTTCAGGAGAAACAGACAAAAAGGGAGCAGTCAGCTAGGTAGGAGAAAAACCAGGAAAGAATAGTGTCCCAAAAACCTAGAGAGAAGAGAGTATCGAGGAGTAGAGAGTGATCAATTATGTCAAGGGCTGCAGAGAGGGCTAAGAGAATATGGATAGAGAAAAGGTCATTGAATTTGGCAACTAAGAGATTATTAGTAACTTTGGAGAGAACAATTTCAGATGAATGATAAGGTTAGAAGGCAGACCGTAAGAAGGAAGTGAGAGAAAGAAAGTGAAGGCACATGCCATAGACAAAGGGCAGAAGAGCTCTAGGACAATAGTTAGTGGTGATGGAAGAATCAAGTGGAAGTTTTTTCAGGATGGAGGAGACATGAGAATGTCTGTAGGTAGTAGGGAATGACCCAGTAGACAAAGAGAGATTGAAAATAAATGAAAAAGTGGGAATGACAGGGGAAACAATCTGTGCTGGAGATGGGATGGAACGGCATCACTTAAACACATAGAGGAGTTAGCCTAGGTAAGGCCACTTCATCATGTGAGAAAGGAGTGGAGGAGAGAGTGATAGAAGATACTTGATAGGTGATGAGAAATAGGGAGCTCACGGTAAATAGCCTCAATTTTTCAATATTTTTTAAGCCTCAGTTCTCAACTGAAAAAGTGAGAAGAGGGGGAGCCATGGGAGGTTTTTGGAAGAGCCATTGTAGAGAATGGAATAGTGAGCTGATATGGCAGGTTTTTGCTTCAGATTGCCTAGCAGTAGTGAGGGCCCAGTTGTAATTATGTAGCATAAATCTGCAGTGGACCCAGTCTGAATTGCTGCATGATTTTCTCCATCTTCATTCAACAACTCACGTATAGGAGTAGCAAATGATGGGAGTGATCTAAAGGCTGAAGCTTAGCTGGGTGTAATAAGTGAGATGATAAAGAGGCTAAGGATTCAAGAGAAGAGGACATTGGAGAGCTGAATTGGATCACCAAGAGGTGGGTAAGAGGAGGAGAGAAGTGCTAGAGAGATGGCCCCGGGAGAGAACTGAAGTGTCAAAGGATGGAGGTCATGATACAAATGAAAACTTGGGTTATTTAAGAGAAGGCAGAGGAAGAGGTGAAAAATCAATAGATTATGTTGGATAAGGGTTATTTCATAATTCTTGAACACAGAAGGAGCACATTCATGAGTAATGGCAAGATCTATCTGTGTGTGTGGCTGAGATGGGATAGAAAAGTAGCTTATGGGAAGTGAGTAGATGGAGCGACTGAATGGTGAGGGAGGGCATTTGAGGGAGAACTAACTATTCTGAGGGCAGGAGTCAGGTACTGAACTCACTGAGGAAGGAAAGGGAGTGACTTGGAAGTCTGTAAACACCAGGTACTAAGATTTTGGTTGATGGATATGAATAGCATGAAAGTCAAAGGAAGAGGGGACCTAAATTTAGATGGCAAAGTGATTAGAGTGCCGGGTCTGGAGTCAGACAGATGAGTTCAAATCTAACCTCAGACACTGTACCATCTGTGTCACCCTAGGCAAATCACTTAACTTCAGTTTCCTCATCTGCAAAATGAGGTGGAGAAGGAAATGGCAAAACACTCCAGGAGCTTTGCCAAGCAAACACCAAATGGGGTCTAGAAGAGTCTGAAACAACTGCACTACAACAAGGGAAGACAGGTTACTTAGTGATATTATCTCATTTATAAAATGGGAATGCTAATAGCACCTTCCCTCAGGGTTGTTAGGAGAATCATCATAATAAAAGTTAACCCAGTGATAAGCCCTTCACCATCTTTATCTCATTTGATCTTTACAACAACCCTGAGAGGTAGGTGTACAGAAGAGTACAGAAGAGGAAACTGAAGCAAACAAGAGCTAATTCGTCCAGGGTCACACAGGTGGTAAGTGTAGGAGACCACATTTGAACTCAGGTCTTCCTAACTCCAAGCCCACACTCTATCACGGCACCATCAACTATTGGTATTCTAGTCACTCAAGATCATATGACTCCAAAGGTAAACTAGAGAACTCCAGCTTAATGTAAAATGGACATCTGTTTTAAGTAAATAAGCCAATGGAACTCTATGTAGTCCCAGACAAAGGAAGTAGGTACTGTCTAAATCCAGCTTGCATCTCCTGGGTATTCTGACTTTACCACTTTGGGTTACAATCAGGAAATGAAGAAACTAGTGACAAAGAAAGGGAGGGAAAAAACTAAACACCCTATACTTAGAGGTTTGGCCATGGAATCCTAGTAAATACAGACTGCAGAAGGGAGATGCTGTAGTCCACTTGGAATCCAGGGTAGCGAACATACAGTTTGTGGGGAGGCAGAAGGATGTTAGTAAAAAGAGTAGTGGTCTTGGAATCAGATTATCAGGGTTTACATCCGGACTTTTTCCTACTTCTTATTTGTATGATCTTAAGCAAGTTCTTTCTTCCATAAAATGAGGACAATGGCCCAGATGTTCATTAACTTCTCTTCTCAGGTAGCTCTAAGCCCTGTGTTTCCTAAAATGTCCTAAACCCCACTAACAAGTAAGTTAACAGTGAGAAACTCAAACCTGGAAGATACATCTCTGTTCATCTAGTGATCAACAAGCATGCTACCTGACGCACAAATCCTATTTCCCACATGCTCAGCGGTCCTCCTGGCAAAGGGCATTCACCATTTCTATGGGGAAGCAGTTTAGTACAGCTCAGCACAGTTGTGGAGTCAGGAAGCCTGGTTTCAAACCCTACCTTTAAGTGTCATAATCTAGGGGACCTTAGACAAATCACTTCACCTTCCTCCTCATCAACTTCCTCACTGGCAAAATGAAAGAGTTGAACTAGGTGACCCCCTGAGGTCACTGCTAAAGTTACAATCCCCTGAGATTTTTCCTCACAGTGAACTGAAATTTGTTTGTGGAATCTCTCCCCACTGCCCCCAGCCCTGCTCCCTAGGGCCAGACAAAACACAAGCGATCCTCGGTATATGTTTGTCCTTCAGATACTTGGGATCACAGATTTAGAATTAGGAAGGGCCTAAGAGGCCATCCATTCCAACTCCTTCATTTTACTGAGGAAACTGAGGCCCAGAGAGCCTAAGAGACCTGCCAGTGGTCACACCAGTAGGAAGCAGCAGTGCTGGGATTCCAGCCCACACTCTGCATCTTCTCACACTATGGCCCCTCAAGTCTTTGCCAAGTTTGATATTCCATGTTCCTCACCACCAACATATGGAATGTGATTGTGTGATTCTACAGTCTCACAGCCACTCACCACCCTAGCTGCTTTTCCTAAAGGGTGTCAATCTGAACTTATAAAACACTCTAAATTTTGTCTCTGAGGAGGGCAGAGCACAGCTGGGCTCCCACCTTCTTTATTCCAGCGTCTTTACATCCATTAATGCCATAATGCTTCCCTAGCCTACCATGAACTACAAAAGTCCCAACAATGGACTTGTTAGTGGGTCTGACAACAGAAAGAGCAATGGTGCTCCAGAAGGTCACTGTTCATATGCACCTTCTTGAGAGTGGGCTTCTATCCTCAACGATCACATTCAATCAGATTAAGTAAAAATAGACTGGCCCCTGGGGAAAAAGTAAAACATCAAAGTGAGAGGTCCATCATTAAGGAGAAAAATCAAAGTAGAGCCGGGATCTCATTAATGTGGAAGGACCCCTTCTAATGTCTGGAGAAGGAAATGGCAAACCACTCCAGTATCTTTGCCAAGAAAATCCCACGGACAATATTGGCATATTATAGTCCATGGGGTCACAAAGAGTCAGACCTGACTAAACAATAACAACATTCCTTCTAATGAGGTAGTCTGGAAACTATCTGTGGTGGCCTATTCCATGCAACTCTTGTCCACGTCCCCCATAAACTCAACATAGAAGGTTTATCCTCCCTGCAGGGAGCCTTCTCTTAACAGTACATGGGTTGTCCAGTGGTTATTCTTCCCCCATCCCCAGATGACTTACTGACTCATCTTTTTTCTCCCATTCATACATTTCTCTGATGGTACTTTTGCAATCACCAGAGGTGTCAAAAACATGGCCCATAACACTCCCAATGGTAACTCAAAGTAGATTAAAACACATTTCCTATTGGATTTTAATGTGTTGATGTATTAATTTTTTAAAAAAGGCTATTAAAATATGTGGTTTTCTAAGTTAATATGTGGTCTACATCCTTACATATGGTTTAGCGGCCCCCAATTCTATTTGAGTTTGCCACCACTGTTTACGCCATGTCTCCTATATAATTCCTCATTTGTAACATATTGCAGCCAGCTCACAAGAACTAGAAGCTCTTCTACTACTCAGTTTTGATTCTTTGGAAAGGGCTAAAATCCATGGCTTGAGAACATAGAGCCACATCTCTTCAGCTCTAAGTCTATAAACCTATAATCCTAGGAATGCTGAATGTACCACCAAAGAATACTGGAACTGAAATGATGGAAGTAATAATGTCATGTTTCTTTGTCAGGCAATAATACCTTTTGTTTGTACATTGAGCTCATAACAAGATTTCATTACACAGAGAGAGAAATTCGTTGGATTTGTTATTATTGCTGTTAGAAAATTTCTATAAATGTATGGCAGAAATTAGGTATAGACCAACATCTCACACTATCTATCAAGATAAGGGCAAAATAAGTACATGATTTAGATATAAAGGGCAATACCATACTCATAGGATAATTTACCTGTCAGATCTATGGATAAGGGAAGAATTTAGTGCCCAACAAGATGTAACATGCATTATGAAATGTAAAATGGATAATTTTGATTATATAAAATTAAAAAGCTTTTGCACCAACCAATGAAACCAAAATTAGAAGGAAAGCAGAAAACTGAGGAGGGGGTGGATTTTACAGCAACTATTGCTAATAAAGGTCTCATTTCTCAAACATATATATATATATATATATATATATATATATATATATATATATATATATATGAGTCAAATTTATAAGAATACAAGTCATTTCCCAATTGATAAATGATCAAAGGATATGACTAGGCACTTTCCAGACAAAGAAATCAAGGCTATCTATAGTCATGTGAAAAAAAAAATGTTCTACATCACTACTGATTAGAGAAATGCAAATTAAAACAACTCTGAGGAACCACTGAACACTTATCAAATTAGCTAATGTGGCCAAAATAAGACAAACATTGGAGGGGATGTGAGAAAACTGGGACACTAATGCATTGTTGCTGGAGTTGCAAACTGATGCAACCATTCTGAAGAACCATTTGGAACTAACTTGGCATACCCTTTGATCTAGTCTGTGTACCAAAGAGATCATAAAAAAGAAAAAAGAAACTCTTTGTACAAATATATTTATAGCAATTCTTTTTGTAGTGGCTAAGAATTGGACGCTGAAGGGATACCAATCAATTGGGGAACGTTTGAACAAGTTGTGGTATATAATTATAGTGGAATATTTTTGTGCCATAAGAAATAACAAGCAGAATCATTTCAGAAAAGGCTGGAAAGACTTACATGAACTAACATAAAATGAAGGGAGTAGAACCACGTGAGCATTGTACTCAGGAACAACAGTATTGTACATAAAGAATTGTGAATGACTTAGCTCTTCTCAACAGTACAATGAACCAAGACAATTCCAAAGCACTCATGATGAAAAATGCTATCTGCCTCTAGAGAAAGAACTGATGGCATCTGAATACAAACTGAAGCATATTATTTTTCTTTTTCTTTTTTTTTGTTGTGTTCAAGTTTTTCTTCCCCCTGCAAGATGACTAATATGGAAATGTTTTACATGATTACACATGTAGAACCTATATCAGATTGCTTACTATCTCAGGGAGGGAGGGAAGGATAGAATTTGGAACTCAAAACTTAACACCAAATGGTAAAAATTATTTTTACATTTAATTGGGGAAAAATAAAATATTTTCAAAAGTTACTATTTATGTATAACACTGAATTGAATACATAGAGCCCTAGAATACTCAATGAAATCTATGGTCATTAAGGACCAAGCTAGCCATCCATAATGGAAAATAAAAGCAGACAAAGACATACTGCCCTTATTATAATATACAGTGGTACAGACAATCCATAGAGTTAACCCAGAAATATGTATGCAATGGACAGTGGCTACACAATAAACTAAGCCCAGAACTGAATTAGAGCAAAAGATTAGTCCCGGTTACATTTAGGAATTTAAGAGGCTCTCTTAATGATTCCAAGCTGCTCAATGCCATAAAAGCCATTTTATGAAAACATCCAATAGCATTCCATTGATGCTACATGTCTGGGAAAACTTAAGGGGTTGGAATGGATAGATGGATAGATAGATAGATAGATAGATAGATAGATAGATAGATAGATAGATAGATAGATAGATAGAAACATGATAGGTACAAGTAGGCTGTAGCCCCCTACCCACAATGGATTCTGCACAAAAAGTGGCATAAAGATGCCAAATATTTGGCAGATTAGTGGTATAACCAGAATGACAGATGACCAACAGCCTGAGGGAGAGACTTAGTGTCCCTTTCATAATAAAAATGTCAGAGAGGCTTCCTATGCAAGAAGTTCTCCATGGCAGATTGATGGTAGACATTCACAAGCACTGCCTGTGGTCATGCTGCAATCTGCACCAGTGGAGGGGGTCAACCCAGACCTCATTAGAAATCACAGAGAGAATGCAATGTTGCAGTAAAAGGAGGGCAGTGGACAAGAAAACCTGCAAGACTCCATCTAGCTGGAAGTATAGAATCCTGGAGGGCAGTAACTCAGTTGTATCCCTAGCACTAAGTTCAGCATCTTATATAAAGGAAACCTTTAGGAAACATTTGTTGAACTGAACCGAATTGAATGTATTCTGCTCTTCAGTCCTACTTTTTTTCATGATGAGGAGAGAGGTCTTTTTGGAGGTGGGTGGAGGAGAAATGCTGGTACCAGAGGATTTGCATGGACCATCTGAAAACATGCCCAGCAGCTGATCATCTAATCTCAAAGCCAGCCCTATAGGAAAGTGCTCGCTTTCAGGACTGACCAAGTACGATGATGGATCCGTCACTAGTATCGTCAAGAGTTCAAGGCAAAGTACTTTGGTTCCTTTCTGGAGGTCGCTCACGCATTCTGCTCAGTTTCGTCATCCGCTTCTTTGACTGGATTCCCGCTATTCAATCCAATGAGTGTGTGGCCAGGGGAGATCACCTACTACTACCATGATCCCATGGGAAATTCTTGCTCCAACTCCTGTATTTATATTTGTATGTATATGCATAAATGTGTAAATGTGTAAATATGTATATTTATATGGAGATCACTTCCCAGCACATCCCAGAGAAGAAGGTAGGAAGGAAAAGACCAGAGCTTACAAATGACTCATCCCAAAGCAGGATGGAATTTGATAAATGGAACTAGGGTGGATACACATTTTAGAAATCAGAGTTTCTTAAATCTAAGAATTTTTGAAATATATTTTCAAGACTCTAACTGTGAAGAAATTAACTGTCTAATGAAACAGAACTTCGAAGAACTCTATCAGGGAAGAGTCTAGGTTAATAAAACATACTTTTAAAAAATCTTATGACAAAATTTCATGAGTTTTAATTATATGGTCCATATTTGTTAACTTGCAATCAATCTATCATGAGGCTTATATGAAAATTATTAGGACATACAAATTCATTTAGCACCCTTTGCTATATGGCTATATTGCAAAATTTCTGAGAGAGAGAAAAGAGAGAGAAGGAAAGAAAGTGTTTGTTTTCTAGGTTTTAATTCCTATATAAAAGGTAGGTCTTTGCGTGATATAAACAACATAGTAAAGATGTGGGTAAGTGTCAGTCTTCAGAGTAAAAATGACTGCATTTATGAATCTAAGCTATTTTCTTACCATTTCTGGGACATCTTAATCCTCTCTCTGTGAATTATTTAAATTGCTTTTTAAAAAGCATGTAAGTGAATAAAATGGAGAAGCAGTGTATGGTTCATTTAAGTTTTTCTATCTTTAAAATCGAAGTTTTGATTAAAATTGGCATTTCTAGAACTCTAATTGCCAGTTACTATGCTGCTAAAAAATGAACTTATTTCCAAGACCAGCCAGATGGGGAGTCTCAAGATAAGAAATTGCAAATCAATGTTCATCTTCCAGTCAAAAGAGATATTCTGATCACGCATTTAACATTTTGGTTAAATAGTAAGTATTACATTTCATTGAACTAATTTTTAACCTGACATTATGTAGCAAGATAGAAACTAACTAATGCCTTATTTTCCAACAGGGAGCCTGATATCCCAGTCCTACAATAATTAAAGGTACAACAAAGTTTTGACATGAGTTTTATGCACAGTCAGGGCTCGACAAGTTCTAAAGGGATCAGCTGGTAGTGGATACTATTCAAAAGCTATTTCAGATTGAAGTCTGAGGGGCTCCTAAGAATCACCTTAGGGTGATCTAAGCTTTTCTAATGCTTCAAAAAAACAAAGGAATCAGTTATTCCATCAGCAAGCATTTCTTGAGACAAACTTTAGCCCTTGCCATATATATACACAATATAAAGCCAACATAATTGGGTGAGGAGTGTCAGGAAAGACTTCATGCTGGAGGTGAGAGGAGAGAGTACAATCCAGGCATGGTAGAACAGTCTGGGCAAAGGCACAGAGATTGGAGTTGGAAGTTCATGTGTGAGGAACCACAAGAAGACAATATTGGCTAAGCTACAAAGTAAGCTAAGGATAATAACATACGCTGACCCTGCAAAGGCTGAATGAATGGAACGATCTTAGAGAAGTTTGTAGCAGACCTGAGAGGCAACAGGCCTTTCATTTTTTGGATACTGGATTATATGAAATGTTGCTCTCTTCTGAATTGGTTTTAAATTGGATAGCGTTTCTTGAGCAGGAGAGTGACAAGGGTAGAGCCATGTTTCAGGAATGTCATTTTTAAAGCTATCTGAAGGATGAATTGGCAAGGAAAGGGCCTTGAGGCAAACTATGGCAATACCTGGAAAGAGGACCTGAGCCCTGGGCAGGGATCATGTAAATAGAGAAGAGGGAACAGATGTGCAAGGTGGTACAGAAGCATAAAGACTGGCCATGTGAGGTGAGAATGAGCAATAGAGAATGGCGCCAAGGTGGGGAACCATGGGGACAAAAAGGATGATGGAGCTTTGGACAAAAATCAAGACTTATCAAAGACCATTTGGGGAACAGAAAATGAGTTCAGTTTGGGGCCTAAGTTAAAGATGCCCAAAGGGCATGAAGTCAACCCAAGAGGAGGAGAACCAGGAACAGAATCACAGAAACCCAGAGAGGGCAGAGGCTCAGGTAGAAGAGTTTGGGCAAGAGTCAAGGGCTGCCATTACAAAGAAGGATGAGGAGAAGGCCTGAGAAAGCCTGTCAGATCTGACCATTAAGGGCAGCTTCAGTTGAGCGATGAGATCAGAAGGCAGAGGTACAAAAGGTAGAGGAATAAAAGGAGGGGAAGGAGAGAGCAGATACCTTTCTCGAGAACTAGAAGACACCCAAGTAAGGGAACGATTAAGTCATGTAAAAGTTTTCTAAGGAGGGAGGATCCCTGAGTATCTGTACAGGCAGCAGCAAAAGAAACAGATCGAAACTGAAGAATATAGAGAAGAGGGATGATTGTGGGGAAAGACAGATTGACAGAATGGGAGGAGACCAAACAGAAGAAGGGTCAACTCTTCATCAGAGACTAAAGTAAGAAAGAATGGGAGACAATGCCAAGAGGTTTTCAGATGCAAAGGAGAGACCATAATTCCACACTATACAAGTACCACATTAACAGCCTTAAGAGTCTGACAAATACATGAGAGAAGGAGGTGCTTGATTTCTTCTTTGAGGATGCCAATTCTGTCCCCACACTTCAAAGTGCCTCTGCCCCTTTCCCCTTCCTTCTTTCCTATTCCCTTCTTTAATCCCAATATGGCAGGTGGGTGGAAGAGAGCTGTGGATGAAATTATCACCCTCACACTCCCCCTTTTAAATTTCTCATTACACTTGGCCTGGCTCTCCTTTGCCTTTATCCCATTTTGTCTTTATCATACTGATATCTGTCTATGTCATGTCCCACCAGCCCCAATCTCCAACTGGACTACAAGGTATTTCAGGATGAAAAGTGTTGGGGGTAGAGGGGCATCCTTTTTTCTTTTTTTAAATCTTTATGCCCCCAGTACCTAATACCGTGGCTTACAAGTAGCAGAGGCTTAATAAATATTCATTACATTGAAATGAAATCAGTCTGGTGATTCCCTACCACCTCCCCAACCTGAAGTTCTAAATTTCAATAATAAAGAAAGGTATTCTTCAAAAAGGAAAGGAAGCTTATTTAGTTAAGGGCTCTCCCCAATTAAACTGGACTTTCCTATAGTCTAAGCTAAGCCTTAGAAAAAGAGGGTGGGAAAAGTGAGAAGAGCACTGGGTCTCGAGCCAAAGGACCCATCCCTCATTATCTCTATGTGACCTTGGGTAAATCACTTCACCAACCTAGGTTGGACATAGCAGTTTCTAAGGGCCTTACCAGCTTGAGATCTATAATTCCATCAGTCTGGGAGGTTCATTGAAGGAATGGTTCTTTTCTAGGTTCACAGACAAACTAGGCCTATTGTAATATAAGTAAGTAATCACCATGATTCAAACACATTTAAAAAATACATCTGGGGAAAGTGGGGAAGGAGGTGGATATCTTTTATCTTTAAATTAACATCTATGAAAAATAAATGCTGTGACATACCATAATCATTTACTGTCTCTCACAAAGTCCTGGGCTCCTTGATCTACTATCTGGGTATTAACACTTGGAAAGTTTGCTCTAATGGAGCTGATTGCTACTGTGAAGGCCTAAACTGTTCAGCAGTTACAGGGTAATGACAGCAGAGGTCCATAAAAGAGGAGAAATTGGTACAAGAACCCTCAAATCTTCTTAATTGCCTGAACAATTATTGGTTAATCATGGTTAATCATCTAGTTGAAGCAAGTCCTTTTGCCAGAGGGTCATTATTTCATGATGCAGGGATATTGGTTGTCAGTTCTAAAAATCAGGTTGAAATGCACAGACCCTACTCTGCACCAGGCCTTCTGCGAGGCCCTGAAAATACCAGACCAAAAAGGACATGCTTCTGATCCTCATCCTTTTTCTCAAATAACTTGAGAAGTACAAAAATTGGGAAAAAACAAAAGGGAGAAAATTTATCAAGTGCTCAACACAGAGTAAGAGCTATATAAAGGCCGGCCAACATTGGCTCTAAATAAATTCCCGTCCAACAGAACATGAAGTCCTCAGACTCAGACATCAACTCTTCATTGTTTTGGTTTTGTATTCCCAATGCCTGGCACACAGTAGGTGCTTAGTGTATACTTCTGAACTTAGTGAAAGATAGGTTTTGCTTTACCTAGTAGCAGTTCATGATACTCTCAATATAAAGCAATTTATGGGGTGGGTGGAATCGAAGTCTCCACTAGAAAGTCTACTATGACTTAAGAAAGGGTCATTTCATGGTGAAGACAATGTACACTTGATTTATTTTACCTGTATTCAGGGAAAATCAACAGCAAAGCATCACAAAATGTCCAAGTTAGACAAGCCAGAGCAAACAAGTCATACACACACACACACACACATATGTTCTATTGATTGTACCTTCTAGTGTTTTTAAGATTAAAGAAAACTGTCTACTACTTTTTAGGATCTGTGGTATTTTTCAATATGAACTGATTTAATTACTTAAATTCATAGTTATAGAATTATAACATT
Source organism: Bettongia penicillata ogilbyi (assembly GCA_023548195.1). Taxonomy (NCBI): domain Eukaryota; kingdom Metazoa; phylum Chordata; class Mammalia; order Diprotodontia; family Potoroidae; genus Bettongia; species Bettongia penicillata. The sequence goes on along the minus strand of JAJHZJ010000883.1, from coordinate 215,855 downwards.
CTTGAAACTCATTTTTAAAAAACTGAAAACAGCCAAAGATATTATATGATCCAATGTCCTCATTTGACAAATGAGAAAACTAAGGACTAAAGAAGGCCATCCTTCAGTCTCACTACTAGTTAGCAGCAACATTAGATTAGAACCCAGACCATTTGACTCTCCTCTGGTACTTTTCTCTAAGTAGTATATGAATTCCATTGATATTGACACTATGATAATCTAATACAATAGAAAGAAGATACATTTTACATACCAAAGTGTTCCTGCCACTATACTTGGAAACTGTACTGTGGTTCCTCATATTTTCATAACACTTTAGGCCTAGAAAACTGGAACAGAGGATATTTCAAAGTAAATACCCAAGGCAGTGAGGTTTGATTTTTTTTTTACTTCAGCTAGAATTATTTCAGGGATACTCACGTAAAAATGTTCCATTTAAAGCCACTATTACATAACCTCTGACTTATTTTATGTGGATCACCATAGACAATGGGTAAAATTAAGTTCCTTTTAACATAATCAGGAGAACAGGGCAATCCTGCTAAAAAAGCAAGGAAATAGCAAGGGATCCTGAGGGCTCTAAAGACCTCTCCCCATCTCCAAGGAGGCCTAAAGGAAGCTCATAATAGTAGAAGGAACTGAGACCTCAGGGTCAGAATTCTATAAACTGACCCTTATGTTGCAGCAGTAAAACAGATTGTGTTAACCCAAAGACAAGGCAGGAGTTGTTACCTGGACAATTTTCCCAGTGTCTGTGTTCACCTGGGTATTGTGTTTCTAGGTAAAGTGTTGGGCTCTTCTACAAGCCACTGGGGCTCTTAGGCATGGAACACAGCAAGAACAAGATGGTGAGAACCCTCATATCATGAGGTCTCCAACAGCTATATCCTTATAAACACTGCTGGTTCCCTGGTTTAGTCTCTGGGAATCCTGTCCTCTCCTGTCTCTCCAGCTATCTTTTCTATTCTTACTACAGGCCTAAAATATCATAAATGCATAAGAAATCACCAAGTCTGACGGCAAAAAGTCTTTGGTACACATAACATAGCTTTTTTTTCTTATTTCTATCATTTCTGTTGAGATCTTGACAATCACAAGGTATTGGATTCTTAATCCTTTAGTTCTAAGGATTAGAGAGATATATTATTTGCTGTGCATTCCATAAATCAGAAAGATAGGAAACTCAAGGTATTCTGATTCTCCAAAAGTTTCAGCAATTAAATTGGATACTAACTACCCCACATTCCCTTCTCAGATACCAGATATTTCCACCAATAATTTCACTCTAAGAAATTTTCCCCTCACCACTTCCCCTAGTAATATAAAGATGGCTTTTCCCTCCTTTCTATAGTTGCCACAATTTAATAGCAGGACACATCCATAGTTCACCTGCCCTGGCCACCATGGAGGAATCCAACCCAACATATAACCCAACCTTTCTCTGCCCAGCATAAAAGGGGCAGCCCAGTTCTCTCCTTTAACTGCCTGCTGAAGCTGAATGTCAACTGCTTCACCATTTGTGATTCAACTTGATTAATTAAATTAAATATAAAGCAAAAAGAAAAAAAAATTCTCTCCTAGCCAGGAGGGAAGGACAGATGGGAAAGCGGGGGAGGTGGAGAGAGATGGCTGATGTCTTCTGGAGGGAAAAGAAAAAACATGAAGCACAAAACAGGGAAAAAAATAAAGTTAATTAAGAGAAGTAAAGGGTGTTTGAATTTAATTTACAGTTCAAAACTATTTATGGCTGTATAATTATTGCATTGCTTAACAGGAAGGAGAGAAGGGAAGCCTCTCTAATACTAAACTGGGGGGGGGGGGTCATTCAGATTCAATAGAGAGTTATTAAGTACTCACTGAGTACCAAACTCTGTGCTGGACACAGGGGAAGGTAGAAAGTTTAGATAAGATGAAGGTATAGCAAAACAACACTACCTGACCAAGTACTCATGTAGCTCCTTAGGGGTCAAAGTGTCTAATAAGGGGAGGGAGTAGGAGGTAGAAGGTTTGCGGGAAGTGGGAAGGAAGAGTGATCATTGAACAGGTAGCACTGGACTTTAAAGGGTTTACAGGAATTCAAGGGGAGTAGGGCAGTCTAGGCATAGGGAACCATTTATACAGAGGTACAAGGTATGGAAATTAGGAGAATGTCAAGGGGACAGCAAATAATCCAGTTTAACATAGTGAATGTGGGGCCAAGAGGAACAAAACATAAGGCTGGAAAAGTAGGCTAATGGATTTGGAGTCAGAAGGAAACCTAGAGGCTGAAGCCTAACCCAAGTCCCTCATTTTACAGATGAGGAAATTGAGGCACTGGGGGGTGAAGTGGCTTGTGCAAAGTCACCCAGTGACTAAGTGGCTGAGCCATATCTGAACCCAGGTACTGATGCAAAATCCAGCCCACCTTCCATAGTATGCACACAATATCTCTGTATGAGGCCTTGAATGCCAAGCTAAGGCATTTGAAGTGTATCCATTAGTAAAGGGCAGGCACTGAGAGGTGATTTGGTCTTACAAATACATAAGGGAGATTAATCTGACAGCAGGGTAAAGAATAAACTGGAGGAAGAAAAGAAGAAAGGTGGGAAGATTTGTTAGAAATTCAGGAATATGGAAATGAAAGACTGTTACTAAGGTGGGGGAAATGGAAAAAGAAAAAAAAGAGACAGATGTGATCCCTGTTACAAAGGGAAAACTGACAGGGCTCAGTAACTAACTTGATGGGAAGAATAGCAGAGAAGGAAGAGCCAAAAATAAGCCCAAGTTTCCACTCTGGGAAGCAGGTAAAGAGTTGTGCACCTGAGGTGGAGAGAGACAGGATCCGGGTGGCTACCTGGCAGAAAGGTCCAAGAGGCAGCTGGACACCGGAGGTCTAGCCCTCTGACCTGGCCCTTAGGTTGATCTTCACAATGAGCCTCAATTAAGGCTGCCATTGCTCTGTGAGTGGCTCTCATTCTACTCCCCAGTGTATGAGTAGGACTTATGAACACACAGGTGTGTTCTTCCTGGCTTTCTCCCTGTAACTTTGGGGTACTTTGCCCTTTTCCTCAGCTGTCCTCTCCCCAATGCCTGAAGAATGGGACAGGAAGGGAGGGAACGAACCCTTGCAGGTCTTTCCAACCCCATCCCTCTGACCCACTTCAAATACAGACCTCTGGATTTGTACCAGTAGAGTTCATCACTAGGAGGGACCACCCAAACAAGTATTGCCATTTACTGCTAGACTTTGCTACTTGTACTGCTTAAATCTGAACCTTATCTTTAAGCTTACTGAATTTAATAATTTATAAGTCAATATCATATGTCAGAAATTCCCATCTGAGATGGAAGAAGCTCTAGAGAACATTTCATCTACCCCAGGGGTGGGGAACCTATGGCCTCGAGGCCACTTGTGTACCTCTAGGTCCTCAAGTGTGACCCTTTGACTGAATCCAAACTTCACAGGGCAAATCGCCTTAATAAAAGGATTTGTTCAGCAAAACTTGGATTGAAAGGGGGCACACCCAAACACCTAGAAGGCCATATGTGGGCTCAAGGCTACAAGTTCTCCACCCCGATGTAACTCAAACCCTAGGAATGTCCCCTCTATCAGTATGTCCAATCAGTCTGTGCTTGAGGGTCACCTCCAAGGAGAGGCAAGTGATTACTTCTCAAAGCACCCAACTTATTACTCTGGAACAGTTTTGTTAGAAAGACTTTTCTTACATCGAGTCAAAATCTGCTTGTCTGGAAGTGTCACTTGCTGCTCCAAACTGTTTTCTAAGGCCCTGTGACAGTTCTTCATGCTTGATGGCAGTTAATCTGCACAGGGATGGAGAGGGCACACTCCCAACCCCATTACCAAGTGTCCAGTCCAACAGCCCTGGCTCCCGCCACGGAACCTCCCTCTATGTATGCTCTAGATTGCTGTCTTTTCCAAAATGACACATTCAAGGATGCATTCAATCAATCGACAAGCAATTTATTTGTTAACATTATTAACATTGACTAGAAGCCAGGCATTTCATCAGGTACAGGAGATATAAAGAAAAAGCAAAAACAGGTACATACAAGATCCATACATATAATATTCCAGTGCAGTGTGACTGGAGCAGAGTGCAAGGGGACTCTGTGGACACTGTATCTTTAATAATGCAACCTAAAATCAGTTTAACTTTAAGAAGGCTGCCACATCACACTGTTGACTCACCATTAACATTAAAGCTCCTCACCAAAAAAAGGTCAAAGTAATCATTGTTTAAGCAAAGAAGATCAGGATGCAAGTATAGAGATAAAAAAAGAAATGGAGGGAAACCCATTACATTTGAATTGTCTGAGTCCTTTTTGACCTAAATTGTCCATAAGACACACCGGATTCTCTATTCTGGACTACAGGGATGTGGCTTCTTTGGGATCCCAAGAAAATTCTCTGAAAGAATTAAGACACTGGGATCCACTCTTTAGAATTGGGAGAGTCCTTACCAGTTACTCTACTTTAAACGAGAAAATTAAAGCACTATGAGATCATCATTTGCCCAAGTTTGTGGTTAGTGGCAGAGCTCAAAACTGAGCCCCGGACTTTTCTCCGTCAGGCTTACCTCTTAAAAACTTAAATCTACAGTCTACCAGGACAATCATATAAAATTATTATCTAAAACTTGGGACTGGTCAGGCAAAAGGTTTTTTGTAACCATGACATTTCATTATCATAAGTACTGGTTATAAATTAGCACTTAAAAAAAAAAAAAGATCCTGCTCCTTCCATTCCACTGTTAAAAAAAAAAATTAGCCAGAGCAAAGCTGATCGGGACTTGACACAAGAAAATTCCCAAAGAATCTAAAGGTGGGAAAATGTGGACCTTCTCTTTCACTTTGGAAAAAAAAAATCACGAATTGGTAAGAGTTCACAAAACGTCAATCTATTTCTATTCAGTTTATGGAGAAGATGGAGCTCCCAGTAGAGCTCGCTAGATCAAGTGAATTTTAAGAAAGAATTTGAACAAGTTAGCAGCTTGCCTGGTGAAAAGACGAAAATCAGCCCGCATGAAGATGAGGCGGGGCCAGGGTAAAAGGATAGCGGAGGAAAGAAGCTAGACGATAATCTTGTAAAGCAAGAACACATAAGAGAGTAGGTGGAGGTGAGAAAAGAGATGTAGGCAGGGGGCTATTCCAGTCCTCCCCAGTTCCTGGATAATTAAGCAACTATAAGAAAATCTCAGCTTCTCTCATTCCTCAACGTGCTTCCCCCACTGCTAAATGTAATACTTTAACGTGGGCGGGAGGTGGGATTAATTTCTATCAGTATTACCTATCACCATGTAACTGTCAGCTTGTGAAATAGAAAATGTAGGGGGAATAGGGTTTAGGAATCAAAGACTTCAGAGCGAATAGCTCACAGCTGTCTGTTCTCATCTCTTCCCTCCGTGGCTTTCCCACTGTGTTTTCCTGACTCTAGTAATCCCTTCCATGTCCTCTTCTCGCCTTCCCAGAACATTCCTAGGGTTCCCTCCTACTCAGCAGCAGCTGAATTTACTTGGTGGAGGCCGGAATGAGGAGGAAGTCGGTAGTAATACCAGCCCACTCCCTGCGGGGCACCTGCGGAGGAATGCCCCTTCCCGCCCTCTCCCCCACCCCCCAACCCCCACCCCCGGCCCCATGATCCAGGTGTGTGAAGGGCTTCGTGTCTCCCTAGGGGTAGGTTACGTGGAGGCAGGTGCGGAGAGGACCAATCCCCAGAATACTGTAACTCGGGCTGCTTTACTATGAAACCCTTTCACACATTCTGCAGCCTAACACAGTCCAGAAATATTCATGAATAACCATGGATGGAAGAGAAAAAGTATCTCCAATTCTCAATTTCCCAACACTCCGAAAGCAGAGTTTGGCTTCAGGAACTGTGCATTACAAATAAACGTTTGTTGGAGTAAACGAAAGAAGTCAAAATTCCTTATCAAGTCGTACTAAGTATGGTTTAAGCAGACTTATTTGTGAGAATGCCCCGCTTCAAGCCGAACAAACCTATCAAACGCCAGGGGAATGAGACGAGAAGCCGCTGGAGGGCAGCCAGCTGCTTATTTCTCCACTTCCCACCAGACTTCATAAATGTGTGTCAAAGTAATTTTTAAAACACGTAAAACGATGAAGAGGTCATTCTTTTTCCTTAGAAGAGTATTCATTTTGTAAAGGGCTTCATAGAACGTGCTGGTGCATTTAATAAAACTTGCTTCCCCTGGCTAGCAACTTTTCACCAACATGCGGACTTAATGAGGCAACACCAATAAGAACCTGGCACCCAAACACTTTTGCAAAGGGGGTCTTTGTGGAGCACTTTCTCCTAAGGGACTCCTCATATAAATATCCTTTTTACAGGTTTGATTTACTTACAGAAAGGCACATCTGCTTTGACCGCTAGAATTCATTCCCCAAAGACTGGGAGTACTGTACTGTGTTGAAAAGCGACACCTACTCAACTAACTTCAAAGAAAGGTTCCCTAAATCCTGCTGCTCCTCTCAAGTTACCAGTTCATCTCTCTATCCTTCAAGTTCTTTAAAAAACAAAACAAAAAAACCAGACACAGTACCTTCACTTCCTAACAAGTCATTCCTTCCTGGGCTCCTTGGTCTCTGAACTCCTTCCCGACACACCCCACTCTAAGCTTTCTGATGACCTCTTCCTTAATTCTCATCTTTCTGGACCTGGCTGCTCCACTAGGCACTGATAAATACTTCCTCCTCAACACTTTCTCCTTTTGCCTTTCCTCACACCGCAGTTTCACAGTTCCTTCACAGCCTTTTTTACCTTCTATGTTGAGACTGCTTAACGTTTCTCAAACACATTTTTCTACAATGTTTTTATTTTTTTAAATATATATTTAAAAATTAGTTTAAAAATAATTTTGAGTTCCAAATTCCATCCTTCCCCCTCCCTTGAGAAGGCAAACACTTTGATATAGAGTATGTAGAGTCAAACAAAACATATTTCCATATCAGCCATATTGCAAAAGGGAACATAGACCAAAAAAGAAAAGAAAGTTACAAAAAAAGTATGCTTCAATCTGCATTCAGACTTCATCAGCTCTTTCTCTGGAGGTGGACAGCATCTTTCATCAGAAGTCCTTCAAAATTGTTTCAGGGATCATTGTACTGCTGAGAATACTTAAGTCATTTACAGCTGATCATCCTACAACATTGCTATTACTGTGTACAATGATCTCCTGGCTCTGCTCAGTTCACTGTGCATCAGTTCATGTAGGTCCGCCCAGGCTTTTCTAAACTCAAACACATTTTGAGCTTCTCAAACCATAGCACTGATGTATAGTTAGGAAGGAAACTTTGAGATCATTTCCCCAGTACCTACCATCTTCTCCCACCTAGCAGAAGCAATCTCTCTCTCTCTCTCTCCCTCTCCTCTGGATTCTCTTACAACTTTATACCTCTCAGGCTTCCTCCATCTCCCTATGTCATGTTACTTATTTCTGTGTGTGTTAATGTCTCTCTTAATGGTCAATTCTTTGGGAGCAAGGATGTCTTCTCATCCTTATATACTTCCAACCCCCTTATCTCTCCACCCCTCTCCATGTCCCAGGCATGGAGCTCTGTAAATTCAACAAATGCTTTTATTTAAAATGTTTGAAGTAAGGAATGCTGTTGGGGTTACAGTCACTTAACAACATTCAAGTGACTATAAATAACCAAGCAACCATATTAATGGAAGCCACTTGTGGTAGACTGGGTCACCTGATTAGGCAGAGCATTAATGAAGCCATGGGTTTGACCTTTGTAGGAGCAGTGCCAGATACAGCACACCCAATCCCCTACTCGCCTTGGATCACAAGGAAACCTGGTCTGAATGATGTAATGATGTATTATAAATCTGCCCCTCTCTAGTAAAGACAGGAGAGTCTAGGGACAAAGGAATGAGAAGACTGGAATTCAAGTCAAGTGGCAACATCATCCACCAACCTGTACAAACCATTGCTTCTTTCTGGGTCTCAGTTTTCTGTTCTTTAGAAGGTGCTGGACTAGGGGAACCTTAAATTTTCTAGCTCTAGGAAAAACAGAGACACTAAATCTAAGGGAAGGGGTGGGGGGGGGCAGGTGGAGGGAGTAAAGAATTGTTGGGGGATTGGGAGCCGGGAGCACTGATTTTGTATATAAAACTGAGGGCAGTCAAAAACCTCAGAGATTATCAAGTTCAAAGGCTTTATTTTTACAGGAAGGAAACTTCAAGTCCCTGAAGGGAAAGCTGCTTATCCAAGATCACACAGGTTAAGAGCCGGGATTCCCAGCAGTCTGCAATCCTGGGGTCCACGTGCGCCCACTGGCTCTGCCAGCTGCTTGCCTGTCCCTGGTTGAGTCAGGTGCCCGCTGCGGGCACGAAGGCCCCCCTACCCCTAGCAGTCCTCAGAGCGCCCCGCAGGGCATACAGGCAGCGCCTAATAAGTGCTAGCGGACTACACTCTCACCTCGGACTTTGTTGAGTGACAGGTTCCTGCAGTAGCCACGCGGGAGCAGCCTGGAAGCTCCCTGCGGGGAGGGACCGTTTGCTCGGTGCACCCCCGGGGCTTAGAGCTGGGTGGGGCACACAGTAGGCGCTTAATAAAGTGTACTGACCCGAAAGACTAGAATGTAAGTTCCTTTTGGGCAGGGGCGATCTCCAAGGGTCCCTGCACCTGGCATACTGGAGGAGCTTAATAAATCCTCGAAGACCGTACAACTGAGGTCGCGTGGCTTGCCTTCTCAATAGATGGGGGAAGGGAGAATCTGGAACTCAACATTTGTAAAGATGACTGTTAAAATAAAGTATAATTAAGAACTTGTAGGGGGAGAGTTGGGAGTCAGATGGGCCTCGGTTGAAAGGTAAGACCATGTGACCACGGACGGGCCCCTAGGCCTTCCGCCCCACCCCCCACTCCCAGACCAGGACGCTTCCCGAAAGTCCGGAGAGCAGTGAGAACCCTGAGGACGCGGGCAACTACCTTCCCCAGGCAACCAACAACGGGAGGTCACTCACCCTCCGTCCTTTCCCTTTTCCCGGCTACCCCCGCGCCGTCTAACCCAGTCACCTGCCGGAAGTGCGTGTCTGTCGGCGCCACGCGGGGCTTCCTGGGAGTTGTAGTCTCCCTTCCCCTCTCCCGCGAGGAACGGGTCCGCTTGAGGATTGAGCGCTCTGGGGCCTCTCCGGCAAGTTCCCGTTCGTGGAGGGGGGAGGCGAAGGACTACAATTCCCAGCAGGCGCCGCGGGGCAGGCCCACACGTCCGCGGTCGGCCCGAGTCCGCTGGCCCGGGGCGACAAGAATGGAGTAACGGGCGCGAGGTAAAAGGGAGGGCTCCCTCGGCCGGTGCCCGCTCGCCCCTCCCCCGCCGCTCGGGGGCCCAGGTGCGCGTGCGCTCGCGCGTGCGCGGCGGCGGGAGCGTGGGAGCCGTTGAGGCCGTTGCGGCGCCGAGGCTGCGGCGGCGGCGGCGGCTCGGGAGGCCGGCGGGCCCGGGCGGCGGCATGCCGCGGGACAACATGGCCACGCTCATCCAGCGCATCGCCCGGCAGGCGCGGCTGACCTTCCGCCGCGGCGGCGGGGGCGGGGCGCCCGAGGCCGGCTTCCCCGAGAACCTGCAGCAGCTGCAGCAGCTGCTGAGCCAGCTCCGCGCCGAGGACTTGAACATCAGCCCGCGGCGGGCCGCGCTGTCCTCGTCCCCGCCGGCGCGGCCGCCGCACCTGCCGCCCGTCACCTACATGCACATCTGCGAGACGGCCGAGTTCAGCCTGGGCGTGTTCCTGCTCAAGAGCGGAACGTCCATCCCGCTGCACGACCACCCGGGCATGCACGGCGTGCTCAAGGTGCTCTACGGCACCCTGCGCATCAGCTGCCTGGACCCGCTGCCCCCGGCCGGGGCGCCGGGGGAGGGCCAGCCCGCGCAGCAGCCCCAGCAGGCCGCCGCCGCCCCGGCCCCGCCCCGCTTCGACCCCCCGCTGCGGCCCGGCCAGCGCGCCGTCGTGCGCCGGGCCCTGCTGCGCTCCCGCGCGGAGTACACCGAAGCCAGCGCGCCCTGCCTGCTCAGCCCGCTCCGCGACAACCTGCACCAGATCGACGCCGTGGACGGGCCGGCCGCCTTCCTGGACATCTTGGCCCCGCCCTACGACCCAGACGACGGCCGGGACTGCCACTACTACCGGCTGCTGCAGCCGGCCGGCGCCCCCGACGCCGCCCCGGGCCCGGCCGCGCCCCTGCCGCTGCCCCGAGAGGTGTGGCTGCTCGAGACGCCCCAGGCGGCCGACTTCTGGTGCGAGGGCGAGCCCTACCCGGGCCCCAAGGTCACGCCGTGAGCGCCCCCGGGCCCGCCGGCCTCCGCCTCCGGGGGGGAGGAGCCCCGGCCCTTCCATTCTAAAGCCATAACGACGCTTCTTCCTTCCCCGGGACCCCGGCCCCGCGGAGTGACCGTGTGTGTGCAACCTGAACCGGGCCCTCCCTCGAGGGGCGAGGAAATGGGCTGCGAAAGCAAATCCCTTTTTTCCTTTTTTCAAAAGAGACGGGGGTGAAACCAACCGACCCAACTATGCATGCCCCGGGCCAGGGCGCTATCCCCCCTCCCGCCCCGGCCCGCTTCTCAGATGCACTGGGGACATTCGGCACCCCGGAATCCGGCGGGGGACGTGGGAGAGCCGCGGTTCTTATGCTTCCAGGCAGTTGAATGTAACCCCCACCCCTACCCCAAGCGTGCAGTTAAATTCCACGTCCCGCACTTCCAACAGTCTCCTGCCAAAGCCGAGGAAATTAACGTGGTGACAAGTGGTTCGCCTTCCCTCCAAGACTTCTAATCAAGTGATGGAACGTGCGCTGGGGCTTCCAGCCGGGTTGCTGATGCGTTTCGTTAGGTGGTTGTGGGCAGCGCGGTGCCAGGAGCTCTCCCAGGAAGGAGGCCTGGCCCCAGCTTCCCCAGGTGTGCAGGGTGCAGATGAGACAGGCTGAGCAAACAGAGTAGAGGACACTGAAGTGTTGTTGGACCAAACCCTCCCCAGCCCCCTGTTAATTAATTAGCAGTCAATATCTGGGATTAGAGGGATTTGAGTCGGTCTATTGTGGTATTTTTTTTTTTAACTAGGCTACTGAGCAGCTTCACTTTGTATACAAGGTGTTTGAGACAATTTGCTTCAGACTTATGGAGCCCTGTTGTTTCTCTCTTTATACTATTTATAGAATTTGCTTTTTCATAAAACTTTAATAAAAAAATGAGATGTAGAAATAAACTCCTTAAAATTTGCCCAGCTGTCGTGTAAGCAATTTTGACTGACTTGCCCATGTGGGGATGTGTGAGTTCCAACCTTTCAAATAAGGGAAAATATTTTGTAGTTGATGAAAGAAGTTGTTCATCTTGCAGGAAAACTATGTGCCTATACATCCTTATGCACACTGGGTAACAGAGGCCCCAGTGCAGGGGATCTCTTGATTCCTTGCTTTTACAGAAGAATAAATGAATAAATTCCACAAGGGATCCTTTTATTTTTATTCTGTAAATGCCTGCTGAATTTATGACATACCACTGTTGTGATACTCATAAACACACATCCCCATGTTTTCTCTTCCATGTGTACTAACAAAATGTGATTAGGGGGTGGGCGAGGGAGGATTGTGTTCAGATCTTTTATTGTAGTCTGATATCGTACTGTGTGATTTAATACACCTTTAGACAATTCGGGGCAGCTCTTTACCTAGCTCAGAAAGCTCAAATGTTAAATACAATAAATGCTATATATGCAACTCAATTTACTTACAAAAGCATTAATATAAAATGTTCTTTTTTTTTTCCCAGCACAGTGATGAATGTATTATGGTATGGTTATGGCATACCTACTTTTGGAAATATATTGTAGAGTACAAGCAATTAACTTCGATAAAGTGTTACTTGTAATTTATGTAAAGTTTTACAGTAATACAGCTGATTCTGTCAAGCTGACTTTTTTGCTAACTCATTCTGCAGTGGGACATGATGATGGCAAGTTCTACCTTATTCTTCAGAATTCCATTCAGAAAATGAGTAATAAAGTTCTCAGACAAACAGTCTTTTTGAAAAGCATAAGGTGCTTTTCAAAAGTTTCCCTACAATTGCCATTGACCAGAAAAGAAACAATTTCCCTTGTTTTGGGTTCTCAGCAGATTGTTGTTATACCAGGTGGACACCGCTTCCCTTTGGGTTTCTGAGCAGTGCGTTAAAGGAGCGGTCAGCAGTGATGACAACAAAATGCACCTTTTCTACCCTAGAGTACTAGGACTTGAGCAGACCATTGAGGAAGAGAATCCCTCCTTCATGGGAGACTTCAGGACCAGGGAGCCAAGAGGGCCAAAGGATTCAGCTGGCACCTCTATGCACTTAACTGACTCCAAATGCTGCTACTTCATGCTCCCTCCACCACATGGACTGTTTAACAACCAGACAGACAGATGGCTTAATGTGGTATTGTGGACTACATCTACCCCTGAGAATATAGGGTGTTTTCTTGTTCATTAAAATATAAGAGACTAATGAGCACACTGAAATGAATCATTAAACATTTTTCTGTTCAATTAAAAAACGCAATAATTTCTTATGGGTGAGAAGTGTTCAATATAAATGTTTCTAACACTCTTTTTTTCCCTCTTCAGTAGTAACTTTTTAATAAGCATGCTTTGCATGGGTTAAAATGTGCCTGAGTTTCTATTTATTAATGAAAGTGCCAGTGTAGTCAAGTAGGATGCATGCTCTCAATCGAATGGGTTCCTTGAACGCCCCATTAGCAGCTGTAATTTCCTAGAGTCCACCTGTTTTATCCCTTCTTTTACATTCATTTTCCTTAAAGCTGCCTTAGTCTTGTTGCTTTGGAAGAATCCAGTCCTTGCTGATCCATTCCCAGTGGTTCTGTGACATGCACTATAGTGTTCTGCTGCCCAGAGGAGAAGCAATATATATGTAATTTAGAACCTTTAACCTCGGATGTGCCTCTGTGATTAAACATCAGAAGGGTGATACTACCCCACTTGAATGATTTGGGAACAAGAATTTGGAGATTCCAACCATTTCAAGGAGCAGGCAACAGTTAGAATAGACTGATTGACACCAGATGCCTCAGTGTATTCTAAATAAGCAAACACAAACACTGTTTGCTAAGTCCAGTGTAGATTCTGCTGTTTGTGATGGGACTGTTTGGAGTTTCTGGATTTTTCACTGTTGGAATAAAAATTCATTTTGTCTTTTGGAATAGAGATGGAAAGTGTTTGACTTGTAGATCTTAATTGCTTATTAAAGATTATGTCTTGGACTCCTCAGAATAATGTTTTTGAATGCGTAAGATGCATAATATTACAAAGGAAACCAATTATATTAGAATAATTAACAAAAAAAAATTTTAAGTTCTTGGACACCAGGTTAAGAACCCTTAACATAGACCATAAATTATTACTTTGTGTGGGAAACCATTTCCCCTGCCCAAGTAACAGCAACTTCAGCAAACACATGTAATGGATCCTTTAAGCTCTGTGTAACTTTAAGATATCAGATGGAAACCAGCTGAAACTGCAATTTTCAAGCACAATATTTGCCTCAACAGATGAAACTCTTTTTCCATTTAACAAGAAATCTGTGTATCATTGAAGAAAGAACTGACTTAAGTTTCTTCTCTCCTCTTGTATTTCATTTTGTGTGGCACTTGTTTAGGGACTCTTCAGCTTCTTAGCATCTCCAGCAACACAGTGTGCTTAATACTGACCATGCTCCTCATTTCCTCCCCAAATGGCCATCAGCTGGCAAACTAGTGTGAATATTTACATGCCAGTTTAATTTCTTGCCTTTTCCCCAGCTGTTGGGATGCTGAAATAAAGGAGCGTACTGGTTTCAACTCTTCAAAGCTTTTAAGTTTCTTTAATGTGTGGGTTCTTCATGTGCGCTGAACCATCTCCTAAACATTATGAGCCTCCAAGGGGTTACTGTCTGGAAGCTACTTTTTAAGAAGTACATCCCAGTAGCAACAGGAACACATCAGTCACATTATTCAATAGAACATTTACAGGTTACCAAAAAAGAATAATAATCTTTAAATGTGGTCTTTGAAAACTAAATAGAATCCAAAATCCAAGGGTCAAATGTTAACATGAAAGCCAAATGTGATTCAAGATAATGCCCAGGTACCTTGTAATTAGAAAATTAGAAAAAGTGCCTTTAAGAAGTGGGGGGAGGGGAATTCTTGAAGTACATTCTCAAAAAGTTTAATGAGAAATGAAATTGTTACATTCAAAATTTATTCAAACTTAAATGTTAGTCTGGTGTGGGTGTTGGAGTCACTTCTGTGATTTTTTTACCTATTTGCAAATTTTGAAAGTTTTGATTAGAGTTGCCTGCAAAGATTGAAATTGTATGCCCTAATTACACATGGTAAAACCATAAAAGACTCATTTTGTAGTCCTAAGTTAGTTGTCATAGAAAAAAAAGGCTTTATTTTGGGAATAAAACTGAGAGGAAGAACGAAGGCCATGACCAAGCTACCAGAAAAGCAGAAGAAACAAGAGGCGGGTAGGCAGAGTGCAAAGACAGTAGGCTTGGGTTGTCTCTCCCACTCAAAGGATATCCCATCTGCAGTCACCAAGGGAATCATGCCTGTTCATCCTCCAGGAAGGTCTCCCAATGAGGAAAGGCACATCAGGAAACCAGTTTACAAGGCTTGTATTTCTAGACTGGTTTGGAGAAGCTGCTGCCTCCCATCCTTCCCTTTAGGAGTACAATTTAGATGGAAGAGAAATGGGAATTCGAATTATTTATCCGATAATGGTCAGAGACTGATAGTGGATAGTAGACTCTACTGATAGTAGAGTCCCTGACCAAATTACTTGTCTGTGAAAACATACTGTAAACTGCTATATTTGGAAATGGAGTTGTATTTAAAATTCACTAGGAAGTAACCAGTTTAAAGAAACCCTGCGGTGTATCTTTTTGAATGGTAAAGAGTCGTTTAGAATATGAATAACCCCCCTAATGGTTTCAAAGTCTGGTTTTATTTTTTGGTGGTTTTCTTAAAAGTGCACACCTGTAATATCCTCTGGGTACTAATTACTTTACACTCCTCCCAGAGTCCCATTAACCTATATGACCTTGGACCAGTCAGTCTCTCTGGAGCCTCGGTTTTCCTCATCTACAAGCCGATAGCACCAGACAATGTAATTAATCGGTGAACAGAAAGCTGGAGAGAAATGAGTCCTGGGGTAATTCCTGTGGCAGCCCACTGATGCTGTCACCAGCGGCGTCTGAGCACTCTCTGATCTAATTAGGAGATAAGCATTTTTCAAAAAAGTTTTCTGTGGTTATGAAAGCCTAATCCTGGAAACTGAAAGTTGTTTCCAGCCTGGCCTGGCCACAACACTTTCCACAAAGGCGCATCTCTGAGCTCCAGCCTCTAGAGGATCACGGTTTTGAAAGTGTCTCCAATGGAGTGGGCACTTGTTTGTAAGTATTTATTTTCCGGGGCCCACTCAGGCAGGGAGCTGTTTTAAAGGACGGAACAATGAGTCAAAATGCCGCCTCCCCGTTTTGACACTAATACATAGGGGAAATACCCACAGCCCTAACACTTGATTATGAATGGAGATTACTTGGGGGTTAGAGAGCACTACTTACGTCCTGGAAAGGAAAACTTTGGGGTCTTAGGCTGGGCTCAGCAATTTCACTATTTTGGGGAAAAAGCTAGTTCATAAACTCCATAAGAAAAATTTGCTTTGGCCTTCACCACAAAAAAAAAAAAAAAAAAAAAAAAAAAAAAACCAACCTCAAAACCCCGACTCTGTCTAAGCATGAACAGCCGCTATAGGCTAAAGAGGAAAACATTTACTAAAGTAACTCTACCCCCCAACCCCTACCAACTTCCACCTCACTGTCACCTTTCATAAAAGATTTGTGCAGCAAAGCTATTGTTGAAAAGTATTTATTTACACTAGGATCACAAACCATCCATTATCCAAATTCCAGTTAGTAGCTGTGCATTATGGTGATAAACAATTTATAACTCCACAGCTATGGAGTGCTTATAACCAAAGGAATCAGCTCTTGTAATGTTATTTACATCTGTATTTGACATTTTACTCCAAAATTAACACTTTAAAGTCACAAAACAGTGTACAAAAATAGAGTTTTTAAAAAAAAATCCAAATATTAATAGGCAGAAATGTACAGGCATACTAAAACCAGGGAGTGATTTTTCAGTAATTAATAAGGCAACCCATTTACATGCAGACACTGCGACATTGTCTACATCACACAAGGCACCGAGGACACGTCCACACAATCGCATGCATCCTAGTTTTAGAGAATATATGTACATCACCCTTTAAATAAGTTATCCTCTGATTCTGGTTTCAATAAATCATAAACACTTCCCTTTTTCTTTCCCAAAGGTTGAGATCTTGGAGAACAGTGCACATAAAAAAAAATACACTAATATCTGAGTGAATATACACTGTAAAAATAGCCATTTACAATTTCAAACTACTGAAAAAGCATCAGTTGCCAAGTCTTATCTCATCAGATTGCACTTCTGTTCTCTAGGTTAGCTTACCCTACATATTGCTTAAAGGGCTGAAATGAGCTCTGATCACGGTTTGAGGCTCCCGGGATTTGATTTCAAGTCTGTGCTTTGCTCACTGTACAGCCTCCCCTAAAGCAGCCACCATGCTAGATAAAGTGCACATCAGTTTGGGGCTTTGGGCTGAGCCCATTTCTCTAAGGCATCAGCATCTCCCAACCTACTTTAATGGGGTCCCAGATCAACCAAGATGCTCAGAGCCAAGATGCTGTCATGGAGACATCAAAGCAAAAGGGGGTGGAGGGAAGGGGGCAGGGAGTCAAAACTCCAGTCCAACAACCCTTTGAAAAGAGGGTAGAAAACCCCAGCTTCTGCAGATCAGGGATCCTTGGGATCCTTCCCTGTCCCCTTTTGGTCAGTCACCTCATCTAAGAGAGACCAAAATGAGCCCAGTTGCAGGAAGGACATGTTTCTCAGCTGAAAGGGGAGCAGAGGTGGGGTCCCCACCCCCCCAGACCCTTCCAGCTTCGAAGGGAGGGTGAGAAGCCAGTGGTAGTGTTTGTGTAGCTCAGATTGGAAAAGGGCCTCATGTTCCCTCGAGGAGCCTGTCAGGTCAAGAGTCTCTACTCAAGGTGTCCGGGTCCGAGAGGCGCAAGAGGTCAGAGGACCCCCACCCAGAATGCTGCTGCCACTGCTGCTGCCCAAGGCCCCCCCAGACTGGGTCCCCCCTGGACAGGAGGAGGTGGAAGAGGCCCCTGGCCCTGAGGATGAAGGGGCACTGCCCTTTCTCTCCTTCTGCCGGAGATGGATCTTGGTATGACGTTTCCGTTCGTCGCTTCGGGCAAACTTTCTGCCACAGTAGTCACAGGCAAAGGGCTTCTCCCCTGTGTGGGTGCGGATGTGAGTGGTGAGGTGGTCACTGCGGCTAAAGTTCCGCATGCATATCCGGCACTGGAAAGGCTTGTGGCCAGTGTGGATCCTGATGTGTCTGGTCAGTTCATCGCTCCTGGAGAAGCGCCGGTCACAGCCCTCAGCTGGGCATGGGTATGGTCGTTCATGAACCGGAGTCTTGCTGGGCCGGTTTGGGTACTTTCGGGGGCGAAGTATAGGTCGAAGTGGCAAATGGTGTGGGTTATAGGCAGCAGCAGCTGCAGCACTCCCAGAGAGTCGGGGGCCCCCTTCACTGCCACTATTGCCCCCAGGCCCAGCAGCCCCAGTACTGGGGCCCCCCAGAGTAAAGTTACGGATGGTGGAGAGTGGCGTAAGTGGTGGTGGGACCCGCAGAGAATCCAGAGGGCAGGAGAAAGGTTTTCTGTCTGGGCCCCCTGCCCCATGAAGGTCCCGCTGGCACTGAGGTGGAAAGAAGCCTGGGTAATCTGGGATCATGGGGAAGAGGCCTGGGTCTGTGGCAGGCTTGGGAGATGGATAGGAAGGGGGTGGTGGATAAGCAAGGGCAGAAGATGCACTGGAGGTGGTAGCTGAAGGCAGGAAAGCCGAGGGGTCCTGATAGAGGTCTCCTGTGCAGCCTGAGTAAGGAGGAGGAGGGGGAGGCGAGTAGAGGTGGTCCAAATCAGACTGGGTCTGGGACATGGTGCACACCCCCAAAGGTCCCCCGGCCAGGGGATTGGGAGAGGCAGAGGAGGCACTGGACGAGGCAGTGGTAGAGGTTGGCGCTGTCACCCCCTGAAGAATGCCCGCACTCACAATGTTGATGATACCCTCTGGATAGCAGCTGGCACCAGGGTACTGGGGATCAATGGAGAACTTGCCCATGTAAGTGAAGGTCTGATTCCTAGGGGCAGAGACAGGAGCAAAGCTGCTGGCATAGGGCAGATCCAGGGACCTCTTCTCTCCAGTCATGTCAATGTTGATCATGCCATCTGTAACCAGAAAAGGAAAGTGAAGATGGGGATGTTATCTGGAGGTTAGAAAGAAAACTAGGCTTATCCTCATACATCCAAGTTTCTATGAAGCAACCATAGGGAAGAGAGCTGGACATACTGAACCATTCCCAGAGGGATATGGACAGAGGCTTTACTTCCCTTCCTCTCTCCTAAACCCCAACCAGAATCATACACATCCCTGATCTGCCAAAAACTCTCTCCCCTTTCTCCTTCACCTGTGGGACACACAGTTGGGTCTTCCAGAAGATGTTCCCAACAGCCCAACAGAGTGAAAGCTGCTAGACAGTGGGCCCCCAGGGGCTGGGGCAAAGGGGAGAAGAGCCTTAGGTATTTCCCAGCCCAGGGACTCCGGCTCCCTCCCAGCCTGTCTCCTTTGCCTCATCCCTACCTCTCCTACTGAGGATCAGGCGATGAGTAAAGGAGGGAGCTGGAGCACAGCGGGAAGAGAAATTCTACAGGTTTCTCCTTTTCTCCCTCTCCCCCTCCTCCCCCTACCACCCCAGCATCCTGAACTATGCCCTATAGGCACTTGCCCTACAGGTACTAGCCGAGGTGAAAAGAAATTCTGGGTGCCGGAGAAGCCACTTTGGTTTCCTCTCATTGCCTGGGAAACCAGCCCAGCACTGTCCTCCAGAGGCAGCCTCCTTAACCCTCCTTCCCTCCGCCCCCTCTTTTTACACCTCCACGTCTGTCTCCCCAAAGCCGCAACCTCATTAATTCACCAGGACTCTGCTGGCCAGAGCATAGCCCGTGAAAGGATCCCTGAAAGCAAAGGATCCTTCTGGCAGCTTCCGCACCCTCCTCCTTTCCCCAAGGCTGAAGAGCTTTTATTTTCTTGTTCTCTTGGGCTCTCCTCCCTGATTCCCACACACACACACCCCTAAATTTCCCATCACTTCGCCTCAGCTCCAGCGGAGGACATGCCTGAGTGGTGGATAAGGGTATTGAGAAGGGAGATGGTTTGGGAAGCTAAAAAAGCCTCCAGTACTCTGTCTAGGGCTTGGATCCCGACTCCCGGTCCGGCTGAAGAGAGGTATACTACACCGATTGTAAAACGGCTAAGCTATAAGCCAGTCCCACGGCACATCTCTGCTAAAGCAAGAGACCCCATGCACCAGAGTGTTGACAACATAGCTGATCCAGTAGCAGATACACCCACCCAGGTTCCTCCATGTAAACCCCTAGCTATTTTAAATGTCCCCCAGATCAACTCTGTCCCCCTGAACAACCACTTCCATCCACCCACGCAGAGACTCACAGCCCCTCCATCTACTACACCAAACCACGCTGTTCACGGGGAAGCCGAGCTGGAAAGGACTGAGACACCTTCCTTACCTCCCGTCACCCCGTTCATCTGGTCAAAGGGTCCTCCTAGATCGGCATTAGGAAAGATGGACACCGAAGTGGCCGCAGCGGCTGCCAGGTCCTCCACCGGGTAGATGTTGTCAGACAGCTGGTGTACAAAGCCACTGAGAGTTACTGGGATTTTGTCTACGGTCTTGGCGGTCATCATTTGCTCCAACTCACAACCTGGAGACCCAACTCCCTTGCTACCTGGATTGCCAAAGAAGCCGTTTTGGTGACGGGGTAGCCCCGGGGTTCCTCCGTCCGTCTTTTCCCCCTTACTCTTAAAACACCCCCTCCCCAAAAAATCAAAAGCTCCAGTAAAAACCAGTCAGCAAGTTTTCGTATGTCTGTTTGCTCCAACTGAAAAATAGATGTTGACCACTCACTGCCCTCCTGCCCTGCCTATGTGCCCGCTGCTGAGAGCCCAGGAGTTGCCGGTGTAATGTTGTGGTAACAGTCAGTGGGTTCCCTTGCCGAGCTATTAATCAACTGCAGCTCGCTCAGTTAGACGGAAAGTGTGGCTCTAAGTATTTATGGGCAGGTCTTGAATGCCCGTGACGTCGCTGCCCATATATGGACTGAGGAACAGGGCCGGGCAAGTCGGCTTTGCAGTCACATGGCTTATTTGCATACGAGCTCGGGTCCGTCTGCCGGGCGTCCCCAGCCCAGCGGGCCGGTGCGGGGCCCCGGAGGGCTCGGAGGGCGGCTGGGGGGCAGCCCGGGGGGTGGTGGGTACTGCACCACCCCCCTCGCCCGGCGTGGGGGCGGGGAGGGAGGAACCGGCTGCCTGCGCTCCCCGGTCTCCCCGCAGCCAGCCGGGAGGAATTCCGGTTCCCGGGGCCTTTCCAAAAAAGGCGAGGATCCGGCGGCAGCCGCCCCGCCCCCGGCCCTTGTTTGGGAGCCATTCCGGAAAATTAAACTTCGGAAAGAAAGCGAGCGCCGCCGAGACGCGGCTGCCGGGCCAACCCCCACTCACTTTCGGGGCCGCGCGAAGCCGCAAAGCGCCGGGCCCCGCAGGGGCGGTGCACCCGACTTCAGCTGGCCTCACCTGGCCCCGGTGGGCTTCCCGGGGCGCGGCGGGGCCCGGACGTGCCCGCCGCCGGGGCCTCGGGGATAAGTCGGCTCCCTTTGGGCCGGGCTGAAAACGGAACCGGGCGTTCCGGGTGGGTTTGGGGGCCCCGCGGGTGCTAGGGGAGAGAGACCTCGCCAGGCCGGACGCTGGGGGCTCGGCTGCGGCCCCGCCTGGGAGAGAGGGCCCCGGGCGGCCGCGGCTAGCGGGCTCCGTGCCCAGGACATCTGGGCGGTCGGCTGCGTGGGGGTGGATGTCCAGATGGCGGCTTGGACAGCCACCCGGGCCCGCCGCGCGCGCACGCGGGAGCGCACTCACTCACTCACACGCTTCCGCCACGCACTCTCCACACCATCTCACGCCTCCGGTCTCTCCCGACCCACTCCCCCAGCTCACACCCACTGCCTCCCCGGAGGCAGGCAGCTCGGGTCCCTGCGCTCTCCCGGAGCTCCGCGGCCATCCGACCGCAAACCAGCCTGCTCCACAGCCGGACATGCACGCCCCTTCCCCGTCCCACCGCACGGGACGGCCAACCAAGCACCCGAATTCAAACCCTGTGCACCCCCGCTCACAGACACCCCCCACGCGCGCTCACACGTGCACGCACTCGCTCTCAGCGGGAAACATTCTGTGTTCCCCCCGAGCTCCAGAGACCCCAGATGTGCCCCCCCCAGGCGGGTCGGCAACCCCCTACCACCCGCGTCTCGTAGCTCGGGTTCCACCCAGTCAGTGACAGCGAGCGAGTTTCCTTGGAACCTTTAGAAACTGACCTGATGGTAACCTTTCTGCTTAGTTCCAAAAACCATTTCAGAAACTCCCCCAACTTGTTGCCTTTTCCGGGCTGTATAGGCACTCTCCACCCATACCTACCACCCCGCGTTCTAGCTAGAGTCTAGCCTCGGCACCTTGGCTGGACGTTCCCCTCGACCTCGAGCCGCCTGGGGGGTTCAACCCTCCACCTCGGCCAACCCTGTGGCGATCTGCCCCATGGCGGTCTGCCCCGCGCCAAGGGATATCCCGGGACGCCAAGTCCGGGCTTAGTGCCGGGCCAGCCCAGCGCAGGGGGAGGCCTTCGCCCCGAGCCCCCACGGAACGTGCAGGCTGGACAGAGGCACCTGGCTGGGCCCTACAGACTAGACCCCTCCGCTCTCCGTCCTGGCGCCTTCTCCCACGCACAGTGCTAGGGCAGACAGCCTGGTTGCACCCGGGCCTCCCTCCTCTCCTGGGGCTCTCCCGGCCGAGCGAAGGGCGCAAGGGCTAGGTCCCAGGCCGCAGGGAATTCCCGAGGTGAAGCCGTACCCCAGGGCGTCTCGGCGATCCGCAGCCCCCCGAGGGCCGAGACCGAGGGCCCGGGGCGCCACGCCGTGGAGGGAGCGCGGCGCTGCAGGCGGCTCCGGGGCTCACCTGCGGCCCCAGGTCGGGAGAGCTCGCCCCCACTGCCCGGCGCAAGCACGGAGCGGGCCAGGGGGCTCGCAGCTCCGTCCGGCATGGAGGGGCGCGCGCTCCTCCCAGCTGCCCCCCAGCTCCGTGCAGAGGAGTCGTGTCCATCCTCCCGCCCCCTTGGGGAAGGAGATGCCCTCCTAGGGCAAGTTTCGTGCTCAGACCGTAGGTCGCTCGCTCTCGATCCCCCTCTCTCTCGACTACGAAAAAGAACTAAAGGAAGGGAGCGGTCTCGAGGTGGGCGTGGGACCCAGCCTCCACCCCCACCCCGACCTCCCCAGCCCCCGGCCCAGTCCGAAGGCGCGTTCGGAGCCCCTGCAAAGTCCCCCTAAAGAAAAATGAACACTCACCGCAAGTCTCGTCCGGCTCTGCCTGCGCTGGATCCGGCTGGGCCAAGGTCCCCTGGATGACCACGGGCTCGACGGTGCCCCGGCCGAGACCCCGAGCCTCATGGCCAGCCGGGAGCCCCGCGAAGGAACCCCAGGCGGCTTATGCAAATACAGGAGGGCGCACACAAAGAGGGGGCTCGGGTTACCGCCCGCGGCCCCGCACCCCGACGCCCCCGCACGGGAGGAGCAGGAGCAGCCGGGCTGCGAGCGCAGGTCCCCGAGCCTGCTCGGCCTTCGCTCCTCTGCGCACACGTGGGCGGCTGCTCGCCGCGCCAGCCGCGGCCTCGCCTGCAAGCCCGGGCGGCTGCCGCTCCTGGAGGGGGCTCGGCAGGAGGGGGCGGCGCGATGCCGCCTGACTGGGCTCCGGGAGCCGGAGCCCAGGCGCCCAGAGGAGGGCGCGTAGGGCGCTCGCGGGGCGCGAGAGAGCAGCCGCGCTCCGATCCGGGCGTCCGTCCCGGAGGGATGGAGGGGGCCCTCCGAGGATGCTGGAGGCCGCTGTTCCACCTTGGAGAGGACTTCACGCCCTGGGGAAAGGAGGTGCGGGCTTAGGCCGCGGGGACCAGCCAGACCGACCCAGAGGAGGGTTCCTGGGCGATGGGGGAGAGGTTGGACGGACTGGAAATGAAGGTGATTCCGTGGGTGAAATCCTGACCTTTCCAGTGTCTGAGCAGGCCCTAGAACTGTGCGCCTCAAGCCTGCACAGGCTTTTCGGGCCGTTTGCCACGGAGCTGGGACTGGGTCCGACCGCTGCTCCTCATAGCGCAGCTTAAGGCAGAGGAGCCCCAGTATGTGCCCTCCGGGTGTGGGAGGCTCCCCCGGGCAGCACAGGGTCCAGGTGGGCCGGCCTGGTCTCCAGCAAAAAGAGCTCGGCTGAGGTTTGAAAAAGTAAAAGGAGGTCAGGGGGCATTTTGATTAACCAAGTAAAAAACTGCTTCATTCAGGAACCAGAATAGGCATTTTTTAAATTCCTGCCCTGCCAGGAAGGTGCTGGGGGTGCAGTGACCAAGGTGCCAAGCAATCCCTGCCCCCGGGAGTTTGGCACAACCAACGGGTCAGGAAAAGTCCCCTGCAATTTTCATCACCAGGTCTGGTGGATGGAAAGCAGTAGTTTTGCCTTCTCTGCTGAGGTGCCTATATATGTGAGGGAATGAATGAATGAACAAATGAATGGTCAATAAAATAAATGCATGAATGAATAGGGGAAAAAAACCTTATCAAATGCTAGATATCAGGATGCTAGACAAGTCCGTCTCCTTCCAAGGTGGGAAAGTTTGGGGCTGGGTTGTCATTCCAGTGGGGGAAGACCATACCTACCAGGGAGCTAGAAGGGAGGCCTCATTGAAGTGGGGATGGAGGTTGCTGGTTAAATTGAAATGAAAGTTCACTTCTCCAAAGCCGAAGGTTCTCAGGACAAAGTCTGGGTTCTAGTGGGAGGGAAATAGAGAGGACAGCCCTCTAGACTCTAGAGTATGCTAATAGTTTCCCACTTCTTCTGGGATTCTTGGGTTTCTCCTGTCATCCCATAGCTCTCCTCTGCCCTGAAATCCATCATTCTTAGAAGTGCCCTTTAACTGACACCTCCCTGGCACTGGGCTTTCTAAAGCCAATTAGAACTCCCTGTGTTGTTTATCCAGCTTTTATTTACATGCAGTTATATGACTCTTGGCCTTTTGTACCAGTGGTCATGGAACCTAATGGTCTCTGGAGAATTGAAAATGATATCACTGGACAATGGAGAGCCATATGATGAGAGTGAACAGACTAAACTATCAACATGCATTGATTTAGCACCAGCCATACACGAGGCACGTGGGAAACAGACCAAAAGCCTGAAATAACAATAATCCCTGTCCTTGTCTTTGGGGCTAGACAGGCAATCTATCAAACAAGCAACTTCAAAGAACGTAGAGTCAGGGATTTCTTGAGAGAAATGTAGGATTGAAGAAGATGGACTGATCAAGGGGTAAGGACTGAGACAATGTTCTCCTTGCCTTGTTGGGAGTGAGCAGGGAATCTCCTCAGGGTTTATGGGAGAAATAGACTGGAGTTGTGTATAGTATGCAGGTATGGAGAAGGCGCTGTCACCAACACCATTTCAGAGAATATCACAATGATTCGATCACAGATCCATGTTCCGTTTGAAGAGACAGTGTATCCCTGACACTCAACGCACTATCTCCCCTCCCTATCTCCCCTCCCCGGGGGGCAGAGTGACATGTCTAATTCTTCAGAGCTGCGGGCAGCATTGCTGCAGCACTGAAAAAAGGTAAGCAACAAATACTGATATTCCCAAGTGAGGCAGCAGAGCTAAAACTCAGCTCTCCTTTCCAGTCAAGTCCAGACTTCCTCCCGTACTCAGCTTAAGCTATGCCGATGTCTCTAGCTAGATCATTCCTGCCCCACCCCCAGTATTTGAGGTTGCTTTGCATCTTACCTTGTTAAAGTGGAATCCCATCCATCTTCTTCCCCTCTCCATCCCAGAATGGAGACTCCTTGAAGGTAGAGGTTGTTTTTCACTTTTACCTTTGTATAACCAGCACCTGGTACTGAACAAGGCCTGTAAAAGCAAATTGAGACCTCTTTACTGAGCCTTTCGCAGCCAGGTCCTTGTCTGTTAATGACAACTAAATCTGACTGCAATTCTAGCTTTAGGTTAGTCTTGAGTTAACCCTGAGACTTAGTTGGGGGTAGAGAACTAAGGTGATATGGTCTCCAGAGCAACCCCCTTCCATTATCCCCTCACCCCTGCCTCCATCTACAATCATTTAACATGGTCTAATCATCCAGGCATTGTAACTCAAGCTTTCCTCTGCAATCTAGTTGTTTCACCCATGCAGCTAATTCAAATAAGTAAGGAGAAAATGCTGGCAAGGTTTCAGCAGAAAGCAGGAGAGAGTGTGTGCAGAAACAGTTATTGACATCAGCATTGGATCTCACTGACAACTATAATGAAATAAGTCTTTAGTTGTGGTTTCTTAAGCAGGAAATGACAGAAAATGTTTAGGAAGAGTGGATATTGTCCCATTTATAACAAATAAAGTGTAAAAGTACCACCTTGCCAGAGAGAAAAACAGATCAGGTCAAACCTCCTGATTTCTGTGCCACCATTTTAAAAAAGGTAAATCAGAATGGGGAGAGCAATGAAAGATGACTATTTCTGTAGTCCAAAGCCCTAAATTCAACTCCTGTCTCTGAAGCTTAAGTAGTACCTGTGTGACCTTGGGCCAATTAATCAGGCTCCAGTTTCCTCACCTTGAAAGGGGGGTGGGGTGCAAAATAGGTGGCCTCTGAGGTCCATCACCACTCAGAATTCAAGATCCCATGAATAGATTGTCTATTACTATTGAATTCCAAACCCTGTCATCTCAGGCTGCAAGTCAATAAGTATAGGCTCATTTAGTTGGAGGCTACACATTTGTTAAAATTTGTTGTGTCAAAAATACAACTTTTAATGAAATCTTTGCATTTTCTTTTCCTTTCAGCATCATCTGAAAGAGTATTCTCCACCCAAGAGAACACTTAAATTTCTTTTGTGTACAGTAAACTTCATTGTCTCCCTGGCACTGGCCCTATGGCAAAAGGCAAATCCCCTAACTTTCCCCTTTCACAGTTTGGCTCCATCCTAATTTTCCAAATGAATTCATGGTGACTTCCCTTTACATACTCTAGCCCCTAGTCAAATCCACCTAATTGCTTGTCCCCAAACAGTGTGTTCCATTTTGAGGGTTTGCACAGTCTGTTCTCCATGTACTCCTTCCCCTCAGCATCTTAGAATACTTAGTTTCCTTCAAGACCCACCACTGATGCTATTTTCCATCAGAAACCTTTATTGATTCATCTAGTCATTAATATGGGCAGGTAGGTGGTGCCATAGTGCACAGAGCTTAAGGCCTGGAGTCATGAAGGCTTCAGTTCAGATCCAGTCTCAGACATTCACCAGCCGTGTGACCCTGGGTAAGTCACTTAACCCTGTTTACCTCAGTTTCCTCATCAGTAAAATGAGATGGAGAAGGACATGGCAAACTACTCCAGTATTTCTGCCAAGAAAACCCAAAGTGGGGTTCTGGAGAATGGGACAAGGCTGAAACAACTGAACCACAAGAAAGAATTAGGAAAAAAAAGTGGATGTCTATTGAGTGGGGTGCAATAAACAAATTGTGGTACATTAATGCAATGGAATATTACTGTGCTATCACTAGAAGGACTCCAGAGAAACATGGGAAGACTTGTATGAACTGATGTAAATGATGTCAGCAGAGCCAGGAAAGAAACATACAAAGACTATGACAATGTTAGTGGAAAGAGGGACCACCAGAAAATAACTGAATTTGAATGCTGCAAAATGAGAAAGACAAAGCTTAGGGTGCATGAATATAGAACACTGGATATGAATGAGATCTTTTGGATACCCTGACTGATTCTGCTATTTTTTTTTCTCTTCCTCTTTTTCTTTTTAAAAATTCTTTGTTAAAAGGGATGGCTCTTTGGGAGGGAAAGGGGCAAGAATACAGGGGTAAATATAAACAAATACAAACAAAACCAAAAGCTATAAAAATAAATAACTCTTTAAATATATATTACATATATTTTAATTAAATATGTAAGATAAAAATATACCCAAAAAACTCAAAAGGTAGACTGGAGCAAAGTTGTGAAGGGATTAAATGGCAAGAGTCACTGGGGTTTATTGCACAAATACTTAACATTTCCTGAAAGGAAATGGATGAATTCTATTGGCTAAAGTTCAGCATTAGATACAACATTTCTTTGTCCAAATACTGACTTGCTGAGATAAACTGTGTTTATCCACCTCTAAAAACAACCAGTCAATCACTAAAAAGATCATCAATTCAAACAAATTCAGATTTGCCCAATGTTTGGAAGTAGGTGAGAAATACAGAAAAATATGTTAATCAATTACTCAGATAATTAATCAGATTTTCTATTTTTCAGCTGGTGATTTCAGTACTGTGTAGATTCAGTATAAATCAAAGACAAAAATTTGCTATGGTCAAAATTCAAATGGATTATTTATTTGGAAACTTTTGCTTTAGGAATCCATTCCCACAATAAAGTTAATATGTGAATCCAATTTGATTATCTCTTATTTTTAAGATCTTATAAGTGCAAGTACACCCAATTTTATAGGGAGTGGGTCTTGTAGATTCATATAATAGAAAGTTTGAACTGGGAAAGACCTTACAAATAGGAAAACTGAGTCTTCACCTACAGAGGTGAGACAGATTGCCTAGAATCACACAGCTGGGATCTGGGGTGGGAAGAAGAGAGAGGAGGGGAGGGAGAGTGGTGAGAGAGAGGCTTTTTTAGGCAAATAGTGAACAAAAGCAAGGGGTTGCCTATTCAGCACCCCCGAAGTGTGTCTCTCTTCTTGGGGAAGCCCCAGCCATAGAGTGAGGCTGAGTTTGGAGGACTCTAGTTAAGTGGCAGACCTGTGTTTAGAACCCAAGTTTCTCAACTACTAAATCTGTTGGAGTTTCCTCTACAGAAGGAAGGAAGGAGTCATCTGCATACATTCACACAAATTCTGGCAATCCCAAAGATCTTCATCAGTATAAGAAGTTCCAGTTCCACGTTAACAGTGATCTACCTCAAGTTGTTTTAGCATCTTTCTTGTAAAGAGGCCAAAGTGCATTTAGAGAGTCTTACTCTTTTGACTAGTAATCTGAAACATCCATTCAGATGTAGTTCGGCAGCTTAGGGGCTGATCTGGAAAGGATGGAGATACTATCGAATTTCAGCCACAAAGTGTATTTCCTAAGCTTAGACAATAAAGAACTGAAGCCATGAAATGGGGGAGCAGAAAAGCACCAAAAGTTCTTGTCTTTGCTCTTCTGTGAGTCATTAAGACAGATCAATCCAATAGGAAGGGGGTTGCCTATCCAACAGCTCCAAAACGTATTTCCCTTCTTGGGGAAATTGTGTTGAGTACGGAGGACTCTAGGAATCTGTTGGAATATGAGAGGGAGAGAGAGAGACAGAGAGAGAGAGAAAGGGAAAGAGAGAAGAGAGGGAGGGAGATTGTGTTGGTTGTTTATGGTTGTGGAGAGTCCCTTTCCATGTTTTGTACATTTGCTTATGGTCTCCAGTGAGTCCTTTGTCTTTTTCTGCATTTTCTGATGGGTGAGATAAAGGCTGTCTTTCTCTTTATAAGATTGTTACTTAGAGGGCTTGTATAGGATCTATCAATCTACAAACACTTACTATGCAGTGGCCACAAGGCATCTCCAGGGCTCAATGGATAGTGGACAGGGCCTGGAGTCAGGAAGACCTGAGTTCAAATCCAACCTCAGACACTCACTAGCTTTGTGACCCAGGGCAAATCACTTAATCTCTCTTTGCCTTAATCCACTGGAGAAGAAAATGGCCAACTATTCCAGCATCTTTGCCAAGGAAACCCTATATGGGGTCATGAAGAATGGGACATGACTGAGCACCCGAACAGCAACAATGTGCTAGTCATTAAGTGAAGGTCTAAGGATAGAAAAAGAGGCAAAAGATAGTCATTGCCTTCAATGAGACAATGTACAAACAGATATATATGAAGCAAGCTATGTACAGGATAAATAAGGAATTATTTACAGAGGAAAGGCACTAGAATTAAGAGGGGTGAGGGAAGGCTTTCTGTGTAAAGTAGGGTTTTCATTGAGGTTTAGAGGAAGCCAGGGAGGTCAGTAGTTAGAGGAGAGGAGTGAGAGCCTTGGGGGTGGGGGGTGGGGGCAAGGGGAGGAGCAGCCAAAGGGAGTTCCCCTAGAGACAGACTATCTGGTTTGTAGAAGGTGTGTTACTGGATGGGAGAATATATGTTGGAAATAAGGTGTAAGAAGACCAGAAGGGGAAGGAGATGGGGGCGTGGGGTGGTAGGTAATGAAGGACTTTGAATATCAAACAGAGCATAGGAGTTGCCATTACTCATATCTTCATCATCATTGATCTTCTTATCCTGAAAGTTGCTTTGGTGACCACTTGTTTCATCTGTTGGCCCTCTCAGTTTTTAAACTCTATAATTCGGAGAGCTGCGTTGTGGCACCAGAATTCTGCCTTATTCAGTGATAATGCAACTGTCCTCATCTATACTCAATGTGGTCCCTAGGTACAGAGTTATTAAGCCCTCAACTTCTCATTCTCCTTAACAAGGACCTCCATCTTCCTTCTATAGAATGCCCTGCATCTCGACATAGGGCCGCTTAACCTTCTTAAAGTATCATGGAACTCTTTGGCAATCTGGGAAAGTATTATCTGCATGAGACCTGACTCAGGCTGTTCCCCAGGTAGTTTAGGTTCAATATTGGGACAAAATGAGCCACTTATAAGTCATTCAGCCATTGACAAAGGAGATTGTTAATAAAAGGACAAAAATTTGACAGTCCCTGCCCCAGAGGAGCTGCCATGGACAAAGTAAACTTCTACATATGAGTGGTGGTGTTCAGAAGGGTCACGATTGTTCCCCTTTGCCCCTCTTCCTGCTCCTGATTCTTTGCCTGGATGGGTTTCCTCTGGTATATTAGAGCCCCCAACCAGAGATGCCTTCTGACAAAATACTTCCATGTGAATGGCTTCCTCTAGCTCTTCCTTGAAAATGATTTTCCACCCAATTACTTCCTCCAACTGAAATCCCAATAACATCAGCTAGCAGTTGGTAGTGGTTACTACTGTTTATGCAAAATAAACCTGAAAAACTTTGCCTGGAATCCCAGACTCTGGTAAAGCAGCTGAGGGGACAAATCCCATACATGATGATTGCTTTGGGGTCTGCATTCTGGTGAGGATGATCAATGATACAGCTGCCGTTAGGACCTGCCTTCCACCAGATCCTCCCAAGTGGACTTGCCCCCCAGGCTGGGCTCCTGGCTTTGAGATTATCACTTTCTGCTCCTGTCCCCATGGCTCCCTGCAGCTGGCATCTCTCCACCTCCAGGACCTTTCTGCTTGTCCTATCAGGAGCTGGATCCCTCTTGAGTCTTTTTCCTAGATTCAATGAAAACCCATGTTTAAAGAACCCAGATGTCCCCTTTTTGATTTCAGGCACCTCATAAAAGGATCATTTGGACACAGTTCCATTTTACTATGAACTTAGCTCCTCATTATCATTTGTCTCGTGCTCTGTGATCAGGTAGACCCTTACATGGATATATAGGAAATACATGCAGGGTGATGGGGGTGGGGGTGGGGGGGCGAGCACTATGACCTGGCAATGAGGACATCTTTTCTCATAGCTGTGATTGATAAGAAAACCTGTCATGCTGACCACATACTTCACACATGCCCCCCTGGAAGGGCCCAGAGACCCCAAGGATTGAATCTGATTCATGCCAACCACCAGCAAAAAGGGCAAGAGAGTATGGCACTTTCTGTAAAAGCCTGCCAACCAACCAGCTGGAGCAGGAGATGAGATCAGCTACAACAGGAGGAAGAGGAAAGAGATTCTGCCACTGGGGAGGAAGTAGGCCTGTGGCTGAATAGGTAGGGGATGATGAGGAAAAGATCTGAGCTTGTAAGGGGAATGTGTTGAAGCATTAATGCTAATAGCCCACATTTCTCCAACACTTTAAGATTTATAAATCACTTTCCCTATTGGGCATAGAGTAGGCGTTTAATAAATGTGTGTTGACTGATTCGTGAGTGAGGTAGGCACTAAGAATGGCTAAGGAACATGTGGCCAAGGATCAGGAGGCTAAGATCATATGTATTATCTGCATTTTACAAATAAAGAAATCGATCATCCCTTCAAGATTCCCCCAACTAGTAAGCAGAGGAACAAAGAATTTCAGTAGTAGTCTTCTAAGTCAGAAAAAACTAGGGAGGCAGACTGGTGTGTGGGCTCACTCTGGACAAAACAATTAACCCCTGTAGGGCTCAGTCTTTCAGTCTTTAAAATGGAGGTAAAAGTACTAGTTCTACTTTCCTCAAAGGGCTGTTGTATTTTGAAATGTAAAAATTGTTTGTTGTGATTCAGTTGTGTCCAATTCTTCATGACTTCATTTGGGGTTTTCTTGGCAGAGATATTGGAGTGGTTTGCCACTTCCTTTTCCATCTCAATTGACAGATGAGGAAACTGAGGCAAACAGGGTGAAGTGACTTTTCCAGGGTCACACAGGTTGTAAGTGTTTGATGCCAAATTTGGAATTTGAGAGGATGAATCTTGACTCCAGGCATGGCCCTCTAACCACTACACCATCTAGTTTCCTGTAGAATCTAGGAACAAACATCTGAAGGGCTTCTAGGGGCTTTCTGGGACAAAGTGAATCACAGTCATTGAGGTTCGAGAGAGGAGCAATTAATATTTCATGTTATGAGCAGTGTGGCATAGAAAGACCCTAGACCTAGGACTGAAAGAAATGAGTTCTAATCCAGGTCCTGACACATTCAAACAATGTGACCATGGGAAGTCCATTTAACCTATCTGAGCCTCAGTTTCCTCGTCTGTGAAATTGGGGGGAGGGGATTGTTATAAAGAAAGAGCTTTAGAATTCCAGTTGTTATTAATGAGCAAGGTATTTTATCCCTAGCCATCCATCCCTTCTCCCGTTGGTTCCCCACTACCACCTCTGTTGTGTGTGTATGTGTGTGTGTGTGTGTGTGTGTGTGTGTGTGTGTGTGTGTGTACACAGACAGCTCCTGAATGCCTGTGGAGGGTTGGAGTCAAGAAGCCTCAGGGCTTTGGAACTGGTACATGTACAGCTCCTGGTGTTAGTAACAATCCTGTCTCCGGGGTCAGGTTCCCATTTGAATGAGCTCAATTAGCTAGAATGTGTGCCTGCCTGAAGTGTGGTTGTGCCCAGGAGTTGGGTATTGGTATGTGGCCACTCCTGGCTAATACAGCAATTTCAATCAACAATCTTGTAGGCACACAATCAGAAATACCTCAGGGACTTGGCTACTTTCAGGCTCTTGAAATTATAAAGTTTGTTTTTAAATATAATTACTTGCATAACAGCATGGGTTAGCTTTACTTGGTCTACAGAGACCATTTTTTTCTAGAGAGAAGAAAGATTGACATGAATTTTCCCTCTAGGCTTAAATTTATCACAGCCATGGAATCCCTAGACTCCCTGAACCCCTCTCCTTATGCCATCTGCTATCAGCAGGTCCTCCAAGAATCTAAGACCAGAAAGGCCCAGCAACTCTGGAGCCTGTGTTCTTTGATCTGTGAATTCTAAGGTCTCTTCCACAAATTCTCTAACCTCCCCTTGGCTCTGGGAGCCCTTCTGATTCATCTGGGAGTCATCCTGAGGTTTCACACAAATCTGTACCAGTTTTTGACCCCAGAATGGGTAGAGTAAAAAGGAAGGATAGTTAGAGATCATCACAGCAGAGCTGACTTTGGGGAGAGGACAAAGTGGGTGACTGCCAAGGGAATGTCAAAGGATAGTTTTCATGTGATTTTAATACATGGACGGATCTCAGGAACTGCCCCCTCCTTCAATGGTGCCATCCTTCCATGACATCATCCTGTGGAACCATGTCTGTGTCCTTTATAAAACTTCCACAAGAGCCCACCCAACATGCAGGGTGGGGATGTTTCTCTAGGCCTCTTGAGTACCATAGTTGAGTTCCTCATTCGTCCCCCTAATATTGTGCTTTGTATATATTTTTTATTTCTTTATCTGAGTTCAGACTGCTCCTTCCCCACCCCCAAAGTAAAATGTAAACTCCGTGAGGGTGAAGATTGTTTTTGTACCCATGGAACTTAGCCCAGAGCCTGGCACATAGTAGAAATTTTAATAAATCCTTCTTGGATTAATATACAACTGGATAAAGGACCCCAGATGGGAAAGAAAGACAGTCTCTCTTCCTTTTTGTGGATTTGGGCAAGTCCACTGAACAGAAGGGAGAAGCCTGAGTTCCTAGGTCTATTCTCTGAATCTCAGATAGGATCAATCACCTTTAAGATGATATACACAGAAAGCCTCCTCATACCTCTAGGGGGAAAAAAATACATACTCATTTCTAGAGCATTTTGAAGCTTACAAAGCACTTTTTGCACAACCATGTGAGGCAGGAATTTTGAGGATTATTACTCCCATTTCACAGATGAACAAAGCCAAGTCTCAGAGAGGTGAAGTGATTTTTCTATGAACTATTTCAAGAGCCTCCAAATTTGCCTCCTTCCTTCTTGACTTTCTCTTCTCCAATCCACCCTCCATAGTGGGTGACCAGGCTGCTGCCCAGCTCCTCTTACATCCAGGATAAAATTCTTAGCCTTTAAAATTCTCTCCTGATCTGGCTGAAGATTCTCTATCCTGATGGATTTCATGTCATCCTACTGTGTGCACTGCCTGGTCCAGTCAAACTGATCCACTTGCATTGCCCAAATGGGGCCTCTGGGCCTTTGCCCAGGTCATCTGTTGCCCAAGCCTAGGATGGACTGCTTGTTCATTTACACCTCTGAATCCTTAGCTTCCTTCAAGACTGGCCTACTAAGGCAAAATTCTTCTGCCCAACCCCCTCCCCACCACTTGTTAATGATCTCATCTTTCTCTTGTATTTCCTTAGTTTATTCTCTCCCTCTCCCCAACAGTAGACCCTAAGTTCATACAAGGTAGGTTTTATTTTTCATTTTATCTTTGTATGCCTAGCACTTTGCACATAACAGACCCTTAATACATGCTTACTGGACAGGATTGGGTTGAATTTTCCCATCCCTCTGTAGTTGTAAAGCCCTTTCTTGGGAATGTTACCCTGTTGTCTAATGAGAGGAAGCTTCTTCATTATTACTATGCTTGGGGTCAGCCACAACTTGTGATGTTTTTATTGTCTGGGTGGTGTGGACCCCACCCTTGTCCTTTATCATGTCATACATTTTCATTTGGTTTATCTCTGGTTGCTTTGGTCCTTTGACCCTGTTAAAGGGAACTCTGAACTTGTCCCTCTGCAGGAGCAGTAGCTTGGAGCTGTCTGCCCATTTCTACCAGTGTGGGTCATCAAGGAAGTTTGGATATACCGATCTCAGCTCACTTCCCACAGGCTAACACTGACTGGTGGATAATTATTCCTAGGACCATTACACTTTCTTTGGTGGCAGCCAGAGATCAGAAGTTTGCTGTAGACAAGGTGTGACCAACCTAACTCTGGTAGAGACCAGAATTTGACAATATCATCAATAAGGGATGTTATATAAATAAAGAATAAAGGGGAGGGGAGGTAGAGAGGGAGAGTGGAAGACAGAGAAGCAGAAAGGGAAGGAGAGAGAGAGAGAAAGAGAGAGAGAGAGAGAGAGAAAGAGAGAGAGAAAGAGAGAGAGAAGCATTTTTTTAAAAATTGAATTATTTTATTTGTTTTCAGTATTCAACAATCACTTCCATGTATCTTAGATTTTTTTCCATTTCCTCCCCCTTATTCCTCCTTCCTTCTCCCCCCTCCCTCCCTGAGACTGTGTACAATCTTATATAGGTTCACTGCGTACACTCCAACTAAATGCATGTTGTATAGAAGAATTAAAATGAATGAGGGAAACCATAAAACAAAACATAACATAATACAAAAGAAAATGGTCTGTTTCTGTCTGCAATTCAATTCCATAGTTCTTTCTCTGGATATGGAATGTTTTTTGCCTCAAGAGTTCATCAGAAATTTTTTAAGTTCATATATTTCAATGAAGTGCTAAGTCTACCAGAAAAACTCCTTGAACACTATGGTTATTACTGTGTACAAAGTTCTCCTGGTTCTGCTCCTTTCACTCAGCATCAGTTCATATAAGTCTTTCCAGGTTTCTCTGAAGTCTTCCTGTTTATCATTTTTTTTATAGCACAATAGTATTCCATTACATTCATATACCACAACTTGGTTCAGTTATTCCCCAATTGATGGGCATCCCCTTGATTTCCAGTTTTTGGCCACCACAAAGAGAGCTGCTATAAATATTTTTGTACTTGTTGGACCCTTTCCCATTTCTATGATCTCTTTGAGATAGAGTCCAGAAGTGATATTACTGTTTCAAAGGTACATTTTTGTAGCCTTTTGGGCATAGTTCCAAATTGCTCTCCAGAATGGCTCTACAAACAATGAATTAGTGTTCCAACTCTCTCACTTCTTCTCCAACATTTATTATCTTCCTATTTTGTCATGTTAGCCAATCTGATAGGTGTGATGTGGTACCTCAGAGTTGTTTTGATTTGCATCTCTCTAATCAATAATGATTTAGAGCATTTATTCATATGATTATAGATAGCTTTAATTTCTTCTTCTGAAAATTCCCTGTTCATATCCTTTGACCATTTATCAATTGGGGAATGACTTGTATTCTTGTACATCTGACTGAGATCTCTATATATTTTAGAAATGAGACCTTTACCACAGACATTAGTTGCAAAAATTCTTTCCCAGCTTTCTGCTTCCCTCCTAATCTTTGTTGCATTGAGTTTGTTTGTGCAAAAACTTTTCAATTTAGTGTAATCAAAATTATCCATTTTGTACTTCATAATGTTCTCTATCTCTTGCTGGGTCATAAATTCCTCCATTCTCCATAAATCTGAAAAATTCACTATTCCTTGCTCCTCTAATTTGTTTATAGTATCAATCTTTATACCTAAAACATGTATCCATTTGAACTTTATTCTTGTGTATGGTATCAGGCATTGGCCTATGCCCAGTTTCTGACACTCTGTTATCCAGTTTTCCCAGCAATTTTTGTTAAACAATGAGTTCTTATCCCAGAAGTTGGGGTCTTTGGGTTTATCAAACAGTAGATTGCTACATTCATTGACTACTGTGTCTTGAGTACAGTAACCTATTCCACTGGTCTACCACTCTGTTTCTTAGCCAGTACCAAGTGGTTTTGATAATTGCTGCTTTATAATACAATTTGAGATCTGGTAGAGCTAGGGACCCTAGCATTTCTTTTCATTAGTTCCCTTGATATTCTGGAACTTTCATTCTTCCAGATGAATTTTGATATTATTTTTTCTAGCAATTATCTAGTAGTTTGATTGGTATGGCACTGAATAAGTAAATTTATTTAGGTAGAATTGTCATTTTTATTAAATTAATTCAGCCTACCCAGGAACAACTGATGTTTTTCCACTTACTTAGATCTGACTTTATTTGTGTGAAAATGTCTTGTAATTGTGTTCATATAGTGCCTGGGTTTGTTTAGTCAGGTAGACTCCCAGATATTTTATAGTGTCTACTGTAGCTTTAAATGGGATTTCTCTTTCTATATCTTACTGTTGGGCTTTGTTACTAATATATAAAAATGCAAATGATTTATGTGGGTTTATTTTGTAACTTGCAACTTGGCCAAAGTTGTTTATTATTTCAAGTAGTTTTTTTACTTGATTCTCTGGTTTTCTCTAAGTATATCATCATATCATCTGCAAAGAGTGATAACTTAGTTTCTTCTTTGGCTATTCTAATTCCTTCCATTTCTTTTTCTGAGAGAAGCATTTCTAAAGGATTTACTGGGATACAAATAAGAGCAAACAAAGCAGTCCCTCTATCCTGGTAAAAAATGTTAAAGTGATTCCCAGTCAGTGTGGTTCAGTAGCGAAGTCCAATGGGTTTAGACACAGAGATGGTAAACCTGTAGCCTCAAGGTTCCATATTGCCTTCTAGGTCATTGTGGGCGGCCTTTTGATTGAGTCTAAGTTTTACAGAACAAATCCTCTCACTGAGAGGATTTGTTCTGTGAAGTTTGTATTCAAAGGGCTGTACCTGATGACCTAGAGGGCCAAATCTGACCTCAAGGCCACCCATTCCCTACCCTTGTTAGAATAAAAAGATTAGAATTCAGTTCTTGTTTTCCTCTTTAGTGAATTTGAGATCTAGGTAAATCATCATTTGATCTCTCTGTGCTTCAATTTTCTTATCTGTGAATTAGGAAGAATAATTCCATGATTTTGCAGTCCTTAGGCTCAAATAAGACTTGGTTTCCAATACCACCTCTGACATTTAGTAACTGCATGACCTCTCTGTGTCCTAGATATTTCTCTTAGACTGAAGGTTACAGACCAGTGGCTAATGTGGATGAGTGCAGGGAATATCCACAGTGAGTGTTCCCCATAAAGAATACATTATAGGTCTGCTCCCTCCCCCTAAAAATGTTATTTAAAAAAGTGTTTCCTCATCTATGTCCTTAATTTAGCTTTCTCTGAGCCTCTGGTGACTTTCCAAGACTCTCAGCTATAGATGAGTTTCTATTGACCTTCCTTGATGAAGGGAGTTGTCACACAGGGAGTTTCCAGTCTGATGAAATCCGAAGTCCTCATTGTGTTCATTGGCTGAACTATCAGGACTGTGTCAGAGATGCGGATTCAGTGAGTCCGAAACCATTCTCATTGGGACCGTTGAGTTTATCCTCACCAAGGCACTGGCAAGCTGACTTGACACTCTGTCAGGAACTGGCATAAAGTCACCATGTACTGTACCTCCACATCAGATCACCCTTGTTCACATTTTCATTCATTCAACATTCACTGTTCTGGGATGGTCCCTATCCTCAAGGACCTTATATTCTTTTGGGAGAGATTACAAATACACAGATACATATATAAAAACAAAATATAAATGAAGTACAGACAAAGTAATTGGAGGATAGGGTCAAGAAAGGTCTTGTGTAAGGGAAGGGAATGTTCTTTCATATAGCATCTACTATATTGCAGGCACTGTGCTGAGCACTTTACAGATAGCACATTTGATCTCATTTGGACAACCCTGTGAGGTAGGTACTGCTATTATCCCCATTTTTCAGATGAAGAAACTGAGGCAAACTAAGGTAAAATGACTTGCCCAGGTTCACACAGGTAGTAAATACCTTGAGCTCAGGCCTTCCTGACTCCAGGAATCTAGGCCTAGCACTCTGTGCATTGTGGTACCATTTAGTTGTCTAGGAGATAGTACTTGAGCTGAACCTTGAAAGTAGGAGGAGGAGAAGAAGGAGGAGGAGAGGAAGAAGAAGGAGGAGGAGGAGGAGGAAGAGAAGGAGGAAGAGGAGGAGGAGGAGGAGAAGGAGAAAAGGGAGGAAGAGGAGGAGAAGGAAGAAGGAGAAGGAGAAAAGGGAGGAAGAGGAGGAGAAGGAAGAAGGAGAAGAAGAGGAGGTGGAGGAGGAAGGGAGAGAGGAAGAGTGGAAAGGAGTAGGGGAGATGGAAAAGGAGAGAGGAAGAAGGAATGAATTGTTTCCTCCAGAATTGGGGCGCAAAGGCTTTAATATGGAGGCTTTGTGGTTTCTGTTGTTAGTTTAGAGCAGCTTGGGCTTCATGCTGATTTTTGAATGAATACCATTAAATTTCAGTAAGTAAATATCATTATTACCAGAGTTTGGCTTTGATGTCTCTTAATGGTGTTCCTATAGACTTATGCTAATTTCGATGATGCTCTTTAATTTGGAACCATAGAAATGCAACTATAGTTTATATAATTTCTATGCAATCAAGACTAACTTATTTTGGCTTAATTGTGTCTGGCTGTAAACAGCACCAATCAACAAGTGCACAGAAGGTGCAAATGGAAATGGGGGAAAAGAAGTGAATTTTGGTCTCCTTCCAGAAGTATTTGGATTCCAAATGCAGAATATAACTGTCATTTCCTCCGGGACTACAAATGTTGGAGCTGGATACCAGCCCCGTCACTATCCCCTCCCCACTTAGAAATCATCAGGTCCCACCCACTCATTTTACAGAAGAAAGATTTTGACACTCTGAGACACTCATAGGTCTAATTAACAGCATTCCCTGTTAAGAAGTAGACAACAGGAGGACACATCGAGGTGGGTTGGGGTTTTTTTTCCTAATTGTTCAAATTGCAGAGTATATACGACAATGCCAAATCCATTGAACTCCAAGCTTCCTGAGGTCAGGGACTAGCCTCACTCATCCTTTGCTGTTTTGATTCATAGACTGGGCCAATAGACTTTGCTCTAGGGAGCCAAATGGAGCCAGTCCTGAAATCACTGACAGGCCTCTTGCAAAAGAATTGAAAGCCCACAAATAGTTTGCCCACTGTCTTGGGAAAGGGGGTGCAAAGAAAGGGGAAGAAAATTTAGAACTCAAAATTCTGTAAAAGTAAATGTTGAAAACTAAAACCAAATAAATTAAAAAGAAAAAGAATCAACAGAGCTTGGCACCTGGTCAGCCAGTCAACTTCCTCTTTTAGTAGTCACATGGAGGGGAGGTCTCCTCCATTCTTCCTCTCCCAACTGTCACTAGTCTCCCTCCATATTGAGGTCTGGTGGGTGTTTCCCCTGGACATTGGTCAGGATGTCCCAGATGTGGGCCCCACCCCCATGCCAATTTTGTTCATTTCTATCAACAATTTTTAACAATTCTCATTTTAAACAAAGCCAGTGAGTTTCCATTTCTTTCACAGAATGTAAAAGCGATGGTCTAGCCTTTGAGGACATCCAGTAAAGAGGAATCCACTATTTCCTAAATCAGCCTGCTACCATAGTTCTAAAGGCTAGGAAGATTTTTCCTATAGTCAAGCCTCAATTTACCTCTCAACAACATCAGTCAATTGCTTAGTTCTCACTACAGGGCCAGAGGGAGCAACTTTGATCCTTCTGTGTTACAGCCCTGTCCCCAGAAGGCAGCTTCTCCTGGCTGAACCTTGAGCTAGTCCTCATGTGGTAGGACCTTGAGACCTTTCACCATCCCAGTGTCCCTCCTCTGGATCCCCTCCCTTCGTAAAATGAGATAGTTCCAACTGAAAACAAAACTCCAGCTGCAATTCCACCAGGGCAGCCTAGAGGAAATGACCCCTCTGCTTAATCAGGTCCTTATGCCTCTCTGGATCCACCCTAGGATTGCACTGGCCTGCCTTTTTGCCTTCTGGCTTTCTTAAGTTTGCAACCCATCTAATCACACAAATCTTTCCCCCACAAACTGTGCTGGCCTCATTTACCTTGTACTAGTGAAGTGAGTTTTTATTAGAATGCAGAATCCATTGTTCTTTGCTTGTTTGGTTATGTTTTTGTAATGTCCAGTTACAAAAAGGGATGATCTGTGAACCAGCTCCTATGGGGAGAGAGACAGAAACAGAGAGGAGAAAGGGAGAGAAATGAGATAGGGACAGAGAGAAGAGGAGAGAGAGAGATGGGAGAGAGACAGAGACACACACAGTGCGAGGGAGAGGGGGGGGAGAGAGGGAGAGAGAGAGATGAGATAGAGGCAGAGAGGAGGGAGAGAGACAAACATACACACAGAAAAAGGAACAGAGAGAGTCAGGGAGACAGTGAGGCAGACAGACAGAGAGACGAAGACAGAGAGGAGAGAGAAATGAAATAGAGACAGAAAGAAGAAGAGGGAGAGAGAGTGGAAGAGAGACAGACACATACAGAGAGAGAAAGAGACAGAGAGTCAGAGACAGACCAACAGACAAAGCCACAGGCAGAGACAAAGAAAGACCTCCAAGACACAGGAGAGAGAGAGAGAGAGAGAGAGAGAGAGAGAGAGAGAGAGAGAGAGAGAGAGGAGAGAGAGAGAGAGAGAGAGAGAGAGAGAGAGAGAGAGAGGAGAGAGAGAGAGAGAAATGAGATAGATAGCGGCAGAGAGAGGAGGACAGATATAGTGGGAGAGAGACAGAGACAGCGACATACACAGAGAAAGAGACAGAGTCAGAGAGATACAGACACACACACACACAGAGCAGAGAAAGAGAAATGAGACAGAGAAGAGGAGGGATCGAGGGAGACAAAGAGACAGACAGATAAAGAGAAAGAGAGGGAGAAAGAGAAAGCAGAGCGAAATGAGACAGAAACTGAGAGGAAGCAGAGACAGAGACAGAGATGGACAGAGAGAAAGAGATCTCTCAAAGCATTTCAGACTTCTCCTTCAAGATAAACTAAGAGTCACAGAGTAGCCATTCTGCCAAAACGTAGTTGTTTTTGTCCTGCTCAGCCTCTTACATTCACGAAGACTTGAGCTTTCTTCTCCTAAATCTGGCTTGAACCAGTTTGAATCCAAACTTCAGGTTGAGCCCAAATCCCAGGTGGAGGCTGGGAGAGCAGCGGCCAGGGTCGTAGTCGGCCAAACAACCTCTTACTTCTCTGTGACCCTTAAGGTTGACCGAACACTTTCTCTATGAACTCCCAGAGAAGTGCGTGGGGCAGGTACAATCACCCACATTTTACTAAACGGAAACCAAAGGTTAAGGTTAAATGACTCGCCCAGGGTCACTTTGCTCGTTAAGAGGCCAAGTCAGGATAATAATAGCTATCATTTACATAATGCTCACAGGTAGACAAAAAAAAGAGAAACCCTTCCCCGGAGCTTACCTCATTCAAGCCATCCTCCGAAAGTCCCGAGGGAGCTAGCTCGTTCCCCTTTTGGCTAACTGAGGAAATTAATGTTTTAGAAAGGCTTGGGAGTCTGCCTAGAATCAAACAGCTTTGTAAGTATGAGAAATATTAAAAGCCAGCTCCCTCCTGACCCCAAAGCCTCAGCTCTCCCCTGTAAATGAAGCCCTGCCCTCCAATTCCAGTCTGGCCCCTAGATTCTCAGCTTGTACCATAACCTTTTCCTTCAGATTTCTAAAAACAAGTGACATTATAACCACCTCACAATTGGAAGTTTGTAAAGTACTTTGTATATTACTTCATTGGATCCTCACTACCGCAAAGATCCTGCAGTGGTTTGCTATTTTCTTCTTCAGCTCATTTGACAGATGAGGAAACTGAGGCAAGGTTAAGTGACTAACCTAGAGTCATACAGGTAGGAAGTGTCAGGCTGAATTTGAACTCTGGTCTACCAGACATTAGGCCTATTGCTCCATCCAGTGTACCACCTAGCCTCCATAGTTACAGATAAAGACATTGAAGCTGAAAAAGGTTGAACAAATTTTAACACATCACACACCTAGTAAGTGCCTGGGGGTAGGTTTCGAATTCAGGTTTTCCAAACTCCAAGACCAGAGTGCTAACCATTTGATCACACTGCCTCTCAGGTTTATACCTTGTGTGTTTGTGTTATTCCCTCAAGCAGACCATGGACTGAATGAGGGTGAATGAGATTCTTCATCTTATGGAAACTTTACATCTCTCTCTGTACCTTTCTGCCTAGTGGTCTGTTCACACAATTTCCTTAAATGTTTGTTGAATTAGATCACGGATCATAAGATCATTGATCTAGAGCAGGAAAGAACCTTACAGTGGTCTAATCCCTTCATTTTACAGATGAGGAAAGATTCAGACAGAAGGAGGAAATGGCCTAAGGTCACACAGGTGACAGAGACAGGCTTTAAACCCAAGACCTGGAGCCCAAATCCAGGGCAGTTTCCCCAATGTCCTTAATTGCCTCTTTGTTCGATTAAAGTGGATTGAATGTAGGTCTCTCCAGACTGATCCAGCCCCCAGATTCTGGGGCTTTTTTGATTCTGGTGTAACCAGGAATCAAGAAACTTCCATAGCTGATCTTTATGTGGACAAACCCGGCTTAGAAAAGTCATTCATACATCATATCAAGGATTTGAGACCCACACGTAGAACTGAATTGTGGGTAAATTCTAGAGCTATTCTCCTCTATACAGTCTGGGTCAGCACTAGGATCCTATATTAAGACAAAACTGAAATCTACCATTGGAACTGATCCCCAAGAACTTGAATTTCATCAGCTTAAAAGTGGTCTTTTTTTGTTAGAATGGTGATCAATGGTGATGTCTCTCACTTGTTATTTAAGCTGGCCATGAGCCCTAGACCTTGACTCAGTACCTAAGTCTATATCTTGTTTGTACATCATCTCCCCCATTAGATCAGAAGCACTCTGAGAGCAATAACTTTTTAAAAACATTTTGGCACTTAGTAGGCACTTACTTAGTGTTTGTTGACTTGCCTCACTAAAACTGAGCCGCAGACAGCTAGGATGGAAGTTAAGGAGTTGATTGGCAAAGTAAACATGACTTGGGCCTAGGTCAACAAAGTTTCTGTCTGGATTAAGTTTGTGGGAGAAGAAAATGGATAGTTTAGATTAGCTGAGAAATGGACATAATTATAGATTTCTGTCTGTTCTGTCTCAGTGGTTTCAAATAACTTTCCAAGATTTAGAACCAGACCTATTACCTGTGACTCAGTTATGATAAAAAATTATGGGAATAGATAACATTAATTGTTTGGGTTGCAGGATTCTTTAGCTAGCCTCCTTCAGATCTGCTAAGTCCCTTCTCCCATCCTTGATTTATTGTCCATCTCACAGCTCAATGCTATAATTCTTTTTTTTTCTTATGACACCATTAATACGTTCTCTTACTACCCCATTGAGTTATTTTCTTACTAT
Organism: Bettongia penicillata ogilbyi; assembly: GCA_023548195.1. Lineage (NCBI taxonomy): Eukaryota > Metazoa > Chordata > Mammalia > Diprotodontia > Potoroidae > Bettongia > Bettongia penicillata. The sequence continues at coordinate 171,975 of JAJHZJ010000883.1, read as the reverse complement.
GGGCTTGTCAGTTATTAGTCACCGGTGATAATAATATTTTTTTCTTAAAGAGCAGGTTGCATCTGAGAATTTCCAACTGCCTTCCTTATGAGTCATCCCTGGAGTAGTTAAGTCATTTTCAGAAAGCCACAAAATTAGGTGCTGTGCCAGGAAGACAATCCAGGATTCCCCATCTTTGACTCTCACCTCCAGACATCACTCCCAACTTGGTCTCTGTTGTCTGGATGCTCTGACTTGCACTCACCAGGTGGAGACTCAGAATAGCCTCAGCGTTTTCTTTATGTGAACCCATCTGGGGACTGGAAATAAGTGGAGGAGGTCTTTCCTTGAACCTTCCAGAAACCCAGAGACAATGAGAAGGCTTTACAAACTGGAAAGTACCATGTAAATGGAAGAGATCACAAATGTTATTGTGAAGAAGTAGAACAAACATTTGAATAGCACTTTGAAACGGTCAGATCCTTTCTAAACCTACAAATTTCCTTTGGCCCTCTCAAAAACCATGTGAGACAGGTACTATTTTTAACCCCATTTTACAGACAAGAAGACTGAAGCTCTGGTAGAGAAATGACTTGCCCAGAATTAAGGGTCATGAATATCTGTGTTTGAATCCCACGGTCTTTGTGTGGTCATCCATCCAGTGACTTCCCCTCTCGGAACTCTCAGTTTCCTCAACTATAAAATGAGTTTGATTGTGTTCGTAGTGACCACTTCACAGGGTTGTAGTGAGTCTCAAGTGAGATGATACAGGCAAAGTACTTCGCTAACTTTGAAGCATTATATGGAAGTCACTTCCCCATGCTGCCCTCAACTTTATATGGAAAAGGACTTACCCCAAGCAGGCCATTGGTTTTAAAAAGTGATGACTTTTTCAAAAACACATTCAAAGAGTCATACTTTCTCCCCTTCCTCCAGGGCCCTAGGCTGGTGAGAATCCCCTGATACTTCTGAGGAAGGGACAGTTAGCCCTTGGTTCTTAGAACCACAGTCTCACCTCCTTCAGACTTTCCTTTTCTGGTGAGGGCCCCTTCGCCTCCCAAAGACACCAGAGTTTGCAACATCAGCATCATCATGGACTCCTTGCTCTCACTCCCATCTCCAGTCCATGCCCAGATCTCCGTCCTAACTTCACAACATGTCTCACATCTATCCCTTTCTTTTTCTCAAGAAAATAGCCTTCACCAAATCAGACTCATGCTACATACTTTCACTATGGCAAAGTGCTTTGGATAAGAGGTTCTGAACCTGCAGTCCCTCTCCTGTCTAATCCAACCTTTGCACAGCTGTCAAAAATGAACTTCCTAAGACAGATGTCTCTCCAAGTCACTGCCTTGCTTGTTTCTGATGCTTCGATGGTTCCCTATGACTTCCAGGATAAAGCATATTCTGTTTGGTCTGGCATTAACAGCCCTTTACATCTGGTGCCAACCTCTTTTCCCTGACTCATTCCAGGCTGTCTATGGCATATTCTATGACCCAGAACAACTGGCCTCCCAGGAGTGCCACAAACCCAAAATTCTTTCTCCCACCTCCTCACCTTTGCAGATCCTGGCCCTCATTCCTGGACCACTCCTGGCTCCCACTTCTTAGAATTGGAGCTTCTTTCAAGTTTCAAACCAGGTACCAGTTCCTACAGGGAGGCTTTCCTGATGTCCTAAGGGGTTGGTCTTCTCTTCTTACAGATTTAGAGTGGGAAGAGACCTCAGAAGTGATCTAATTTACAGAAAAAGTAACCGAAACTCAAGAGGGGAAGAGACTTGCCCAAGATCACACAGGAAGGGATGAGATTTGAATATAGATCCTTGAATTTCAAATCCTATGTTTATTTCACTGCATTGCACAGAACTTATTGACCCTCTGTCTATAATGTATCTTCCCAGGAGAATGCAGTCTAGGAGCATACAATGGGAGATTTAAAGTTGGAAGGAACCGTAGAGATCCTAGCTTTACATTTTATAGATGGGGAAACTGAGGACCAAAAGGTTGAAGTGATTTGTCCAGAGCCACACAGCTAGTAAGTATCTGAGGTAGGATTGGAACCCAATACCCTATCCATGTCAGCAATGCTATTAGAGGTCAAGGACATTTTTTTTTTTGGTCTTTGAATCCCCTGGCATCTCACATTGTGCCTGATGTATAGTAGCTACTTAGTCATAATTAATCAAGGCAGTCAGACTTGGAGAAAGTAACAGAGTTGGAGTCAGGAAAATATGAATTACAATTCTACTTCAGGCACTAGCTGGGTGACCCAGGGAAAGTCACTTAGACTCTGTTAGCTTCATTTTTCTCATCTGTAAAGCAGGGATAATATCAACACTTGCCACAGAACTGAAAAAACACGTATAAAGCACTCTGCACACTTTAGAGATAAATGTTTGCTATTATTAATATTTAATAGTAATAATAATAGTTTATTATGGGTCAGGCACTAGGTAAAGTGCTCTCCCACAACAAAACAGTGACTGTCCTTCAAAAGTTCACATTCCAGGGAAGTTGACAAAATGTACAAAAAAGTGAAAACAACCCCCACTTTCAAGCATGCTCTATTCGACAGCAGAGCTAAGCATCCATGGATTCAGTGTTGCTACTGTTGTAGTGACAAAGCAATTACAAACAGAAAATGAGACTGGGCACCATTAGTATCATAATTATTGTCTTCGTATAATAACTAATTTCCAACTCCATTAGTCTTATTAACAACAATAGTAAGGAGACCTCTGGATTTCAGACCACTGAGAGTGAAGAGCCATATTTGTTCTAACTTTAACATGTATGACTGACTTTCACAGACTCCTATTCCCCACAGTTAAGCAGGTGTTAGTGCACCATACTTGGTCATGAAATAGGGCAGAAGTAATTGTGCAAGCTTGGACTAGTGGAGGGAGCCCAAGAGAAAAAGTCAAGAGACCCGAGTTCAAGCCTCTACATTGGCCTCTTGGGGTTGTGTGAATTTTAGAAAACCAGTGCCTTCTCATGGTAAAATGGGGAGAAGAATCCTACCTGCCCTTCCTCCCTTAGGATGGTGAAGCAGAGGGAAAAGTGTCTTGAACAAGCTAAAAGGTACTGTCCAAATGTTGTGAGTCATTTTAGGATCATAGATCTATCTGAAGCTGGGAAGTGGGAGGGAGGGTTAGAGGTCAACACTCTCATCTAACAGAGAAACTGAGGTCTAGAAAGATCAATTAACATGTCCAAGATCAAACAGAACCCAGATTTGAATCTAGGTTCTCTCAATAATGCCATCACTATGGGAGGGATCTCAGAAGTAGCTTCATCTTACTCTTTCTCATTTGATAGGTGAGGAAACTGAGGCTAGTCCAAGGTAACAAGACAATAAAGGAATTCATGGGATCAAGGATTTGAACAGAGACTAACAATTGCTAAGTCCAAGAGTTAGAAGGGACCACTGTAAATGAATCTGTATTATAACATATTTGACAAATACTCATCCAATTTCTGCTTGAAAATTGCCAGTGAGTGGGAATCCATCCCTTCACAAGATAGACCATTCTCCCTTTGGACAACTCTAATGGTTGGGAAGTAGGGTTGGTTTGATTCTCCCCTTTCTCCCCCTCCCCACATACACCAAGCCTAGATCTACCTCTTTGTAACTTGAACCAATTGATTCATCCATGGCACTACCAGCTTTGCCCTCAGAGGCCAAATTGAACAGGTTGATCCCTCTCCCACAGGCCTTGCAAAGCCAACATCCTCTTCACTCTATCACCAGAATGGGGATGTACCGATGTGTTTGCGTTATGGAAGATCCATTTGGGCTCTCTTTTGACTGGAACTGGGATAAGCATAATTGACTTTTCTCATTCCACTAGAAGAAACATGTTTTCGACAAACTTTGCTTTTTGTTGGTTTGGAGATTGTTTTCTGTTGGAAACAGATATTTGCTCATTTGATTTGCAGGGATGAAGCCCATAGTTCTCCTCATTTCCCATTGTCTGCATTTTCCTTGTCAGCAAGGGGAAAGAAAAGGGGATCTTTGAGCACTATCCCCTACAGCAGTAATGCTTCCCAGATCACAGAGCAAGATCTCCAGGGGATTGGAATGGGGGTTGGGAAGAGAGCCACTGGGACTCGGTGTGGAGGAAAAGAAGTACGTTTTGGGGCTACAGCCTTCGAGGAGATGATTGGCGCTTAAGAAAGAGGGACTATTGTGTGGGAAGCTCCCATTGGTGCTGACTCCACATTTCCGAAGGCTGGGAACTAAACTGCATAAACCCAAAGGGATCCAGGGGCTTTCTCCAAGCTGGGAACCAAGGGAGGAAAAAAGAGAGGACAGATTCTAAATGCTGACCTTCCTATTTAGAAGAAATCATTTTTATATTACACAATAGGAACAACGAACAGGGAGTTTTGATCCTTATTTCCATACTGATGGCTTTCCCAGCTTCCTTCAAGGCCCTGATCAAATCCTGGCTTCCTCAGGATCCCTTTCCTGGTTCCCCCAACTCCTAAGGTCTTACCCATGAAATAACTTCTCACTTTACACTGTGTAGATCTTGCATGTAGGCAATCGTTTTCGTGTTCTCCCCCCCACCCCTCACACACACACATTAGACTGTGAACAGGGACTCCTTGAAAGCAGGGACTCTCTTCATCCTTCTTTGTTTCCTCAGGACTTCACAAGGTGCTTGGAACACAGTAGGTGCTTAATAAATGCTTACTGTTGTCATAAAGGAAAAATTGACAATGAAAAAGGAAATCATCCTGATCTACAAGGACTGGGGCTTGGTAGTGACACCACAAAGAGGAAAGGGAGCACATTTTCCATCCTCAAGGAGCTTGTCATATAATAAAAGGGGTCAGACATAAACAAATGAGTTGTTTTTAAGGAGAGGGGGATCTTGGCCACGTTTGTAGGTGATAGTAGGAAAGGAGAGAGCTGGGGGAGAATCTGAAGCATAGGAATAATGATGAGTAGAAATCAAGAACCTTTTCTACTCTCTTCTACTCTCACCCCCTCATTTTACAAATGGGGAAACTGAGTCCCGGAGAGGTGTAATTACCCAAAGTTACACAGGTAGTAAGTGGCAAAAGTGGGATTTGAACCTGGGTCCACTCACAGCAGAGTTTCTGAATTGTCCTACCATGGCCTGCTCTAGGGCACGAGGGGAGGAGTTAGTCTTAACAAGGATGACCATGCATATAAGACCAGCTAGAAGAAGACAGAGAGGTGGGCTCCAGGTGAGTGGAGGGGGCTGCATAGTAGAGAAGAGAGCCTGTCAGGAGATAGCCTCCATCTCTCAGGAAAGGAGGAGGATCTTCTGTTGAGAAAGGCAGGGACAAGGGTGGAGGCTGATTCTTGGTTCAGATTGGACAAGGTTTAGAATCCTGTTGTGGGAAACCAATCAGAGATGGGCAGGAAGATGACCAGGCACAGGTAAGGGTCTGATTTCCTTAGAACAACTGAACCAAAAGTAGACCAAGTGAGCCTGGGCTTTGTGATTCCCTTTGTGACAGCCCTTATCTAGTTGCAAATACAACATCACTTCTCTCCCAAACTGAGACTTTCATTTCAAAATCAAAATACCAGTTTACAAGTTTATGATGAGAGTTGTCGAACTAGGTTCCACTTCCTCCTAGAAAGTCTCATCACCCTTAAATCAGGGTGAGGGGAATAAACAAAATATGGGAGCATATTTCCCTTAAGTTGTATCCTTGAGGGATATATTGATCCATTGTGCACATCGTATGCAGCTCAGCAGAAAAATAGGCGTTATCTCCAAAGTAGGTAGGAGGAGGAAGGGAAGGTAGCAGGCATGCCCACTAGGGTCCATTGGTTTTAATCCACTATTTGAAACCTTTCATGAAGAAATCGAAGTTTCAGAGCTGGGGCCTTCTTACTCTCTCCTTCTACCAGGTATTGGCTTCTTGCGGAAATAGAAGAAGTTTTCACCTATAGAAAGTTGACAGGCGGTAGAACAAGGACCAGTGGCTAGCTGGAAGTCAAGGAGAGGCAAAATGTGGTTAGAAAAAGTCAGAAACTTTCTGACGATGAGTCAGAGTGGAAAGGAATGGACTTCGGGGGAAGTAGTGAGTTCTCCTCCCCAAGGGTTTCCAGGGAAAGGCTAGATGGCCTCTTGTTGAACACAACATTGTAGGGTTGTCTTTTCAGGGACTAGCTGGTCCCCTCCAACTTTGAGATTCTATACAAAATCAACTCTACTCTTGGAAGACCCTACAAGTACAGGAATCTCCCCACACCCTCATTCTAATAGATGATGGGATTTTAGAACTGAGAGTGACTTCAGAGATCACCTCCAAATCCCTAATTCTGAATTACTAATTTTTATGAATAAAGGTTAAGTGACTCCACCTGAATCAAAAAGCTAGCAGGTAGATGACATGGCATTTGAACCAGGCACTCCAAACCATACTATCTGCCTTCTCCTCCAGTGGGCATGCCTGCTAACTTGCTTTCCTCTTCCTCTCTGCTTTGGAGATAACTCCTATTTTTCTGCTGAGATGCATACTGTGTGTACAGTGGGATCAATGGGGGTTTTAACCTCAAGGATACAACTTGAGGGAAATATACTTAATGGGTTTTTGCTTTTTTGTTTATTCCCCTCTCCTTCCTTTAAATATGATGAGACTTTCCAGGAGGAAGGGGAAGCTGACATGACAACTCTCCCTATAAACTTGTAAACTGTGATTTGATTTTGAAATCATTTCTTAAAGCACGATCAGGCTTAGTTGTTAGTGCTGGCCCTGATGACTCAAAACAAGAGATAAGAGGTAGCCAGGCCCTGGCACAGAACTGGCTCGCCATTGAATTACTAGATCCTCTGAACACCAAGATATCCCTGATGGGCTAGCCCAAGGGAAGATAAGAAACACTTGACCATTGTGGTGAGATTCCACTGAGAAACTGAAGGAAACATGGCCCGCAAAAAGTCTTTAGAAGAGATGTTCTTCTTGAAATGCCAGCATCCACAATTAAGAGATAGGTTTGAGATAGGTTTGCCTTGGTCCTCAACGCACTGGGGCTCTTCCAAGAAAGGAAATCCCACTGACTTGGAAGTAATTTTTAGGTCTGTTGTTGTGTTCATCTTTCGTTGTCAAAGAAGACCATGCCATCAGAGAAATGATGACATGACTTGCACTTGACTTTGTTTTGAGTGAAGGAGGGCTGAGTAAGGTCACCAGCCTTACTTCTCCTCCAGAGTCATATGAATTCAGTGAACAGATATTCATCAGGATGACCAGAGATGACCCAGGATGGACTGGGAGACCCTGGCCCCTTTGGACCAAGGTCTGTGCAGGTACTTACTTAGGGTAAGGTAACTCCCATTCATTGAATAGGCCTGTTTAAGAAGGAGTCAGGGCATGGCCCCTTTTATGAGGCAGAGAAAAGAAAGACATGAGCCTGGGAGGGAAACAGCTACAGTTACTACTGATAATCACTCTTAAGCCAGGAGGGTCTGGAAGACAGCCTTTAGGCAGGGGGTAGGGGACCCATGGTGTCTGAGCTTCACAGACTGAGGAAAGTGAGGCCAAAGGAAGGATGATGAAGTAGGAGAACAAGAAAGTCATGGTGAAGACATAGAGTAAATATAGTACAGAAGCAGAGGGAGAAAGAAGTTAGGTGTTTGAGATCAGAGAGGATCTCCCAGTACTGGATCATGGAGATTAAACAATTATAGGTGAAGCTAGAAAGACGTGCAAAGGATGATGCAGAGTGAAATGTATTGTGTACAAAGTAACAGCAATATTGTAAGATGATCAGCTGTGAATGACTTAGATATCTTCAGAAATACAATGATCCAAGACAACTCTGAAGGACTTATGATGAAAAAAAGCTCTCCATCCCCAGAGAAAGAGTTGATGCTGTCTGAATACAAATTAAAGCATACTTTTTAACTTTATTTTTCTTGAGCTTTTTTTTGTTCTATGTTTTCTTTTATAACATGACTATTATGGAAATGTTTTGCATGACTACACATATATAACCTATATAGAATTGCTTGCCTTCTCAATGAGGGGTTGAGAAGAGGAAGTCCATTTTAAGGTAATGATAGGGAAAGAGAGTCTTCAAGTTCAAAAGAATGTACTAGGCCTTCTAGGGCTTGGGCAGTATTTCATCCCCATCTGCCACCAAATCTCTAGCTAGTAGGTCATACAGCCTCCTGCTGTGTCCCTCCTGTGATGAGGACCTCACAACCTTCCAAGGCAACCCTCTTCCTTCTGGGCAGTTCTAAGTGGTAGGAAGTCCTCTCCAGCACCAAAATCAAGTTTGGCTGTCTCCCTGCTTATTTCAGCCTGTTGCTCATTCTGCCTCTGGGACTGAGTAAAATAATCCTTTTCTGACATGATGGCAATGATGTTGTCACCCACCATCCCTAAGGCTCCTCTTCTCCATGTTTGTTATTATGGTTCATTTGGGTGAGACTCTTAATGACCTCATCAGACACTCTCAATTCCTTTGATTGGGGTGCACTCTTATGAAACGAAATAAAATGAAATTAAATCCTCTCGATGCCCTCTAACCAGAACTGGGCATGTAGCCTGACCACAGCAGCTAACAGTGAAATTGTCACCCGTCAGGTCCTGGATGCCATCTGGACTAACAGTTGTTTCACTATTCACAGTCTTAGACTGTGTGTCAAGGACTGTGCTAAACCCTGGAGATACAGGAAGAAGACGGACGTAGTTCCTGGTTTCAAGGTGCCTACGTTGTAATTGAGGGAGATAGAACATAGAAAGGACTCACCTGTAGAGTAGATGACAAGGTCCAGGGAGCCTTAGGGAACATCAACAAGACTGATGGGAAGCTTGGGAGTCTGGTGGCCATCGTGGCAGAACAGAGGGTAAGGAGTGCTCATCCTCTACCTTACTGTAAGACTTTTCATTGGTGACTACCTTCTTATCCAAGTGATATGAGTGAATGTATCCACCCTGAAGGTAGAAAACCAGAAGGGCCTGGGTCCATAGCCTTTGGGGAGAGGAGTCTAGGCCAGGAAGTTGGAGAGCAGCAGGTCCTCTGCACTTGCCAGGGATGGGTTCTGGCCTATGAACACAGGAAATAGAAAAGGAAAGAGGACATTGGCAGGAAGAGGAAATCCTGGTGGGATCTGGGTAAAAAAGAAGCTGGGGCAGGGGAAAGAGCTCCCTAAAAGGCCTGTTTTACTCTGTCTTCCCCATATAGAGCCTTACCTGATAGGATATGGGCAGGGGACAGGATGGAATAGGGGAGTTAAGCGGTTGTTAGGTAACTAGGTGGGGGTACCAGAATGCTAAACTTGGAGTAAAAAGATCTAAGTTCTAATCCTGATATAGACTTCTTACTAATTGCATGACCATAGTCAAGTCACTTCACCTCTGTCTGCCTCAGTTTTCCCAACTAATAAAATGAAGATAATAATAGTACCTACCTCCCAGAGTTGTCATGAGAATTGAGGAAGACAAGATATGATGTACAGAATATGCTTGCTTTGCAAACCTTAGAACTCTATAAAAATGTTGTCTGTTATGTGTCATACTCGGTCACACAACCAGTCTATGTCAGAGTTGGATACTGAACCCAGAGAGAACAGGGAAGGTTTGGCCTCTAAAGGATGGCTAGAAATCCAACAGGTAAAGAGAGGGATGGAGTTTTGGGGCCACGAATTAATCAATAACATACTTTATATTATTAATCTCAGTCCATTGTCTTCACTGGGCTTGGTCTTTTGGAATTTTAGTCCTGTCCTTGGACATGCACAGTGAACTGGCACATAGTAGGCATTTAGTAAGTGTTTGCTGACTGCCAGCTATTGTTTGGAGCTTCAGGTCATCCACAAATGGGACACATTGGCAACTTAGGACTTCATCTAAGCTCTGGATTAGAAATCTTGAACATTCATTGACTTCCTCCTAAAGTCACCACACACACACACACACACACACACACCACTCCTCATTCCTTACTTGAACTAAAGCCTCCTAATTGGTCTCTTTTTCCCTAGTACCACCCCACCCCCTCCAAATCTTTATCCATTCACCTGCCAAAACTCTTCCTAAATAAAATGTAGGTTTGACTACGTCACTGCCTTGCCTCAAAATCTTCAGCAGCTCCCATTTGCCTCTCAGACAAAATACAAAGACTCTCCATAATCTGGCCCCAGTTGAATTTTCCAGGTTTAGCTTCCATTATTCCCTCCATGTACTCTGAGCTCTGACCTAATGGGACCCATGAGCTGTTTGCCTAAACTGAGCATTCAGTCTCCTCTTGTGCCTTCACACAATCATCCCCTTACCCCTTCTCTTCTTCCTCAACACAACGTCTGAGATTCCTTAGAGCTTCCACGCAGAGGTCTCATCTCCTATACAAAGCTTTTACTGACATCCCCATGTTGTCCAAGGTTTCTCCCTACTCAGATTACCTTGGTTTTCTTCTCTATTGACAGTGAAAGCAGATGGTAAGCCCCTTGAGGGCAGGGACTATTTAATTGGTCACAGTCATTTCTAGCTTCCAACAGTGCATATCATTTAAATTCAGTGAATATTTATGAAATGTGCAAAACAACATGCTAGGTGACGGAGCTCAGCACAGTACCAAGCACAGTGGGCATTTAATAAGTATGTGTTTTATCGGGGTGAGTTGATTATCAGGCACTTTTTGAGGGATATCTTGAAGACAGAGAAAAAGAGACATAAAGGAAAAGAAAATTAAGAAGTACCATCCAAGAAAGGAGAACTATTTTCGGTCTAAATATAAAAGATGAGTTATTTAAGTCCTTCCACTCCCTGGTCTCCCATTTCAGATCAGTTCCCTCCTTCACCCTGTTCCATCTCCTCAATATCACTCCCATCTCTACTGCCTTCTCCCTAACTCAGGGCCCCCTGGGCTCCTCATCTGTACTTTTTCAATCTTTAATTGTCCCTTGGCCTCCAACCTCTTCCCCTCAATTTAAACCAGCTTAACAAACCAAGGCAATATGTAAGATAGGTACTGGTGATATAAAGACAAAAAAAAAAAGCAGCAGCCCCTGACCTCAAAGCTCTTACATCCTAGGGAAAGGGTACTGTTAGTTGGAGAAATCTGGAAGAATCCCTTGCAGAAAATGACCCCTTAACTGAACCTCGAATGAAGTGAAGGCTTCCAGTAGATAGAGTAGAAGGGCATTGCAGACAAGGTGATCATACAGGAAAGGTAGACTCGAGTGAGATGATGAGGGCTTTAAATGCCAAGCAGGAATTGGCATTTGATCCTAGACATGACAATGAGTCACTGAAACTTTTTCAAGAAGGTAGTGATATGCTTAGGATTTCCACTCTTTTCTACACCATTTCCAGGTAAGTTTTCCTAACATAAAGATTGAGTCACATCAGAAACCTTCAGTAGTGCTCCACTGCCTGCCAAATAAAGTTCAGATACCTTAGCTGGATATTAAAAGGCCTTCTATACCCCGTGTGGGTATAGGTCATGGGGCAGACAACTCATGTGCCCATTTCTTAGAGTTAATTTCCCTCCTGCTGGGATAGAAGCTATAGTCAAAATAATCTGATGGCTCATCTTCATAATTCAGTGGGAGAATTCTATGTGCTTGATTCCACATAGTTTAAAAGCTATTCCGAAGATAAGTAGGTATACCTTGCAGTAGCTTATAAATCTTAACCACTGGCAAGAATTCTCTTCAAAGGCAGCCAGGGACCTTCCTTGGAGACTGAAACCTCTTGCTCATCTACCCCAAGGTCAACACTGTTTGTCATGAGCCCATCTCCCAGGTCTGTTCAGTCAAAGAGGGACTGCCCAGCTCAGGAATGTTGAATGCCTAAACGAAAACTTTTGATAACAAAGTTGCGCCATCCACCTGATACGGGGAACTTACTAAGATCTTTGGGCTAGGGAGAGAACTGTACTTCCTGCATAGGAGAGAGAAGAGGAGACTTGGGGACACAGGAAAGCTTCTAGTATTTAAAAACCTAGTCATATGGAAGAGGAATTAAACATCTTTCTCTTGGCACCAGAGAACAGAACTAGAAGCAGTGGGTGGAAATCACAGAGAGGCAAATCTAAAAGCCCTGTAGTAATGTGAGTCATGTATAACTACAGAAAGACAAATCTCAGAGTTGAGAGACACCCCAGAGGCCAGATGGTCCAACCCATGCCTATCAGTCTATCAGGCAAGAAGCATTTCTGAAGCATGTGCCAGGCACTGAACTAAGGAGCCAGGGATACAAAGAAAGGCAAAAAACAGCCCTTGCCCTCAAGGAGCTCCCAGCCTGAAGGGGGAGATACTAGAAGTAAAGGACAGCAGGAAAGACTTCAGAAGGAAAGGTAAATGACGGAACTTTACAGAAGTTGGAAGCATGGAGGTAGAGAAGGGGATTTCAGGTTTGGGAAACAACCAGTGAAAATACTCAGTATTGGGAGAAGGATATAGGCCAATGTCATTGGATGAAAGAGGGAGGAGCAAGATATGATAAGTCTGGAAAGGGAGAAGGGGGAAAGGCATGAATGGCTTTGAATGCCAGAGGATTGTGTCGTTGATCCCCAAGATGATGGAGCTAATTGACTATGGGGTAATATGGTCAGATCTGCACTTTAGGAAAATTAATTTGATAGTCAAGCAAAGGATGTTGGGGTGCAGGGAGTCTTGAGGCAGGGAGACTCAACTGCAGGCTATGTCAATAGTCCAGGTGTGGGAGGTGAGGATCTAGACCAGGATGGTGTCAGTGTTAGAGGAGAGAATGGGTCATATTTGAGAGATGTTAGGAAGACAAAAACCATAGGACACGGCAGCAGATGATGTTGGAGGAGAGGAGGAGATGAGAGTGCATGAGGAGACAAGGATGATGCTTCTGTTGTGAGCCTGGGCAACTGAGAGGTTGCCCTAGAGTCTAGGGCCTAGAGTGTACAAGGAAATTTCAGTGGTAGGAGGAAAGAGGAGTTGGATTTTGTATAGAAACCTCTGTTCTACAGCACATCTGACAAGGGGTTATCCAACCTTTGTGTGAGGACCTCCAGTGCAAAGGGATCCACAATCTCTGACCTTCCAAGGTCATTTTTAGGTGGAACCAAAACCTGACTCCTTGTAACCCTTCTCCCCAAGTGTTCTTGGTTCTTCCTTCTGGGGCCAAGAAAAACAATTGGAATCCCAGTTTTAATTCCACTCAACAGTCCTTCAAATATCAAATGAGATGATATATATATAATGTATTGCTAAGATCAAAAGAAAGAATAATTTTAAAACACCTCACACAGCACCTGGCACATAGTAGGTACTATATAAATGTTAGATATTATCCTTATTACCTATTTACATCCTTCCTCCACATCACAAACACCGCCTCCTCCAAGCTCCATTCCTCCAGATTAAATGTCCCCTATTCTTTCAAATAATCATCACTATGATGTTCTCCCTGTGTGAACAACAGCCTATAATAGCCTCTCAATGCCATCATCTTCCCATTGGATTTTTATTCTCCTTCAGTTGAGGAGAAGCTTTACAAGAATCTAAGCTATCCAGGAATGAGCTGTGTGGGAGGGGGTGAGGTTTCCCTCAGAGATTTTCAAGCAAAGGGAAAAGCAAGGGAACAAGCGTTTATATAGTACCTACTATGTGCCAGACACTATGCTAAGTGTTTTCACAATAACCTTGCAAGGTAGGTGGTGTTATTATCCCCATTTTATAGATGAGGAAACTGAAGCCCAATGAGGTTAAGAGTCTTACCTAGGATCACACAGCTAGTGAGTATCTGTGGCCCTGTGGCTGTTCTACATGCACATGATACATATGTATATTTGTATATGTGTATGTGTCTGCACACACCTAACTATCTACCTATTTGTACATGTTATTTCCCTGTTAGGTCATAAATTCCCTGAGGATTTCACATTTGTCCTTATATCCCTAGCATCTAGAAGAGTACTTGGTATACAGTAAGTGCTCAATGAATGCTTATTGACTGGGAAAGAAGATCACAGGGAAAGAATTCAAATTCCACAAACACTGAAGTGCCTATAAGTAGAAGATACTTCTGGAAGCTGGGGAATACAGAGACCAGAAAAGGAAATGTACATTTCATTCCATTAGGAGCCGCCATGCTGAATCCCAAAGGGATTCCTTGATACTGGTAGGATGGCAGGTTCAGTGACTTCAGTTTGAGTCAGGGAGATAATGGAGAACAAGAAGACCCCTCAGGTGCCCCTCAGATTGCACTGTGTAGGTGGCTGCCTACTCCACCTATACATAAGGCCACCCCAGGCCTACACCCCACAGAGAACAAAAGATGGGCCTCTGCCAAAGTCTCTGTGCTCTAGCTTTGTTCTTCAGAAGCATCCTCCTGATAAGGGAAGGCTGGTGTTTTGCCTAAAGTGTTAATTCTGGCATGGGGGAGCCTCCTACCCATCTATCATGCCCGTCTGCTGTTCTTATCCTCCGCCTCAGGACCTGAGCCAAAGCAAGAAGCAGAAAAATAAAGCCCCATCATGCCAAAGTTCTCCATCCCTTCTGTGAGGGTCTGTGAATCACCCTTTCACAAGGGCCTCCTCTGATGGCTCATCATGACAGGGAGGTGATTGTGCCCTTATGGACCATGCTTTCGGCCTACTGGTTCCAAGATATCCCAGAAAACTGATAAGGCTCTGAGTGTGGGCCCAAAGAACTCGCCTCATGAAGTTCAACAAGATCCATCTCTAGAAACTTGGTGACCACAGGATGAATGAACATGTTGGTGACTGAAACTCAGGAAGACAGAGGTAGGTTAGTCTTCTTTGGTGAAGGGACCCTCCAGCCCATAACACCACAGCTTTTTGCTAGACAATCAGCATCATGGGAGCCCTTGATCAGACACAGAGAAGGACCCCGGTTTCTCTCTTTCTCTTCCTGCCCTGAGCCGAGCCCTGCTCCCCCTTGTCCAGGTAACTCTATCCAATCCCTGAGGCTCCCACCCACCTCTCAGAGCATCATTCCAAGTATTACAGTGATGTCAGTGCCTTCTGGCTCCCAGCCTTCAGCCCACGCTTTCCTCCATGGACAAAAATGCTTCAATTCTTCTAATCCTATTCCCTTTCAAGTCCAGAGTTTCTCCCACCACCCCTCACCCCAGCTTCCGGTTTCTACTTGACGTCTGTCTCCTTTGCACAGACAAACTGGAAGAGGGGGTAAGGGAAAGGTGTGCCAGCCTTCCACCAGACAAGGGACCACAGTATTTTAGAGCATTAGGTGTATAGATTTAGAACTTAAAATGGACCTAAAAGGTCCTATAGCAAATTATACAAATGAGGAAACTGAGAGGTTAATTGACTTATCATAAGGTCATAGATTGAGAGCTAGGAGGGACCTGGAATTCGGTATTTCTCCTTTCACAGGGAGTGACTTGTCTAAGGTCACACAGCTAAGTGTCAGAGGTGAAGCAGCCAGGTGGTACATCTGATAGAGCTTTGGGCCTGGAGACAGGAAGACTTTAGTTCGAATCCAGTCTTAAATACTCAGTAGTTTTGTGACTCTTAGCCAGTCATTTTACCCTGTTTGCCTCAATTTCCTCATCTGTCAAAAGAGCAAGAGAAGGAAATGTTAAACCACTCGCGTATCTTTACCAAGAAAAGACCAAATGGGGTCACGAAGAGTTGGACACAACTGAAAAATGACTGAACATCAACTTTCTAAATCTTACCATTCTATTGGCTACCCCAACTGGCCATCTTTGGGTAATTATGAAGAAAGAGTTTTGTAGACCTTAAAGTGTTGCATCAATGTGAATGATTATTATTCTAGTTATTTAAATGTTTTAATTTTTAAAAATTAAAAATAATGCATTCTTTTCTACCCCCACTATTCCTACCCCTTCCCCCAAAGGACCAAATACTAAGAAGAAGATGAAGAAGATGTATTTCCCACGGTTGACTCCTCCAAAAAGTTTGGGGCTCCCCAGTCGAAGAAGGAAGGTGTGATGGGAGGAAGGGCATCTCTTCATTTAAGTAACTGGGTTACATACCACAGGGATCTCGTCTCCTCCTATGACATTGTTTGTTGTGTTTAATGAGGCACCTTTTTCTTTTCCTTTCCCAGAGTGAGTATTTACATGCCCCTCTTCAGGAATCAGGTACTGAAACAAGGAGACTTTCCTGCTATTTCAGGTTTTTCCATATTTTGAATTTTGGGTGGCAGGGGAAGGGTAGGAGGAGAAGGCTCCAGGGAGAGATGGGAAATGTACCCAGAAAGGGAGCCCTTCATGAAACAACCCCAGTTATCTGATGAGGGAGGTCAGCATATTAACAATGAGAGAGGAGTAGGAGGAGGGAGGGTTTGGCAACTGGATACCCGTAGAATGTGTAATAAACAGAGAGATGAGACATAGATGAGATGGCCCTTTCTACTGAAAAAAAGCACTTCAGGCTTCACCTTGAGATGGAGGAGAGAGGAATTCCCTCCGTTAGGAGTCTTCAAGTGTTGACAAGGTTCAGATTTGCAGTCAAAGGTGCTGAGTTCAAATCCTACCTCTCCTTGCTCCTACAACACTTAACTTCTCTGGACATCAGTTTCCCTACTATAAAGTGAGAAGCATTGGACAGATGGGCCCTGAGGACACTTTCAACTGCAGATCTATGGTCATGAAGGAGCTGAGGGATGCAGTGGATAAAGCCCTGGGCCTGGAGTCAGGAGGACCCAAGTTCAAATCCAGCCTCAGACATTTACTAGCTATGAGACTCTAGGTAAGACACTAAACCTCTATTTCCCTCATCTGTAAAATGAGGATAATAATGACAGCTTCTGCCTTGCAAGGTTGTTGTGAGGATCAAATGTTTATCTTAAAATGGTGGCTATGATCATGTCTGGGCACCTCTAAGTTCCTTTTAATTTTAAATCTTTTAAATGAACTTGGAGTCCCTTGGGACACTCTGAAGAAGAGTCTTACAAAGATTCAGAATGCATACTTTAAAAATAATATATATGTGTATATGGGTGTATATATGTATATATAAACATAAATACACACACATATATTTTAAAGAGTCAGAACACAGACCATGGCATCATGGAAAGTACTAAGAGGCTGTTGAGTCCCTTAACATCTGAGCCTCAGTTTCCTCATTTGTAAAATGAAGGTGTTACGTGTAGGACAGAGCTCCCCGAGTTGTGAGATTTGAATGAGACAAGAGATATCAGTACACATTTCTATTAATTATAACCAATTCCATTGGAGAAGTGTTTATTAAGTGTCTACTATGTGTGGTATTGAGCCTACAAAGATGAGAAGTAACTTGAGCCTTTGCCCTTAGGGAGAGGAGTCTAAATAGGGGGCCTCTGACACATACCCAGAGCTAGGAGACAAGTTGGGGGGGGTGAGGCACAAAGGAGATATCCCCTGACAAAGGATTCTAAGGAGATGGAGAGTGGGGAGGGGGCAGGTAAGGAAAGACATCACCTCATGGCTAAGCCTGGAAGACAGAACGTGGAGTCAAGCACATTCTAGGTCTGGGGAAGTGCCTGAAGGTGAGAGATGAGACAAAAATGGGTCTGCTTCATGGAAATGTAGAGCCGTGAAGGCAAGTCACGTGAAGTACCTTCAATTCCAGGGCGAGGGGATCCCATTTTATTCTGGGAGCAGTAGTGAGCCAGAGCAGATTTTTCAGCAGGGAAGTGACCTGTGTGTTAGGAAGATTGTTTTGACAGGTGAAAAGCATGAGGAAAGAGACTAGAGAGAGAGGTGAGGAAGGCATAAATCAAGGGTGGTGGCTTTGGGAGTGGAGATAAGGGAACAGATGCAGAGATAATATGGGGACAGAACTGACAAGACTTGGCAACTCTGATGATGGGACGGAAGCTGAGGGAAAGAAGGGCGAGATGACTGGGAGATCTTGAGCCACCAGGAAGTCTTTGCTGGTTCCTCCAGGGCCCAGCTGCTGGCCTCCTCCCTCGCTCCCCTCCTGGTGTCTGACCACCCAGTGTTTATTCTGTTACCTGGGCTGTCCCCAAAGACTTGGGACAGTTTGAGCCTGTATACTGCTGGACTTCTCCATTAGAGTATAAGATCCTGAAAGGTAGGGTATTTTCATTCCTTGTCTCTGTATCCATAGCACCTGGTAGTGACTGAGTGGATGGAATCAGGACTGGATGCTGGAAGACACAGGTCCATAGCCACTTACTGAGTTACCTTTCTCCCCACAGAATGAAGGGGCATGGTGGTCTATAAGGTCCCTTCCAGGTCTGAAATCTGTGATCCTGTCATTCAAAAAGTTCACTTGTGGATTGAGAGGCTAGTGCCTTTTATGCCTGTAGAATGGGATGGTCTTTGGAGGGGCTAGCACTGGCATTTATCTGGTGCCCAGATGTGATGGGAACTTGCCTGGCCAGCTCAAAGTCAGACTTGATTAATGAAAGGAAATTCCACCCTCAGGGTTGTTGTTGTTTATCCTGTTCAAGAAGAGGACCATGACATCAGGAAGATAATGCCATGACCTGCAGGTGAATTGGATTGAAGTGAGGCAGAGCTGTGCAAGGTCACCAGCCTCACTTTCTCCTCTGGAGCCATCTGGATCCAGTGGCAGGATATAGATCAGGATGACTGGAGATGGTCCCACCCGTCCTCATCCAGCTCTGGTGAGTGACTGTGTCCAAATCCTAAGCCCTAATCCCCAAGTCAGTGATTTGCACAGGATCCTAGGCCTGCCCTCCCATTGACCAGTCCCCCATCACACTTGGATATGTGCATAGGCTGTTTCCCCTGAGAGAATACAAGATCTTAGAGGTACGGAAATCTCACTTCTACTTTGTATCTTCAGGGTCCAAAACAATGACTTATAGTAGGTTTTTGTTGATTCATTGATTGACATATTAGCTGTAAGGTTTGTATGCACAGAAGGGGTTAATAACACTTATATAGGTCAGGGTCTAGGCTCACTCTCCCAACCCACATTTGGTGAAGGCAGCCAGCTACATCCTTCCCTCTAGGGGTAAACTTAGAGTATTTGAGGATTTTCTCTAGTCCAATCACTCGCTCCATGAGGACCCATCTGGTGTGTTCCCCCCAGTAATAATCACCAGTGATTACCATCCCAATAGAATTTTAACCAATTGTTCTCTCCTAAATATTAATTAACCAATTAATATCAATCAGCTTTCACAAAGGACATTTACTAAGAAAATGTGGCAAGAACAGAAACATAGTCTCCCAAACTAGGAAACATTCTCTCCTCTCTTCACCCCCTCAGTCCCTAGGGAGAGTGGGCTCACATAAGGAGGTTGCTGCCATCATTCACTCTCAACTCCTGCCTTCCAAGTTAATTCTGGATGTGGCATTACCAATGAGCTACTTGTCCTCTTGCAGACAGGACATGGTGCCTTGCCTGTAGGTTTGGTCCACTGCTGTACTGAGTCAAATAGGCCACTACTGGAAGACTCTACTATGGACCCTACTATTGAACCTCTAGTGGTTCTTTCAACTCCCAAGATTAGCATCTGGTCCATTCCATTTATGATGGTCATTCACCTAAGATCAGGAAAGAATGAACACATTGAAAGAGAAGCACAACAGTACCATGCGTTCATAGCCATGTGGCAACCAATGGAAAGAAACAAACGCTGAAGGGCCCACCACCATTCTTCCTCCTCCTCACTCAAAAGTCATTACAGAAGAGAGAGAACTTTTGTCTTTTCAAGTTCTTTGTATGTATGCTCAGTTCTGGCTCAAGAGAACCAAGGAAGGCAGGAGGAATATGGCTTCTTGTCACCTTACAGCAATTTTAGTGACTTTGGAGGCATAATTCCAAATTGTTTTCCAGGATGGCTAGACAAATTCACAGCTCTGCCAACAGTGAATTATTGTGCTTGTTTTCTTTCAGTCCTGCCAACACTTTTTGTCATCTTCCTTTTGGTCATTTTTGCTAATTTGATGGGAGTGAAGTAAAACCTCAGAATTGCTTTACTTTGCATTTCTTTAGTTATTAGTGATTTGGAGCGTTTTTTAAAATAAGGCTGTTGATAGTTTATATTTCTTCCTTTAAAAACTGCTTACTTAGATCCTTTCACCACAAATTTACTAGGGAATGATGTTATCAATTTGAATCAGTTATTTGTTTATCTTAAACATGAGACTTTTATCAGAGAAACTTGATGCAAATATTTTTTCTAAGTTACTTGTTTTCCTCCTAATTTCCTCCCCAAGCTCTTTCTATTCCTAATGCAGGTAAAATCCTGGAGGTGACAGTAATCACTGGTTTATTGACTTAGGGCTGCAAGGGACTCTAAGGCCCATCCCTTTCTTTTGATAGAGGAGGCTGGAAATAAGAGAGTGGAGGAGAATTGCCTTAACACCTCCCATTCTCATCCTAAACTATTTCCTTCCAGGTGAAGGTTTGAGTCATCCCAGTGCGGGGCTAGACAACAGACTTAAAAAGTAAGGAGGAGCTGATTGGGTGGGGAATGGGGAGAGGTATGGTGGAAAGAGCATTGAACTTGGAGTCAATGGACATGGGTTAGAGTTCCAGCTTTGCTACAAGCTCTGTGACCTTATACTAGTCATTTCCTTCTCAGAACCTTTATCTCTTCTTTTTTATAACAAAGGATTTGTAATAGAGGAGATCTTAGACCCTTCCCAACTCCATATCCTAAAGTCCTATAACAAATAATCAACAATGGTTTAGGGTTCACCACTTTGATTCAATGCAACAAATATTTATTAGATGTCTATTGTATACAAGACACTCACCTAGGGACAGTCTAGGACATGCGTCTATTCACTAAGTCATAGGAAGTTTTTAGGCTCACTCCATTTAAATGTGAAAACACAAGAAATATCTTATAGTGAATTTATTATTAAATATCAGCTAGGATTTTTTAAGTCCTCACCTTTTTTATATAAATTTGGATTTTTACTTGAAAATCACTCTTCTTTTCCTAATAGTTTAAAAAAAAAATAAAAAAATTAATGCAATGAAAATCTTGAACCACCTTCATCCCAACTTGTATGTCCAGCTTCCATAAGGACCAGAGAGTATAGAACACAGGAAATGTACATGCAAGTTGTCCCAAAAGTCTCAGTGAAGTTTAAAGTTATTGATCACAATTTTAATTGAACAGCAACCTAAAACTTTTGAGACATACTATGTACTCATCTCCTAAACTTCTTCAGAGTAGAGATTATTTCACCCCCAGTATCTGGCACATAGAACATGCTTAATAAATGCTTGTTTGATTGGGATTCAGAGCTTTGGCCCCTCTTCTATCACTGCCTTGCTGTGTGACCTTTGGCCCAGACCAGTGGTGGGTTTGAAACTCAGATAGAAACAGGAGCCATTAACCCACCCCTAAGGATCCCTGCAATTCCCACATTGGCAGTTGAAAAATTCTATATTATCCATGTTTTATTGTATTTTTATTTATTTAATGAAATATTTCCCAATTATTTTTTAATCTGGTTTGGGACACACTCCTCTGTGTTATGAGAAAGCATACTGCTGCACTAGATTGTAGCATTTAGAGCTGTAAGGGGCTTTGGGGATCATCTTCTTATTGGCTCAAAATTACTAGGTATTATAATCGCAGATCCTTCATGGAAATCGGCTTGTAATTTCATTAGTACAGGGAACACCAAGTGAGGAAACCTGTTTTCCCAATGTAAATCAGCACCTGCTCTCCAATTGTGGTCTCAGAGAGTTGTCCGGGGCACTGAGTAGTTACTTAGGTGACTAAACCAAGGTCATATAGTCAGTTTGTATCAAATGTCAAACTTGAACACAGATCTCGCTGGCTCCAAGACTTGTCTTCTGTGCACTCCACTGCACTGCATGGCCTCTGATAAAAATGAAGACAATGACACAGAACATTGCCTAAAGTTAGCAGAGCATTTTGAATACTTTGTCTCACCTGATTCTCACAGTCACCAGGTAAGCAAGTATTGCACGTCCCCTTTTACAGATGAGGAAATGGAAACACAGGGAAGTGACATCTCCAAGGACACACATTCAATTAAGTGTCTGAGTGAAGATCTGATCAAAGATGCTCATGATTCCAAGTCTGGCTCTCTCTCTCTCTCTCTCTCTCTCTCTCTCTCTCTCTCTCTCTCTCTCTCTTTCTCTCTCTCTTCAATTCCATTAAAATTATGATCCATCCATAATAATACTAAAATGTTGCCTATTACCTTTAAAAGCCTTCAAAAGTTGACATTCTGGCTAGATCAGGTGGCAACAGCTGCTCTGAAACCTTCTCTGATTCAGCATCTAAAGAATTAGGAGCCTCTGCCCCCATCAGCCTGACGTGTTGAAGGATAAATTTCTAGGGGAAATAACAAGCTTTTGCTATTCATCATTTCTTAGCTATACAGATGTTACCTTTATATGACCCCAAGTAATCCTGGGTGTGCCAGAGTATGCCCAAGAGGATGATAATTCAGTTCTCCTTTGTGGTAAGACCTCAGCTGCTCCCACCTGAAATGACCTCAGAACCTGAGCTCAACTCTGTGATCACTTTCCAGGTAATCCTCTAGTCATGGGAGAAACTGGACTTCTCCTCTTGCCCAGAGCTGTGAAGTAACAGGATGGCTTCCTTCAGCTCAAAATCGTTGAGAGGAGGGTCATCATAGGGATTGCTGAAAAGAGAATGAATGAAATCTTTACAAGTGGTCCCCTGGAATATATTTCTTTTATTCTCCAGTGTAGGCAAAAAGGATTATAGAATTTGAGATATAATAGCTGAGAATAGTGCCAAGTCAAAATTTATCTTCCTTCCTTTCTTTTTCCCTCACTTCTGTCTTTTATTCCTTCCCACCCTCCTCTCTCCCTTCCTCTTTTCCTCCATTCTTTCCATAAACATTCATTAAGTCCTTGCTGGGTATAGAGCACTGGTTTTTGGGGAGATGAGAAGTTTAGATAAGATAGGGTCTTTGCCCTCATGAAGTTTATACTCTAGTGCAAGATATCTACAGATAAGACTCAAATAATTACAATATTGTTATCGTTCTATTGATTTCATCAGCATAGGGAATTCTCAGTGTGGAAATTCTCTCCACCAATGCAGATCAATAAAGGACTCAATGTACCGTAGCCCCAGGCTTCCTGTGACACTCTTCTGTGCTTTCCTAACCCTCCAGTGGTGCCCCTTGAATTCCTGTTCTATTGTGAATCAAACTGTCCTTCCTAACAAACCTCACCACAGAAATTATATTAGTTATATCTGGCATTTACTTACATGAGCATATATAGTCATTCTCCAAAGAGAATATAACCTTATTGAGGGCAAGGAGCATTTTATTTGTATTTTGGTACCCTCCTTCCCCCACCCCACTCTCATCTAGCACAGTGGGAGGTAGCAGATAATAAAGAATAGGGACCCAGTCTTGGAGTCAGATATTTAATATCATTTAATAGGCATAGGGTGGGCACTTAATGAAGCTTGTTGAATCGAATTAAACTCCATGTCTTTACAGTCATCTGAAACTTTAAATCCAAACCTAATTTCTAAGCTTAATTGAATTGAACTCACCTGGAATTTATAGTCTCCAGAGTTGCCTGGTTCACTAAAAGGTGACTGCCGTGCCCAGGATCCCATAACTGGGATGTGTCGGAGTCAGGCCTTGAACTCAGGCATTCTTGACCCTGAGATTTTGGCTTCTAACAACCAAGCAACATGACTCCTCCTCCAATATTGCCCATCCATCAGCAAGTACTTCTCTGTCTGGGCCCTGTCTGTTATAAGGACAAAGAATGAGGCTACATCTACCTGAAATGAGTTTCCATTCTAATGGAAGAGACAGCAAGGGCATATAAAAATATAGGAGAAAAAATATAAAGTTATTTAATATATACATGTATATAAAATACAAGATAGCTTGGGAAGAAAAATATGAACAATTTTGTGGGGGTGGGGATATCAGGCTTCATATAGAAGATGCTACCTGAGTTGCATCTGAACTCCATGAGTTGGGAGTAAGGAGAGAGTTCGCTCCAGAACCAAGGTACAGAGACATGAAAATCATGAAAGCCATGAATGAAGAACAAAAGGCCAGTTTGGTTGGATTGCAGAGTGTGGGAGTGGGGTTAATATCTAATGAGGTTAGACAGGTAAGTTGGGGTCACATTGGATAGGGCTTTAAAAACTAAACAAAGGAGTTCACATTTTATTCTAGGGACCACAGGAAGGGATTGGAGGTGGTTGAGTAGGGAGTCAAGAGGTCAGGTGTGCAACTCTAAATTCCAGGACATCAATTAAGAGGCCATTTCAATAATCTAGACCAGAGGTGATGAGTTCATAGTGTAAGAGGAGCTATGTAAATGGAGAGATGAGAGAGATTTATGAAATACTAGCCATGCTAAGAGAGATAGACCCTCGGAGTTCAGGGGCAGAAGCTCCATCAGGTCAGGTCAGAAGGTGCCAGTGAATGAAAGGTTCATTGATCTGAACTTAGAGGACATCTGTTCCAACCCCCTCCTTTAACAGTTAATGAACTCAAGAGATTAAATGATAACAGTCCAGGGAAAGTAGGGACTGCAGTGAAAGGTCCAAGAGCAACCAATTTTTCCTCAGAATGTTGAATGCTATTTTTTTCCAACGGTAACCTGGATGAATGGAAGGAAAGAACATTGGAATGAGCATCTGTCTCCAGTGCGGGTCCTGCTAGCCCAGCATATCCCAGCTACAAATGAAGCATGTGAGTGTGGGCAAGTGACCTTACGGAGCTCTTGGTTTCTTGTGGAAAAAGCAGGACTGGATGAGACAGTTTCTTATCCAACAGGGAGGTCCCTTCCAGGGTGCTTTGATCCTCATGGCCCCTTTACATGGTAACATTCTACGGTGGATAGAATCTATACAGAAAAAAGTACAGATGATAAAATTCTGGATAAGAGCAATACAACATAGGAAAAAAGACAAGAGTGTTCAAGATCCTTCTTTAAGAATAAGAGGCCTTCACTTCCTTCCTTTGGCTTTCTTCTTTCTTTTTTTTTTCCTAAGCCTGACTTCATGGGTCTGCCCATGGCCATCTATCCATGGGAACAGGAGTCAAGCCTCCACCTTCCTTGCAAGGAGGCTCTCCCTTGGCTGGGGAGAGGCCAGCTGTGCCTTTTAATCTTTTGGTGACAACAAGTGGTTGTTTGGGTCCCCAGACCGCCATGGAGCTCATGAATAGTGCCACAGTCTTTGAAAAGATAGGGCTGGTCTTTTGATCTGTAGTTTCATGTGCTTTAGTCATGGCCAAGGCTATCCCGCCTCCTCCTCCCTGTGTC
The DNA here is from genome assembly GCA_023548195.1 of Bettongia penicillata ogilbyi. Classification (NCBI taxonomy): domain Eukaryota; kingdom Metazoa; phylum Chordata; class Mammalia; order Diprotodontia; family Potoroidae; genus Bettongia; species Bettongia penicillata. The sequence goes on along the minus strand of JAJHZJ010000883.1, from coordinate 146,816 downwards.
CCCTCCACTGTGCACTGATGGGGGGGTTGGGCTCCCAGCCAATATGAAGACAATAACTACCCAAGTCAGAAATAAAGGGAAAACCCCCCACCATTCGATGGTCAGGGACTCCAGGGAAATAGAATGAATCTCTTCATTATCCAAATGTTGCTTTCAAACAAGAGATTAATTGCATCTTTAAAAGGATTCTTAGGAAACCTGAAAGGAGGCAGTTTTGTCCCATCCAGACCTGTGATTTCATCTGGGTGGAAAACTCCTGGTATGGAAGTGCTCTCCATTTTTGCAGATGGGCTACTCCTCTACCACTTACAGTGTTAGAGACTTACTCGAATCACTGAGAAGTGAAATAATGGCCAGGGACACACAGCTAGAAAATGTCTGAGCTAGGATTGGAACTCAGATGTTTCTGACTCCAAATCCAATGGGGATTAGGGAGTGGGGGTGCAGAAGATGGGATTTCAGCTGAATCTTGAAGGAGGTCAGGAGGTGGAGGTCAGGAGGGTCAAGGCTCAGCCAAGAAGACACTCCACATTTTCTAAGGCTTGGGCATCCAACTTCCAAATGCTAGACTTTCTCTGTGGAATGGCCATCAAATGCACTCACATGCCATTCTACTGCCAGGATGCAGGCTGACAGAACCTGCTTCTATGAACCATCTTGATTCTCAATTTCACCCCCTCACCATGTTTTCTAAATAAAGATTTGCTTGAGGGGCTGGCCCCCCAAACCCTCCATAGATCTGCACCATAAGTCCCCCAAAGTATCCTCAGACTGCCTGGGGATCCACACTTGAACACATTCCTGCGACCATAAGTGCTCACATATCAGTCTTCCATATGGTCTCAACTTCCACAAATTTGTGTTACCTAATCATTCCTTCCTCTTTGGTCCAGTCCCAGAAGTTAGGCACTAACTATCCATCCTCCACACCCTGGAACTCCATGGGAACAGCAAGGGGTCTGTTTCCTAACATACCTACCCCACCAATTACCAGTGGTGGGAGAATAACCAGATATTCCTTTATAGTCTGGGAAATGACAGAAGAAAGTAATTCCCAGTTCTCCCAGATGTTAACCCATTTAGTCTCAGATCCACAGCTCCTGGCTCTGAAGGGAATTGAGGGGATTAGGACAGCAAGTGGTTAATTGTGGGAATTGAATGATCACAGTGACTCCATCTTGTGACTCAATTCTGGAGCTAGCTCAGTTCCCTTTCTATTCAATTATGGGTCTAGTCCAATTTCTGTCTTGTGATAAAATGTTATTCAATTGTGGGAATTGGGAGAAAACCTTATTGCATTGTTTGAACCTAGCCCTGCATGGCTGGGCAGCTGGACCCCCTCTCCCTGCTGCTTAGAGACCTTTAACCAAGGACCCTGGTTATGCTGACCAGAAACTCGGTCAGATCTGAAGACTGATGCAAGGAGGTTTCGCACCATTATATATTTCAAGCAATTCATGTGTCTTATCTGAAAACTGGCCCTCTACCGATCAGTTCTTCCCTACTATTGCTCACAGACACATAGAAGAGTTACACCTCCTTTTCTGATTTCAGGGAGTTGTACCTATTTGCGCTCCCCCTCCTAACTTGGAAAGTCCCTAATCTTTCATCCAATTTGATATCAGATTACCTAATGTTGTATTATTTCCTTTTAATTAATTTGCCTTATTGATTTGTTGTTTTAATGCATAAAAGTCTATCTGTTCCTGTCTTTGGGGTCCAGCCCTAAGCTGAGGTAGGGACCTGGTCCTGATTTCTCAGGTAACTGACATGCATAGCATAATAAAATGATGTGCTCAGATGATCGAACCTTTGTTTCCTCAGTCCTTTCCTCTCTCATCTGCTATGCTCCTCAAAGGCAGATAGAGTTCAGGGTACAGAACCAGGAGGATTTCGATTCATATTCCACCTCTGACCATTACTAACCTCTATGATCATAGGCAGCTTAACCTGATTTTCAGCATCCTAATCTATAAAATCTGAGTAACAACATATTTAGTGCCTGTCTCAATCAGCAAGCATTTATTAGACAAATGTTATTAATTCTGTTATTAATGTTATTAAGCAGTTAAGCACCGAAGATAAAAAGATAAAACAAACAACCTCTGTCTTCAGGGAGCTTCAATTCTAATGCTGTTTTATATGCAAAGAGCTTTTCAAATTTTCAATTCAAATTTTCAAATGCTTTATAAATGTCCAAAGGCAGATTGGAAGCTTTTTGAGGTCAGGGGATGTTTTGCATTTTTCTTCCATATCCCCAGCCCTTGAGGAATGCTTAGAGCACAGTAGATGTTCAATCTACTGGCATGAGGCTCCCTCTCAAATCTTTCCAGAATCTGGAAATTTCCACCATTAAAGTCTCTGCTTTAGTTCCCAGAACTCCTTCAGAAGGCTCCAAATAAATAAATGCTTAGCTATTGGTACCAAACAAGAGATAAAGAGGGTAAACTCATTAGATGCTAATATTTTCTTAACAGAAATTCCTGCCCCAAGGCCTCATCATAACATGGAAATCACCCTGGTTTCCCTAAGGCAACACTCAGGGACCAATGGAGTCAGAACTCAGGGTCCAAAGTCTAAGGGTTTAAGTAGGGGCCAGCCAATTGACTGGGGACCTCTCTTCTGAAGACCAGTGCAGCTACATTCCCAGAGACTAGAGGGTGGGCCACCCGGTGATAGACTCTTTCACCCCCAGCAACTCATGAAGACCATCTACTATAGGCGGAAGGGGTGGGAAGGGAGGACCTAAACAAACTAAATCCCAGCTCTCCCTCACTTTTCTTGGAGACTTACCTTTAATAATAGCTAGCATTTATATAATACTTTAAGGTTTGCAAAGTATTTTATTAATGTTCTCATTTGATCCTTACATCAACTTTGGGAAGTAGATACTAGTATGATTTTACCCATTCTATAGATAAGGAAACTGAGGCAGAAAGAGGTTAAAGGACTTCCTAGGGCCACACAGATAGTAAGTAGGAATTGAACCTGGATCTTCTTGACTCCAAGTCCCACACTCTATCCACTGGTTCACCCAGTTGCCTTTCACATGAACAATTTCCTTATTACCCTATTTGCCAGGGCCCCCCTCCTTCTCTGTGTATTGGACCACTCTGGGTTCATTTTGTATCCACTGTATATTTTCATATAGAAACATGTTATCTCCCTAGGGAAAATGTCAGCCCCTTGAGAGTAAGGCTGTTTTGACTTTTGTCTCTATATACTCGGTACCCAGCACAGTACCTGAAACATTAGAGATATTTAATAAAAGAAATGGATTTTAGTTGTTGGAGTGATGATTGACAGTGCAAGGCTAGATTTGGTGTCAAAGGAAGGGCTCTGAGACACTAGAACATGGGATCAGTAAAGTGTGATGTCCAAGGACAGTGAGAAGCTAGGGGGCCTGCTAGGGAAGGCAGGCCTGGCTGAAGCCCTGGACAATTGGAGGAAATTCTGGGCAATTTGATGAGGACCAGGGGCTCTTGGGAATCTAGGGCAGGAGACGTAAGAAAACTTGGAATTTAGATATTCCTTAAAGCCCTGTTGGGCATAGACTAGTGTCCTGTCTGGTACATTTCTAATAAAGCCCATCCTTCCTAAAAGAGCACCATCTTTCTAGGATGCTTAAATCTTCCCCAAACCCAGCATGTTATCTCCCATTTCCATGAATTCCTATAAACCATCTCCCTTCAATGAATGAGTTCTGGATTCTGTATCAGACTACCAGCTGATTAAAATCCCAGCTCTGCCAATTGCTATCTACCTGACTCTGGACAGGTTACCAAACTCTCTGGGCCTCAGTTTTCCTAGGTTTAAAATTGGAGGATTGAGCTAAATAACCACTTAAGTCCCTCAGATCTCGAAAATGATGACATTTCTTGTAGTTTCACATGGCAATCTATCTTTTGTGTCTGCATCTTGGTCCCAAACACTGAAACGCGTTCCCTCTTCACCTCTGTACACAGTGCTGTTCAGGACCCAAAATTCACTCAATCACACCCATACAGTCACCCCTACCCTTTAGCACTTGATATTCAATGGTAGATGCCTGGCGTCAGAATGGGCTCCAGTGATCCCAATGCCAGGTATTGGAGTTCCATCTTTCCAGGCTGGTTGCAACTAAACTTTTCAACCACATGGAGTTTCCTTATTTGGGAGAATTGCTCCAATTTGGGCAATCCACTTAAATTAGTTTCCAAAGGATTGTCTTGTCAGTGACCCAATTTCCAGACTCCAGAATCTGACAAGTTTCCTGATCCATATGCTAGAGCCTAATGGGATTCAGGCAGCCTGGTTTGACAGGCTGAGTGGAGTAAATGATTCATCCCCTACCTTGAAAAATCAATTGCTTTGGTAATGGGCTGGCATAGCACCCCATGTGACTCTCCTCATTTCAGGTCAATGTGCTAGAGGAGTCAATTCAAGAAAGCTGTGTGGGACAGTAGACAAAGCAATGATTGGGAGTTGGAGGACCTACATTCAAATTCCGGTCCTGTTGGACAGGGCATATCACTTCTAGGGACCTCGGTTTCTTCATTTGTAAAATGTTGGACTAGATGACCTCTGAAATCCTTGTTACCTCTGGAGCTATGATCCCAAGAGCAGGGTAGGCTGTTTCAGTGGGTACTAGGATTCATGAATAGACAATCTCCATTTTACATAACACTAAGAAAAAAGAAAGGCAAAATAACACCTTACTGCCTTGAAGTTGATCATGTACGTAAGCAAACGCATTCCTTTCAAAGCTAAGCATAAGCGATCAAATGACTAACCCCAGCACCATCTGCTTACACACAGTGCTGGCATTCGGGGTATTTTACCTAATACATCTGAAGTAGTTGTGAATAAACAAAAGACAGTTTTCCAGAGAACTGCTCACTACGCATGAAGTTAGCCTGGGTTCAATCTTTCCATTCTTAGTTTGAGGCAAAAAACACACTTTTGGGCCAGCATTATTCAGCCAAACCTACTATGGAGCTCCCATTGATGCAGTGGAGGGCTATGAAGTTGTTGGGACACCTGACCCCTGCCCTCCAGGACCATGCCATCCAGTTGAAGAGAAAAGATTAAAACAAGTCAGAAACTAAACAAGAGTTGTTCAGTCTTTTTTCAGTCACGTCCAACACTTCAGGGCCCCATTTAGGGTCTTCTTGGCAGAGATGCTGGAGTGCTTTACCATCTTCTTCTCCAGCTCATTTTCCAGATGTGGAAACTGAGGCAAACAGAGTGAAGTGACTTGCCCAGTGTCACACAGCTAGTAAGTGTCTGAGGTCAGACTTGAACTCAGGAAGAGGAGTGTTCCTAACTCTGGGCCCCAGGGGCAGAGGAATCTTCAAGAACTTTTGAAATTTCTGAAGCTGGAAAGTGACAGGGTCAGACTCTGTGCTTTAGGAATATTAATTTGGCTGTAAAAGGAAAAAGAGAGATGGGATGATAGCTTTAGGGGATTTTAGGGTTTTTTTAAGGATGTAGGAGATCTGAGCACATTTATAGCCAGTGGGGAGGGATTCAGGGGAAAGGGAAAAAGTAAAAGTTGAAGACAGCAAGGGTATTAGAGGTAATAAATCACTGTCAATAAGTTTTTTTTGAGAACCTATAACCTGGAGGTGGAGACAAGATGGTGGAGTAAAGGCAGGGACTCACCTGAGCTCTCCCCAAACCCTCCCAAACACCTTTAAATAATGACTCTAAATAAATTCTAGGCCAGCAGAACCCACAAGGAGACAGAGTGAAACAATTTTCTGACCTAAGACAACTTGAAAGGTCAGCAGGAAAGATATGTTGCACCAGGGTGAGGTGAATCCAATCCAGTTCAGGCTCTGCTAACATAGCTCTGGCCCCAGCAAATAAGAAGCAGACCTGGGAGCCACTGAATCCGCAGAGGCAGCAGCTGCTTCCAGAGCTCTCAGTTCACAGATGATAAGGGGATGGAACAACTGGCCAGAAGGAAATTTGCTGGGTCCTGTTGCTGGTACAAGAGGCAGAACTCTGTTGCATTGCTTTGACTTGGATCTGGGTCCCAGTCCTGAGTCTTGGTCTCCATGTGAGGAGGAGCACTAGAACAACAGAGCTGGAGGCTCTAGGAGAGCAAGGATCCTGCTCCAAGGTCAAGGTTTCAGAGGGAAAAAGAGTGCTTGTGGTCACTCACAAACCAGTGCACAGCACAGGAGAGTAGTAAACACACCTCTCCTTAGATCATACTACCTTGGAAGAACCAAAAACTTACAGGTCCCCAAAATTACCTCTGAAAACAGCTGCACAAAAAACCTGAAGCTTGAGATAGTGCCCCCTCCTCTTGGGAAACAGAGCCCCACTTTAGCATAGCTAGAAAATGAGCAGAGAACAGAAAAAAATCCTGACTGTAGAATGTGACTGGTGACAAGGAAAATCAAAACACTCATTCAGAAGATAAAGTTCCTACACTCAAAGCCCCCTAGCAAAATATGAATTTATCTTAGGCCATGGAAGAGCTCAAAAAGGATTTTGAAGATCAAGTAAGAAAGGTCAAGGAAAAGTTGGGAAGAGAAATGAGAGGGATACGATAAAATTATGAAAAAAGAATCAACAGATAGGTAAAGTAGAAACAAATAAAAATACTGAAGAAAATAACACCTTAAAAAATAGAATAGGTCAAATGGTAAAAAGAGGCACAAAAAAATCCAATCAAGAGAACAATGCCTGGAAAAGCAGAATTGGTCAAATGGAAAAGATGGTACAAAAAGTTCACTGAAGAAAATAATTCCTTAAAGGATTGAATTGGGCAAGTGGAAGCTAATGACTTTATGAGACATCAGGAAACAATCAAAGTCAAAAGAACAAAAAATTGAAGAAAATGTGAAATGTATCATAGGAAAAACAACTGATCTGCTCACTACACATGAAGTTAGCCTGGGTTCAATCTTTCTATTCTTAGTTCAAGACAAAAAATATACTTTGGGGCCAGCATTGTTCAGTCAAACCTATAGATCCAGGAGAAATCATTTAAGAATTATTGGACTAGAAAACTGGATAACAGTGTAGCAGAAACTGGGCATAGATCAATGTCTGGTTCCATACACAAGAATAAAATCCAAATGGACACATGATCTGTGTATAAAGATTGATACCATAAACAAATTATGGGAGCAAGGAATAATGCATTTGTCAGATTTATGGAGAATGGAGAAATTTTTGACCAAATAAGAGATGAAGAACATTATGAAGTGCAAAATGGATAATTTTGATAACATTAAATTGAAAAGTTTTTGCACAAACAAACCCAATGCAACCAAGATTAGGAGGAAAGCAGAAAACTGGGAAAGAATTTTTGCAACAAGTGTCTGTGATAAAGGCCTCATTTCTAAAATATATAGAGAACTGAGTCAAATATACAAGAATGCAAGTCATTCCCCAACTGATAAATGGTCAAAGGATATGAATAGGCAGTTTTCAGAGGAAGAAATTGAAGGTGTCTATAGTTATATTAATAAATGCTCAAAATTCCTATTGATTAGAGAGATGCAAATTGAAACAACTCTGAGATACCACATCATAACTATCAGATTGGCTAACATGACAAAACAGGAAGATGATAAATGGCAGAGAAGATGTGGGAAATGATAAGCAAGATGTTTTTAGAAAAACACGGAAAGACTTACATGAACTGATGCAAAATGAAATGAACAAAACAAGAGAACATTGTACACAGAAACAGCAATATTGTATGATGCTCTACTATGAATAACATAACTATTCTCAGCAACACAATGAGCCAAGACAATTCTGTAAGATTTAAGATGAAAGATGCTATCCATCTCCAGAGAAAGAACAGGTAGAACCTGAATGCAGATCAAAGATGCTTTTTCTTTACTTTAATTCTCTTGTTATTTGCTTTGGTTTGGGGTTTTTTGGTCTGTGTTTTCTTTCACAGACTTACATGGAAATTTATTTTATATGACTACACATGTATAACCTATGTCAAATTGCTTGACATCTCTGGGACAAGAAGACAGAAGGAGAGAATTTGGAACTCAAAATTTTGGGGGGAAAATGTTAAAATTGTTTTTACATGTTAATGGGAAAAACTAAAATATTAAATAAGATTTCAAAAGAGAAAGAACCTAGAACTTGCTAAGCCCTGTGCTAAGGGAATGGGATACAAAGGAAGGTAACAAATATAGACCTTGATAAATGCTTATAGAGTCACCATGAGTTATAATTTACCAGTGGTCAGGGAAACCCTCATGATGAGGAATGTATGTGAGTGCCAGAATTTGGAAGACTTTGAATGCCAGACTAAAGAGTTTCATTCATTTATTCAGTGAGCATTTATTAACTTAATAAATTCAGGCACCAAGTCAGGCAATGGAGATGCAAACCAGAAACAAAACATTCCCTGTCCTCAGGGAGCCTGCCTTCTCCTGGGAGAAATGATCTGTACACCAAAAAAAAGTACATAAAAACACAGTGAGAGGGGAGGAGCCAAGATGGCAAAGGAGAAAGATTCACATATGCTAGCTCCTAACCCACAACCCATAAAATACCTGTAAAGAAGAACTCCCAACAGCAGTTGGGAGCAGCGGAAGCCACACAACAATGGAATGGAGGAGATTTCTGTTCCAGAGAGCCCTGAAAAACCAACACCAAAGGTCCGTCGTGCGCTGGACCTGGAGCAGAGCCCAGCCCTGTCTTGGGCACGGCACCAAAAGGAGCAGATCAGAGCAGGCTTCAGGGAAGGAATCTCCAGTGGCCACACAGGTCCCTCCACCCACAGATGCCAAAGGTCAGTGAGAGAGCCGTTTTGGCTGACCGAGAGGAGAGGAGGGTGTCTCCATAACTCAGGCCCCCTTGGGAGGCAGCAGCGGAGGCAGCAGTGGACAGGGGCTCCCAAAGCAGACAGGAGCTCGGATTCATTATTGAAGGTCTCCACATAAACCCCCAGAGGGAACTGAGCCCAATGTGGCAGCCCTCCCCCAACCCGAGCAGCTGAACTTAATCTCACACTGAATAGCAGCCCCACCCCTGCCAAAAGCCGTGAGGCTGGGAAGCAGCATTTGAATCTCAGCCTCCAAGCACTAGCTGGATGGATCTGGAGGCAAGGCGGGGGTGGAGAGGAATCTCAGAAGTCAAGTAACTGGCTGGGAATATGCCCAGAAAAGAGAAAAAAAATAAGACCATAGAAGGTTACTTTCTTGGTGAACAGATATCTCCTCCTATCCTTTCTGATGAGGAAGAACAATGCTAACCATCAGGGAAAGACATAGAAGTCAAGGCTTCTATATCCCAAACATCCAAAATAAATATTCAATGGGCTCAGGCCATGTAAGAGCTCAAAAAGGATTTTGAAAATCAAGTTAGACAGGTGGAGGAAAAACTGGGAAGAGAAATGAGAGAGATGCAAAAAAACCATGAAAAACGGGTCAACACCTTGCTAAAGGAGACCCCCAAAAATGCTGAAGAAAATAACACCTTGAAAAACAGGCTAACTCAATTGACAAAAGAGGTTCAAAAAGCCAATGAGGAAAAGAATGCTTTAGAAAGCAGAATTAGCCAAATGGAAAAGGAGGTTCAAAAGCTCACTGAAGAAAATAGTTCTTTCAAAATTAGAATGGAACAGATGGAGCCTAATGACTTTCTGAGAAACCAAGAAATCACAAAACAAAACCAAAAGAATGAAAAAATGGAAGATAATGTGGAATATCTCATTGGAAAAACAACTGACCTGGAAAATAGATCCAGGAGAGACAATTTAAAAATTGTGGGACTACTTGAAAGCCATGATCAAAAAAAGAGCCTAGACATCATATTTCATGAAATTATCAAGGAAAACTGCCCTGAGATTCTGGAATCAGAGGGCAAAATAAGTATTCAAGGAATCCACCAATCACCTCCTGAAAGAGATCCAAAAAGAGAAACTCCTAGGAACATTGTGGCCAAATTCCAGAGTTCCTTGGTCAAGGAGAAAATATTGCAAGCAGCTAGAAAGAAACAATTCAAGTATTGTGCAAATACAATCAGGATAACTCAAGATCTAGCAGCTTCTACATTAAGGGATCGAAGGGCGTGGAATAGGATATTTCAGAAGTCAAAGGAACTAGGACTCAAACCAAGAATCACCTACCCAGCAAAACTGAGTATAATACTTCAGAGGAAAATATGGTCTTTCAATGAAATAGAGGACTTTCAATCATTCTTGATGAAAAGACCAGAGCTGAAAAGAAAATTTGACTTTCAAACACAAGAATGAGAAGAAGCATAAAAAAGTAAACAGCAGAGAGAAGTCATAAGGGACTTACTAACATTGAACTGTTTACATTCCTACATGGAAAGACAATATTTGTAACTCTTGAAACTTTTCAGTATCTGGGTAGTTGGTGGGATTACACACACACACACACACACACACACGTGCACGCATATGCAAACACACATACACATACACATGTGCAAGCACATACAGGGACAGAGAGCACAGAGTGAATTGAATAGGATGGGATCATATCTTAAAAAAATGAAGTTAAGCAGTGAGAGAGAAATGTATTGGGAGGAGAGAGGGAGAAATGGAATGAGACAAATTATCTCTCATAGAAGAGGTAGGCAGGAGACTTTTTAGTGGAGGGAAAAAGAGGAGAGCTAAGAAAAAAAACAAGAAGTTTACCCTCATCACATTCGACTAAAGGAAGGAATAAAATGCACATTCATTTTGGTATGAAAACCTATCTTACAATACAGGAAAGTGGGGGAGAAGGCGATAAGCAGGGTAGAGGGGATGATGGAAGGGAGGGCAATGGGAGGAGGGAACAATTTGAAATCAATACTCTTGGGGAGGGACAGGATCAAAAGAGAAAATCGAAGCAATGGAGGGCAGTTTAGGATGGAGGGAAATATAGTTAGTCTTACACAACACGACTATTATGGAAGTCATTTGCAAAACTACATACATATGGCCTATATTGAATTGCCTGCCTTCCCAAAGGGTATGGGTGGGGAGGGAGGGATGGGGAGAAGTTGGAACTCAAAGCTTTAGGAACAACTGTTGAGTATTGTTCTTGCTACCAGGAAATAAGAAAAGCAGGTAATGGGGAATAGAAACTTATCTGGCCCTACAGGACAAAAGAGAAGATGGGGACAAGGGAAGGGAGGGATGATAGAAGAGAGGGCAGATTGGTGATAGGGGCAATTAGAATGCTCGGTATATTGGGGTGGGGGGAGGGGACAAATGGGGAGAAAATTTGGAACCCATAATTTTGTGAAAATGAATGTAAAAAACTTAAATAAATAAATTTAACTGAAAAAAAGGCAAAAAAAAAACCTCACAGTGATTGTGAGTTGTTTCTGGGAATCTGGATGGATCAAGGACCACATCTCCTATAGGGGATGGAAATTGTGAGGAGCCTGGAAGGTAGCTCAGTATTGGCCACCATTGGCCTAGGCAGCAGTGAACCACTAACAGTTGAGGGTATACCTGAACAAGATTACAGTATAAAATGCAAATGGTATCAATAAAACTATAAAAACAGAAAATGATGACTATCTATCTAGGGTTTTGAGAGATGGGCTTTGCAAATCTTAAAGTGAGACGGAAGCATGAAGTGATTTTATAAAAAGGAAAAAAAGCATTTGTGACCAGGGAAATGACTCAAAAGGGGTATCTGGGGCAGCAGAGGGAGCTGGCCACTGGTGTGCCACAGAGTTTGTATCCCAGATGTACTCAGACTCTGGGCAAAGAAGAGTCAGGATGAGAGTCAAACCTGAAAGCAGAAGAGGTTAGGGTTTGAATCCTGCCTCCAAAATGTAATAATCATGTGACCTTGGTCATGTAACTTCACCACTTGGTGCCTCAGTTTCCTTAGCTGTAAAATATGGATAACATCTTTCTGGAGGGAACTTCATTCCTCTTGAGAATGCACTCCTGACTTTCTCTTCCGGGAAGTTCACTCCAACCCTGGAATTCACACAATGGAAGTACCCTGTATCCCTTGGACCTTTTCCTCTGTTTGGATGGCTCCTCCCAGAGCCTCTATTTAAGGGGGCTACCCAAGCCAAGCTCTTCCATTGGGACTTCCCCTACAATCCTCTCTCCCTCACACTATGCTCCTGTAGTGTGTTGTCCTCTCTCATTAGAATGTAAGGTCCCTGAGGGTAGGGACTGTCTTTCTATTAGTATTTGTTAACCCAACTGTTGGCCCAGTGTGGTGCTTGGCACACTGGAAGCTCTCCATATAAATGCTAATTGATTGAATTATGGGGTGCAATGAAGATCAAATGAGACCAGGCATGTAACATGCTTTGTTCACTTCTGGAACTGCTATCTAAATGTTGGCACCCATTATGGCTGCTATTTTGTTCATGCACACCTGGAAGACAGAGAGTTACAGGGACTGATGTGTGTACATACAAGAGAGTGCCGGACGTTGGATTCAGTCAGAGTTTTGCTCCATCTCTCACATCACCTGCATCACCATGGGCAAAGTCATTCAACCTCCCTGAGGCTCAGTTTCCTCATCTGCAAAATGGATCTGTTGGAGTGTTGGGTCTCTGAGGGCCTTTCCAGCTCTCAATCTATGATCCTTCCTCATTTACATTCATTCTTCTTCACAGATATCCACTCTTGGTCAAGCAGAAGTTACGTGTTATTAGGTGGCCTGAATTCGAGTCTTGGCTCTGTTCCATTTTTATCGTGGGACCTGAGATGGGTCATAGAGACCTTTGGTGCTAGAAGGAACCTCAAAACCTCAGAGTTCAACCCCCTGATTTTACAGGTGAGGAGAGAAGAGTGACTTGCTCAAGGTCACATGCACACAAGTAAAAAGTTGCACAGCTGCTCCCAGCTTAAACCTGGTTCCTCCTACACCAGATCCCACTGAACCGACTGTTTCCTAAAGAGTCATCTTTTTGTGTTTGCTTCCTCACTTGTAAAGCGAGGGGCTTGGAGGATATAGTAATAATAGCTAGCATTCCATAGTATTTTCAAGTTTTTAAATCACTTTATATAAATTACATCATTTGAACCTCACAACAACTCTGTAAGGCTCATACTATAATTATCCTCATTTTACAGATTAAAAAAACCTGAGAATGAGAAAGGTCAAGTGAGGCCACAAGGCACTAGGTCTGGAGTCAGAGGATCTGGGTTCAGATGTTGCCTCTGACACTCATGTAAGACTCTGGATAAGTTAATTCTACACCTTGTACGTCAGTTTCCCCAACTATAAAGTGAGGGCTTTTAAGATACTTCTCAGGCCTACATGAATGATCCTGTGACCTGTCCAGAGTTACAAAAGTATTAAGCAGAAGTCATGGGATTTGAACCCTACATTCCTGACACTGGGCTCAGTACTCTCTACACCAGGCCAGCTCTCTGAACCCAGGTAACAAAAATTTAAGATGAGAACCACCAGCATCCCAACAGCTGAGAGCAATCTGGTCTCATAAATACTGCTACACAATATGTCTGTGAAAAGAAAATAATACGTCAAAGAACATTCCTAGTAGCTGTTTGTGACAGAATCGTATGCATCTGCTGGCAGAAGCCACATTTTTTACAGGAATGGAACAAGCTGGAATAAATATCCCCTCCATTTGCGAGACAGCCTTGTGGGAGAGCAGAGCTGGATATGTGTTCAGAGGCTGACAATAGGGAAATCCTTTCCAAGAGTGTCACAGCCTCTGAACAATCAGCATGAGACTGCCTTCACGGGCCTCCTGTTGTACAAGATTCTAAGTACAGTCTTGTCACATGAGACACCAGCACAAGAAAAATAGGAGAGAAGAAGATGGAGTGGATTGCTTTCATATCTCTTTTTCTAAGTCCAAATGTATTTGTAGGTTCATGCATATTTCTCTTATATTTCCTAATTTCACACTTCAGGTTGTCAATACATTGTTGGTGGATTTGAGAATTGTTCTCACCATTCTGGAAAACAATTTGGAATTGTGGAAGAAAAGTAAAGAAAATGTTTGTACCCTCTGACCCACTACTGAACATATATTCCCAGGGAGGTTCTAATTCAAAGTAAAAGCTCTGGAATAAATTAATGAATGAATACTTATTAAGACTTACTCTATTTTCCTGTTTATCTATTTGTCTATCTATATATCTTTCTATCATATCTGTCTGACTGTCTGTTCAGAGCAGACCATCTCCACTCCTACACACAGCTACCAAAACAATTTTCCAAAATCACAGATCTGAGCCTGTCATTCATCAGAAAGTTTCAATGGCTCCCTATGTCATTCGTCCAGGACAAAATACAAATACGTTGATCTGGCATTTGGGCTACTACCTAGTCTGGCTCCCAATGACCTTTCAGCACCTATTTCCCAGAACTCTTTTTACTGATTCTGTGATCTAGACTACCAGCTTGTCCCCAGACTAGAAATCCATCTCCCACCTCCAATCCTTTGCAGAGGCTGGATTGTAATTTGCTCCATTTGCCTTCCACCTGTCAAGGAGCCTTGTTTTCCTTCCAGTCTCAATTCAGGGACCACTCCCCATGTTACACCTCTCTATGGACTGCTCAATTATTAATACTTCCTTCCACCTCAATTTTCCTTGGACTTTACCAATGTGTGATATGTTGCATTTCCCTCTCCACCCACTGGTTGCCATAAAATAAGCTCCTAGAGGGCATAGATATATCCTCAAAACTTAGCTCAGCACTTTCCATTTAGTAGGTACTTAATAATTATTAACTGAATCAAACTCCTAAAGGATAGAATTTCTTTAGAGAAAACTAAAGTTGTGAATTCCCATCGCTGTGTGTTCAATTGAATAAGAAAAGCAGTGTGGTATGATGGAAAACACCCCAGACTGGAAGACAGGAAACCTGGAGCAGCTCTGGACTTAGTGATCGATCTACTACTGTCCTCTCTACACTCTTTTCCCACCTCTGTGCCTTTGCTTACACTATTCCCTGTCCCTGGGATGCCCTCCCTCTTCTCCTGGTCAATTTCTATCCCCCTTGAAAGCCCAATTCCCTTCCCTGATAACCCCCATAAGCAGTGGCTTTCTCCCAACCCTCCTTTAGCCCTTTGGTTTGAATGTCACCAACATCATGCAATACGATGAACAAATTTTCATGTGTCACATCTGTGTAAATATGTCATTTCCCTACTAAACATTAACCTCCATGAGGTTAGACACTATTGAATTTACAACTGGGATTTTCCCCAGATTCTAACACCACGTCATGTATATACAGCCAGCATGTTTCACAGATGTCTGTTGCTTTGGCCAGTCTCAACTTTGCCACTAGGCAGTCATGAATTTAAGCAAGTCCCTTCTCTGGGACTCAGTTTCCTCATCTGATAAAAAGGAGGGGGAAGGAGTCTAAAGTACCTATTGAGTGACCCTGAACAAGGCATACCTCTGAGCCTCAGTTTCCACATTTATAAAATGTCCCTATTTTACAACATTTCCTTTAGAACCCTATTCCACAAGGTTGTTGTAAGGACCAGATACAATGATATATGGAAAGAGATTTCCCAGCCTTAAGCTCAATGTCAATGCTGGCTGCTGAGATTACTGGGTACCTGATGTAGTGATTTCCAAGTTGTGGGCTGGGGATCCCTGGAGAACCACAGATCCCTTTGAGTACAAGCATTGATGTTTGAGTCTTTATTTAACTCCATCAGATTATGTAGTGTAACTCGACATGATAAAAAATACCGAAAGTAAAAGGGCACCTAGGTAGCACAGTAGATAGAGTGCCGGCCCTGGAGTCAGAATCTGAGCTCAAATCTGGTCTCAGACACGTACTAGAGGTGTGATTCTGGGCAAGTCATCCCAATTGCCTTCCAAAAAAATCAACTGAAAACATTTATTGAAGCTTTACTCCATGACAGGCACTGTGCTAAATGTGGGGGTGGGGTAGAAAGACCAAAACAAAATATGCCTTGCTCTGAGGAATCTTATTGGGGAAAAACAATATTTTTGCCAATAAGAAAATTAAAAGATAAACTGAGGAAGGAAAGTGTATTAACACCAAGGAAAGACTGATGTAGCAGAACACTGGATTTTGAGTCAAGGGTCTTGAGTTCACATCCTGCCTTTGAGGTTTGGTAAGCCTCTATAATTAAGACTGCGGGGCAAGTCACTTTACTATAGCTTCCTCAACGATAAAATGGTGAGGTTGGGTTACGTAGCCTTTATGTTACTGTTGGGCCATATTCAGTCCCGACTCTTCATGTCCCTATTTATGCTTTCTTGGCAGAGATACTGTGGAGGGGTTTGCCATGAGGAAATTCAGGCAAAAGAGGTTAAGTGACTTGCCTAGGGTCACACAGCTAGTAAGTGTCTGAGAGCAGATTTAAACTTGAGCCTTCCTGACTCCAGTTCCAGATTCAGTGAGATTCCATCTACACCTTAACACCTTCTGTACCCTGCAGCCAATAGAAAACCGATCTACAGTCAGAGGACCTGGGTTTGAATCCTGGGTCTATTATATCTTGGGTAACTTTTGGCAAATCCCTTCCCCTCTCTGGGCCTTAGCTTCCTTATTGGTAAAATGAGGAAGGGAGAGAGGAAGGGGATGGAGAGAGAGCTGGACTTGCAGTCAGGGGGATATGTTTGAGTCCTGCCTCAAACACCAGCTATGTGACCCTGAGTAAGTTGCTTAACTGCTGTATGCTGGTTTCCTGATCTTTAAAATGAGAATACTTAGAATGCTTGCCTTAAAGGAATGTGGAAAGGATCCAGTATGATTATATACATACAGATGTACATATATATGCATACATATACACATATATGTACACACATACATTTACACACATACATGCATGCACACACACACATACCTGGAAGCCCCATATACATGATAGCTTTGGCTGCTAAAGTCTCCTGCTGTGGAT
This sequence comes from Bettongia penicillata ogilbyi, assembly GCA_023548195.1. Lineage (NCBI taxonomy): Eukaryota > Metazoa > Chordata > Mammalia > Diprotodontia > Potoroidae > Bettongia > Bettongia penicillata. The sequence continues at coordinate 129,983 of JAJHZJ010000883.1, read as the reverse complement.
CCTGTGCCCTCACATCTATATCTGTTATAACAATAGGAAATCTCCCACCTACAGCCCTTTCTTGGTCTCCTGTTTGTTCCCCTTACTTCTTGTATTTTCTTCTACTCAGCACAATGTCTGACTTTGTACTGTATGCATGTATGTATGCATGCATGTGTGCGCGCATGTACGTATGTGTGTGCGTGTACATGTGTGTATATGTATGTGTGTGCATGTGTATGTATGTGTGCATGTACCTCTGTTTTCCTTCCTGTTTCTCTTCCTTTCTCTCTTCCACTTTTTCTTTCTTTTTCTCTTCTTCTCTATCCTCCTTTTCTTCCTTCCTTCCTTTATTTCCTTCTTTCTTTCCTTCCTTCCTTTCCTTTCTTTCTTTCTTTCTTTCTTTCTTTCTTTCTTTCTTTCTTTCTTTCTTTCTTTCTTTCTTTCTTTCTTTCTTTCTTTCTTTCTTTCTTTCTTTCTTTCTTTTTCTTTCTTTCCCTTTGAGATAGTAAAGTTAGGAATCCTACTGTCCCTCTTTCAAAAACAAAGAAACTAAGGCTTGGAGAGTTAAATGAGTTGCCTGGGACCACATAGCAAGTGCCCACATGGGAAGTAGGATTTGAACTCAAGTCTCCCAGATACAAGTCCAGAACTCTTTCCACCATAGCACAGTATAATAGAAAGAGCATGGACTTTGGAGATAATCAGCAATGGTTCATATCCCGTTTCTGATGCTCATGCCCTGTGTGACTTTGGACAGGTCCCTTAATCTGCATGGATCTCAGTTTCCCCCTGTGTAAAATGAGGAGGTTGGATAACTTTGGCTCTCCAGTGTTAGCTCATCTCCCCTGGTTCACTGGAGTCACCACTTTATAAATGCAGTGTGACCCTATGGGGTGTGACTAGGAACACTGTGTGTTCAGTTATCATTGGGTGCATTGTCTATGGACAAGCCTTGCCATTCCAGGCCTGCACCTAACTTTAGAAAGGCTCAGGGGACACCCTAAGGAGGCAAGGAAGGAACCGTGTGCAGGATGGATGAGCCAGGGGCTGAGTCACCATCAGTATCACAATCCACCTATGGATCCTATGCATCCTGGGCCATCTCCCATTATCCTGATGAATATCTGGTCACTGGATTCAGATGACTCTGGAGGAAAAGTGAGGCTGGTGACCTGCACAACCCTTCCTCACTCAAAACAAAGTCAGGTGCAAGTCATGTCATCATTTCTCTGATGGCATGGTCTTCTTCGGCAACGAAGGACGAACACAACAGCAACAATTACAGCCTCTGAGACAAGTGATGGTGATATCAGAAAAGGCTAGCCAGTGAAGATGGCTGCCCAGAGAGAGGACAGGAAAGACAGAAGGAGGACTGTGGAGGACTGTGATGGTGACCAAGAGCAGCAGGAGGTCAGGCTTGTAGGGGATCACTCACCCAGCCTGGTGCCCTACCCAAGGCAGACCCAAGGTCATCAGAACTTCACAGGTTTCTGGAAAGAAAAACTGCATTTTCCAAATCCTTTTGTTTTCATGGGTTCAACTGTTTCTCCTGCCCGTTTCTAATAATTTATAAATAAAAGTATACTGGTTTTGAGTCTGGTGTGTTTGTAAAAGGGAGGTGAGGAGTGGGAGTGGGGGCTGAGCACTTCACTTGAAGGCAAAGGGCAATGGCAGATGCTGAAGTTCCCTGGTCACCTGGATGGGGGCATCGAGCCAAAGAAATAAGAGGCCTCCCAAGTAGCTGGGAGAGACCCTCCGGTCCAAGGGTTTCACAATAACACACTCACTTTAACAAGTCAGGACACAAACATTCTACGTACCTTTCCGATTTCCTTTTCTTCCACATGTAGTTTTCCAGATTTGGTTGCTTTTATTTTTACCTCATTAGAGTCCGCACATTTCTTGTTATTGTACTTCACCCCTGCATCATTCTTTTAGGTCTTTCTCTCCATTTTAATTTGTGTTCTTCATCTTTTTCTATTTCTTATGATGCAATTATGTGGGAGAAGTAAGTGGCAAACCACTCGGGAATCCTTGCCAAACAAGAACAACAAAAACCCAAAACAAAATAGGGTCACAAAGTGTCAGATGAGACTGAAATGAGAGAATGACAAAGTGCATTCCACTGGGTTCCACTCAATCTCACAAGATTACAGAATGGTGACCTTTGTCCCCAGGCATCCTAGAGCACCTCTCACACCCACTGGCATCTCCATGAAAACACATTCCCCCAATGGATGATTGGTTGGGTGAAACTCTGGAGGGCACACTGCTATGAGAGGAGGAGGGCCCCTCTTGGTGGTCAATAAAAGGGCAGTGAGTGCTCAGCTGCCTTTCTCAGCTTGATCACCCCTGGGCCTGCACACTGAGGGCAACAGCTTCAAGTCAGTGAGCACTGGATTCGAAACCTTCCTCCCATTTGTGATGGTGAGATCCTGGGGAAGCTCCTAAGCTTCTGGGCCTCAGTTTGCTCATCTATAAAATGAAGGGGTAGGACTTGTAAGTTTGGCCTCTTCTAATGCCCCTTCCCTCCTGAGATATAGCTGTTGAGTCATTTTCAGTCACGTCAATTCTTTGTGATTCTATCTGCAGTTTTCTTGGCAAAGATACTGCCATGGTTGGCCACTTTCTTCTCCAGCTCATTTTTACAGATGAGGAAACTGAGGAAAACAGGATGAAGTGACTTGCCTAGGATCCCACAGCTAGTAAATGTCTGAGGCCACATTTGAACTCAGGTCTTCCTGACTCTAGGCCTAGCACTCTATCTACTGCAGCGCCCAGCTGTCCCAACCCTAGATCCAGGATCCCATAAAACCCGTGGGGTACAGGGTTTCTGACCAAGCTTGGCTGTCTAGTTTTACAGAAACAAGACTTATTTTAAGATTGCATAATCTTGCATTTATATAAGTGACTTCTTTAAGGGATAATATCAGTACATCTAAGACCAAGGATTTTTTTGCTATGAGAACTGTCTATTCCAATGCAGATAGTGCCCATCTAGAGATTAGTAGAATCACGGATATAGAGCTAAAAGGTACCTCCTAGAATGATCCCATCATTTTATAGATGAGGAAACTGAGGCCAGAAAGACTAAATGATTTGCCCAACTTTAGCAGAACCAGGATCCTTAGTCACACAGCAATTAAACATCACATCTTTTTACCTCCAAGCCCAGCACTCTGTCTGGAACCACACTGAACAAGAGACAACATTGGGGTAAATGTTAAACATAGGACCAATGTGGTGTGATGGAAGGAGCTGGGAGTTTGGAGGTATGAGGTGTGGTCCTGACTCAGTCACTAATGAGATAGTGAGGGACACACGTGAGGGACTGGGTCCTTCTCCCAGAGAAGGAAATCCCTCCATCAGTAGAAATCAGCATTTCTTTGTGAGTTATAGTTGTAGAAAATTGCCTGGTACACCAGGAGGCTGTGGCTTCCCAGTATCACACCAGTGTGATTTCAACCCAGGTCTCCATTGTCTAGAGACCAGCTCTCTATCCACTGAGCCACACTGTATTTCATGAGATATGTGACCTCAGGCAAATCAACTCACCTCTGAAGGCCTCAGTTTCCCCGTCTGTGAAACATGAGGCTCTTCTAGATGGTCTCTAAGGTTCCTTCTGACTCTAACAGATTCTCGTCTTCTCCTTCAATCACATAAGGAATTGCAGAGGCATGTGGTCAGTGTCTTGGCTATGAGCCAACCCTTGAAGTCTAGAGAAGTCATTCAAAGGTTGTGCCCTTCCTGGTAAGGGAAAGACTCAATAATGGGGAAATAAGAGGATTCACCACCTCCATAGACACCCAGACACACACTTATTTATCTTTACTCAGCATTATACAGCCACCCAGAACTCCAGGCCCTTTTGGCAAGGAAGATTATAGTATCATGCATCTAGACCTTAAAAGGACGTTAGAAATCATCTCATCAAACCGTCTCATTTTACAGACCAGAAAACTGAGGTCAAAAGCTGTTCAGTGATTCACCCAAGGTCACACAGGGAGTAAACATTAAATTTCAAGGCTCTGCCCCATGGCTCCATGGAGGAATCTTCAAAGGAGAAAACAAAATGCCTCCTTTTCTTAATATTATGGATCATTGTTAAGGAATGAAAGGACCATAAGTCAGTTCACCCAACATTTAATAAGCACTTACTGTGTGCAGAGCAGCGTGTTACATAGTGAGGGAGAGGTGGGTTTGGTAAGACAGTCTTTATTTCAAGGAGTTTGCAGTCTAGGGGGGAGGGCATGATACATACATCAATAACTATAATAAACAATATTATATAACAAATACATTAGGAGGATATGAAACCAAATCAAACAAAATTCAAGGTTAAGAAATACTGGCAGAGTGAGATTAAGCTAAGGAGTGAGGGAAGTTCTCACGGAAGAGATGATATTTCACCCAATGACAGGATTTCAGAGTTGGAAGGGACCTTGGGGCTATCTTATGGAATCCATAGAGAGGCCCCCAAAACCTTTGCTGGGAGGTTTCCCAGGAGGGGCAGCCCACCACCTGCCAGCCCATTTCACATTGGGGAGGCTCCAAATGTCAGAAAGTTTGTTTTGATATTTACCCTAAATCTACATCACTACCTTTTACCCATTTCACCAAGTTCTGCCCTGTGGGGCTACATGCTAGCCTTCCAAAAAGCTTAAACACATCCATCAGTCACATCCCCCTAGCTTTGCCTCCTATAGGCTGATTTCTTCACCTCTTTTCCATATGAGGTGGATTGGAGGGTTGTTACAGTCCCTTGCAGCTCTCAAATCATGGGATTCTGGGCAGTGATCTCAAGTCCTTTCAAGCAGTTGGCCAGCCTCCAGCCTCCCAAGGTTCCACCTAAAAGGAAATATCCAAAACTCAATAAATGCACCAGGTGCATTTGGCTGGCAATAGGGATGAGCAGAGAAGGAATTCTGTGTTAATGCTCTAGATGGAAGAGACTTTAAAGATGACCTAGTCCAATCCTCTCACACCTGCCCAGATTCATGAGGCATTCCAGTGGAACAGATGGGGGCCCCAATTGCCCTGCTACATTTGTTTTTCCATCCTGAAGACTATTAAAAATAAAATTATTCAAGGTTCATAGTCCTCTAGTGTCACTCACACAACACTGTATGGTGCCTTTCACAGGGTAGAGACTCCACAAACATTTGTCAGTTGATTAAACAAGGTTGGATTATGAAATGCCAGTGAAGAAATAGGCCACCATGCTTTTGCTGGCTAAACCTTTGCTCCCTGCTCCCAGGCTAAGAATGCACTTTATTCTATATCAAAAGCTAGGGCAGACAACTAGTCCCACAAGGGACAAAAGTACCTAGGCTGGAGCAAAAAATGGTCAGTGTAGAATGACCAGTTTAGCTAGCATTTGCACAGCCTTTCAAAGCTTTCATCAGGAAGAGATTCAGTAGGCAAAAGAGGTCATATCAGTCAATCATTTGGCCCAGTCATAAGCCCAGCAATACTGAATGTTCAAGACTTGATGAGTAGGCACTTGACAGTTGTAGTAGCAAAGCCCTCCATGCCTCTCTCTCAGCCCCCTCACCACTTGATTTCTCAAGAGATCATTCCCCTTGGGGTGATTTTCTGGAAAAGGGTCATGAATTTTCTGGAAAAGGTTAATGAATTTAGAATATCAGAGAACAATGGCTTGAGTTGTCTTCTCTCAAAGACCCAGTGCTCCCATCTGGATGAGTCCCAGTGGTCTTGACACCCAGTCTTTGCCAATTTTTCCAAATAAGAACTCAGGCTTAGCCCCAAATCTGTCATCTCAACAAGTTACTTTCCATTCATGAGACTGGGAACAAAGAAAAAGTAGATCTTTTCTACATAACTCTTAGCATGCTTTTAAGTTTGACAAACCTCAATTACCCCCCTTAGGGATCCTCTGTATATTTGGTGTGAGAGGTAGGGTGGGGTGGTAGGTAGCAAGTCAGCTGCTCTCAGCATTCTTTAAGCAAACTCTCTTAAGATTTTAACTTGCAGAGAAGGTGCTGCCCTGAATTGGGAGAGAGAATCTCCTGAGCCAATGAAATCAGGTCCGGTCTCTGTCTTTCAAATAGTTTGTATATATCGGTATATGTTCATACTGTTTCCCCTGAGAAGAGTGAAAGCTCCAAGGGCAAGGACTGTTTCCTTTTTTGTGTTTTTATCTCTAGAATCTAGCATAGTACCCAGCATACAGTAGGTGACTAATAAATGCTTGCCAATTGATGATTGGTTGAGGAACAATGAAAAGAACCTCTGACTTAGGGAAGAAAGGAATTTTAACTTTGCCCATAACCTCATCCCCACTTTTGGTGAGTTGTTTGAATAATTCAGGTCTAATGGGAAGGGGATTGCTTGTCCAGCATTTTCAAAATGCTCTTACTTTCTTCAGGGAATGTAACCCAAAGTCTAGGAAGACCTAAGGAGGAATCAGTAAGAAAGAAGGATTCACCAGAATATTAAAGGGTTGCTATCTGCACAACCCCGAGTTTCATTCAATCCAAGAACAATTACAAAATGTCCTTTATGGGCTCCTATGAGTCTTTGGATGCCTTCTGTTCAATTCAGTTTGACAAGTATTTGTTAAGGACCTACTATGTGTCAGTCACTGGACAAACATTAAGAGTTTCATGTGGAGTGAAATAAATACTGTCCTACCTTATTTGCATTTGTTACCATAGTGCTTATTTGGAACCAAGGGACACTTTTCCAGGCAGAGATTATCCTGGAGTAAGCTTCAATTGGGATTCATTGTAAAGAGCCACAGAGAGGAATTAACCCTTGGGGAGACATCCCCCTTTGGAGCCTGGTCTGTGTGGGCCCCCGGAGTCATGGATTACATAAGATATTAGCACTGTTTGACTTTCTCTTGAAGAAAAAGTCTTCCTTAGCCCATGGTCCAGTCATGGAGATTCCAGAGAGAATCCTTTGCCTTCTTTTATTTCTTGATCCTGAACTCTATTTTCCAATGTTATTTTTGCCATCTTTTTTTGCCTAATTTTGCATCATGTTGGTTTGGTTCAGGGGGTCTTGTGACAGTTGTATATTATTTTCTCTATCTGCCAATATTCTCTTTTTAAAACAAAGTTTTTGTGAACATGACTGTTCTTTCTGACTACTTCCCTATATACTTTCATACCTAAACAAAGAATACTCCTCCCTATAACAAAGAGAATCTCAGCACATCAGAATTAAGACATTCAGTGTCCATTTCTCCAACATATACCCAGAAAAACATTCAGTAGGAGCATGGCACTTAGAGCATTTAGTGTCTTTGAGATCACCTAGTATGACACCCACATTTTACACATGACCAAATCAAAGAGCAGAGAGGGGAAGTAGATGACCCAAGGTTGCCACTAAAGTGGTTTTCTCAAAACTCATGTCTGACCATGTCATTTCCCCACTCCTTAACTTTCAGTGACTCCCAGTTGCCCCTAGGATCAAATGCAATATGCTCCATTTGTCGTGAAAATCCTTTGTAGAGCTTAGTCCCTTCCTACCTTTCCAGTCTTCCTCCTTGCTCAGAATTCATGCTCTTTAATCCAATGACACTGGCCTCCTGTCTCAATCAGGACATTTTCCTCCTCAGAACCCTCCACCTCAATTCTGGACATTTTCTCAGGTTGTCGTTTCCCTAAGCCTAGAAGTGCTCTCCCTTCACTCTCTTCACTTCCTTTAAGTGCCAGCTAGAATCCTCCCTCCTACAGGAACCCTTCCCTAATCCTTAATGACAGGGCCTCCTCTCTGAATTATTTCCTATTTATCCTCTGCTTTATATATATTTGCTTCTGTTGTCTCTCTCATTAGGTTGTAAATTTCTTGAAGTCAGGGATTGTCTTTTGGCTCTTTTTGTATTCCCAGACCTTAGCACAGGGCCTGACACCTAATAGGTGCTTAATAAATGTTTATTGTTTGATGATTGACAAGGTCATAAGTTGCAGAAACTGGGATTCCTAGAAATAGACACATAAAGTAGTAAGAAGCCCACCCTGCATTCCATCCATATCTGATTCCAAATCGAGTGCCTTTTCCCACCACACTAAAGTTATTTTTTTATTATGCCCATTTTACACATGAGGGAATTGAGGTTCTGACTTGCCCAAGGGCTTATGGCTGACTCAAACCCAGGTCTTCTGACTCTGAAATTCAGCTTGAGTATATTTCTAAGTGAAGGATCCCAGAGCTCAGTACATTGCAGAGACTAAGAGTACAGTCCCTCTGAGATTTTTGACAAAAATATTTACTTAATTAGACAGTTCTAGGAACTAGTAGACCTCCCCATCTGCGCCAGTGCTCCTGTTGGGTAACTCACCACTCCAGGGGTCATGTTAGGAGGCAGGACCAGTGAGTCTCTATAACTGTACTGAAAGTAATTCATTCCATAATTAAATTCATGCAGCAGATTCATGGATTTCTGGTCCTGGGGCCCATTATTGAACTACTTGGCTGCTCCCCTAATAGACTGACCCAATTGCAAGGCTGCTGGCTGCTTCTCAGCTCCCTGATGTTAAAGCCTCTAGTTTCAGGGAGATCCAGGAGACTTCTCAATGAGCCCCCATCAATGATTCCTTAATCTTATTGCCTCCCCCATCCCCACCTCTATTACTTTCCATTTGCTTTGAAGATATTTTGTATTTATTTATTTGAACACACATCGTTTCCCTGATAGACTGTAAACTGACTCAGGGCACGGGCTGGCTCTCTTTCTTCTTTGTTTCTTATGAATAGCAATGTCTGCTATATGTTGTTGAGTTTCTTCGATTGTGTATGACTCTCTTGGACCTCATTTTGGGGTTTTCTTGACAAAGATGCAGGAATGGTTTGCCATAACCTTCTCCAGTTCATTTGATAAATGAAAAAACTGAGGCAGATAGAATTAAGTGACTTTCCCAGAGTGATACAACTGGGGTAGTAAGGCTGGATTTGAACCCAGGTCTTCTTGATGCCAGGCCGGGTGGTCTATCCATTTCAACACCTCCTGCAGCTAGTTGTCTGGTATACAGAAGGTGTTTAATTAATGTTGTTGACTAATTGATAGATTGAATTCTCTCCTAGGAATGTTTCCTAGACTAGCTAGGTCATAAATAAAGGACCATAGGTTCACAGATTTAGAGAGGAACAGTCCCTTAAGGTCATCAATTCAAACCCTTTTTTTTTTTTTTTACAAATGAGGAAATTAAGGCCTAGATAGGTACTTGTTCAGAGTGATTTCTGGCAGGTGGCGTCTGAGTTAGCATTCAAATTTGGTTTTTCCTAATTCCAAGTCAAGCATTCTATCTATGACATCACAATGTAGAAGGAAAGACCAGAGAGATACCACAATGCCTCAGGGGGTAGAGAATATTGGAAACTGGAGTAGACCAAGGACAAGAAAACCCAGACTTTGATCCCAGCTGCCCATACTCACTGATGACTTTTGGCAAACTGCTTCTTCTCACGAATCCTCCCTTTCCTCATTGGTGGCAGGAGGGGGGTTTGAACCTATGGTCTCTAAAATTCCTTCCAGCTCCAATATCCTATGTTCTAGGATCTAAATTGCTTTCTAGCTCTGACATTCTGAGCTCTAAGTTTGAAAGTCTCCTCCAGCTCAGGATTATATATTGTGTCCTACAGTCCCTCATAGTTCCTTCCCACTGCAGTCCAAGGTCTATGTTATGTTCTGTGTTCTAACATGAAACTATTTTGTTTGCATTTATAAAGTACAAAATATATTTATTCTATGTGTAATGTGTATTATACATATATCTATAAAGACACACACACATATTTCTTTTTTCTACCATTAGAAGGAAAACTCTTCTTTCAGTAGAGATTTTTCTAATCTTGTACTTATACCCCAAAGCCTACAGTATTAGCTTAGCAAATGTTTGCTGTTTGACTAACTCTAAGATTTTTTCAGCTCTGATATTCTATGTTCTAGGATTCCTCTCTAATTCTGATAACTTGATGTTCTAACGATCCTTTCAACCCTGACATTTTAAGTTCTAGGGTCCCTTCCAGCCCTGACATTCTATGTTCCACAGTCCTTTCTGACATCCTACAATTCTACATGAGATGATTTCATCACCAGTAGTAAGGATTCAGGAATCTGGTTGGAAGATGAACCAATTTCCACAAGTGGACAATAGTTTCCAAATTTCCCCCAAATATCAACAAACCCTCCCTGTTCAACATTGGCCCTTCATGTCCTCTCCTCATATGCAAACAGTGCCTCACACCATGCAAAGAAGAACTTTGCCACCTCCTTCTCAGGGGCTCAGTAGCCCTCTGGTCCCTGCTGGGCAGGCTCAATTCTCTGTGGCTTGTGAATTTAGCCTGGCACACCCACACAGGCCACAGCTTGTGCTGAGCATCCCTTTGTCTCAGTGACTCGAGTGTCAGAGAAGCAAAGGCTCCTGGTCCAAGGCAATTAATCAAGTGCTCAGAGCCTACCTTTGATCTGAGGGAAGTGGTCGGTATCCACAGAACAGAGGCTGGGGAATAAGGAGACAAGGAAATCAACAAAGAGGGATGTAAAGACAGAGACAGAAGGGAGGGAAGGAAGTAGTGGAGGGAGAGCACCCTCCTGCTATCTCCCATCCTCTTACTCCAGTTGGGAAGGCCCTCATGTGCCCCATCATTTCTTCTTTTCAATGGCCCAGGTTTCCTGCCTTCAGCAATCTGGCCTACCCCTAAAACACCAGGAACTTCGTAAATGATAGAAGGGGAAAAAGGACACTGAGTTGAGGTCTGGTCCCCACTTTACTCTGCATCAGTATGACGTTGGGCAAATCATTTCCTTTTTCCTAGGCTCCCTTTCTTCACTTACAAAAGAATAAAGTTGGCCTAGATCAATGGGACATTATCCAGGGAGACCTGATAGAAAATGAAAGACTGGGACAAGATCCAAGGGGTCCATGGATAGATTTCAGGGGGCCTGTGAATTTAGAAAGGAATAAGATTACCACTTTATTCTCCCTATTCTCTAATGGAAATTTGTTGTTTTTTGTCCTTCATTCTGGAAGAGGACCATGATAGCTGGGATATCATAACGTGCACATGAATTGGATTTAAGTGAGGCAGGGCTGTGCAAAGTCACCAACCTCATTTTTTCCTCTAGCCATCTGGGTCCAGTGGGCATTTCCTTCAATCATGAACATAGGCAACTGAGCTTTTTTGAGGAGTCTAGAAGCTTTGCTAGATTTCCAGAGGGGTTCATAACAAAAAAATGTTAAGAAGCCCTCAACTAGATGGTCTCTCAGGTTCCTTCCAGCTCTGAAATTCCTCAATTTCGAGCAGATCATATAATCTCTTGCACAGCCTGTCAGTCACTCCAAGCCTGCAATGCATCCAGTTTTTATCTTCACTTTTTGGAATCCCAACCTTCCTTTGGTACCCAAGTCTTCCCTGGTTTTCCCAGCTCCCAGCATCTCCTACTCCCACCCACCCCACCAACCTCACCAGTTAAAATTCCTTTGTGTTTGCTTTATATGTATCTAAGGTAGAATGTTAGTTCCTTGAGGACCAGGTCTCTATCCTGAGCCCCTAAGATAATGCTTGAAATAACTATCCACTGATTGAGCTTGTGATGGTAAAGTAGGATCTCTTGGGACATACCCTTACTCAATTCCCACCGGTTTCAACAGGAATTAGAAGTGTTTAGCCTGAAGAAGACATGGTAGGAGGGGTCAGGAGAGTGGTCTATCTTGCACAAGACAATTAGACTTGGTCCCTTTGGCTCCAAAGGGCAGATCCAGGAGCAGAGAGTGGATAAAAGTTATAAAAAGGCTACTTTTAATCATTAGAACTATCTCAAAGTGGAATGAGCTGCCTCAATAGGGGGTGACTTTGGGTCTCCACCCCAATCCAAGACCTTCAGGCAAAAACTAGTTGAAGACTAGTCCAGCGGGGTGGATCTTCCTTTTTTCAGGTATAGGCTGTATTAGATGGCCACTCAGGGCCCATCCAACTCTGAGAGTCTGTGAATGCATCTGAGGGCACAATCTGAAAAGATGCTCTCTTCAAGTTTGTATTCCAAGAAAAATATTATTGTAAGTCATCATGCCTCTGGAGACTCCTACAGAGACAGAAACTTTCTTTATCCTGCTTGGAAACCAGCACTGGGTGATTGACTGCAGAGAGAGCACAGAGTGGGGAGGATGTGATTAAATACAATGGCCTGGTACAGTCACTATATTTCTCAAATCCTGTCAGTGTTTAAATCGGAACGGAAACTCTTAAAGTGTGTTTGGTTGGGAGTGGGGTACAATCTGAAAAAGACGCATCCTCCACAGCTGTCAAGTTCCTATGCCTAGGGCCCAGGCCTGGTCCTGCCACCACAGCCCTAGATGGGAACCTTTGGGGGTACCTGACTCCTATAGGATAAAATCCAAATTCCTCAGCCTGGTATGGAGGACTTTCCTCAATCTGTTCCTGCACACCTTTCCATGATCGCCTCACTCTGGCCAAAACTCCCTGCAACTCAAAGCAACACTCAAGCCTTTGTGCCTTTGCACAGTGTCCCCCATTCCTAACATATAAGGCACATAATAGATACGTAATGGAATCATACTTTATGCTTTCCAAAGTACATTTTCTTTCTTGCTTTATCTCTCTCTTAGAATTCCTAGTTTCCTTCAAGGCTTAGCTTTTGCCCCATCATCTATAGGAAGCCTTTCCTGATTCATCATGAGTTGAGTAGCTCTTCCTACTCATACTATCCTAGATTTAATTATCTCTTCAAATTTGGTATCTCCTTCCCTGTAGCCTCCCTTCCTCCACCACCACTTCTGAGGACCATGCAAGCTCCTTGAGCACGTGGTTTGTTCTTAAATTGTTTTGGTTTGTTTTGAGAGAAGAGTTGTCTTTGCATCCCTTCCCTCCAGCTCCAATTGATAAATGTTAAATTCATTTGAAAAGCAGTTGCTTAGATGACCATTGAGTAGGTATTTCGGCAGAGGGGCTCCTGTTCAGGTGTGACTTGGACCACTTGACCACTACCATCCCTTCTAACTCTGAGACTGTGTGATTTGGCAACCAGGAATGGCGTTTTATTGGGAAACTACGTTACCCAATGTTGATCAAAAAGAGTTTTACAGTGCCTTCCTCCAAACAATCCTTTGGGGATATATATAGGTTGTAGAAATATTACTGTGTCCATTTAAGACGAGGAAACTGAAGCTTACAGAAGTGAAATAATGGGTCCCAAGGTTATGCAGTTAGCAAGTGTTGGTGCTGATGCTGCAGCTCAGAGCCTCATGACTCCAGGGCTAGTGTCCTTGCCAGTATACAAGAGAAAATAGAAGCAACAAGAGCTTTATTTTGTATATTTGGAGATCTGAGCCAAACTAATCAGGGAATTCCCTGATCCAGATACATGATTCCACGGATGTGGGAAACCCCAAGAGGAAACACCTTTTACCAAGCAGGTCTGCTTCTGTTCAGCAATTTCTAATTTAGTTCTTAGAGGGTTGCCCAAAGACATAGACAGGTTGAGTCACTTGCCTGAAGTCACACAGCAAGTACCTTAGGGAAATTGTAGATTTGGAGCTGAAAGGAACTTTAAAAGTGGCTTACTCCAAAAGTGATTCTGGCCACACTCAGGAGTGGGAAGTGGTTACCAAAATATGATTAATATGGCTAATGAAAAAATGGTCACAATACAATAAAAAAGATCCATCTTAATTGTGGTTTTCTAAGCCAATAGGTAGCCCACAGGGGTCAATTTCTATTTAAATTTTCCACCACTGACCTGGCCCAATCCCTTCATTTTATAGATGAGTAAACTGAAATCCGAAAAGGGAAATGACATGCTTAAAGTCACATAGGTATGAATTAAGTGGTCAAACTGGGTTTTGTAGCTGGTTCTTCAGAGGCAAGACTTCTACTCAGGTCTTCCTGATTCCAGTGCCCCATAATGCCTCATAGTGAAAGGACGGAGATGAATAATTAGGAGCATTCTTCTCTCTTATTAAGCATGCATGTTCTCAGTCCTTGCAACTAAAACATTTCCTGCCCAATCAATTCTCTCAAGTTTTTAATTTTTTTTAAAATAGAGATTCCTCACAAGATGATTCATGGAGAAAGTTTATTTATCCACTAGAAACCAGGAAAAGTTAGGTTAGGGCTAATCACTCAGGCTTTTTTATGAGGTTAACATCTGGCATTTACATGGAAAATTATTCAGATATGCAGCAAGCCCAGCTAGTCTTTCTCTAGAATACAAATTTGATGACGTCACTGGATCACACACATACATTCAGATTTCGCTCAACTTCCCCTCCCCTCTCCAGGCCTGACATCTGCTGGATTGGGGACCAAGACAGGAATTTTCTCAATGAGAAGCCCGAATTTCTTATGATATCTACTGTTTTTCTGTAATAGAGTCTGAGTTCATTCATACATAGATGAATATTTCAGCATTTTTCTCTCCTCCTTTGAAACCATAGAAAATTCTTTGGAAATTACAGGTCATCACATTTTCCTTGATTTTAAGGTGAGATTTGCTGATGACTTAGTGGGTGGGGAGGGGTGCATTGGTGGCTCTCTTTGGATCTGAATGAAGAAAGTGTGAAGAAGGAGTAGATTTATTGACTTGTCCCAAAGGGCAGAGCTAGAAATAATTAGCACAAGTTATGAAGGCACAAATTTAGGTGCTGTGTAAGGAAAGTCTTAACTGTAAGAGCTGTCCCAAAGAGAAATAGGGAGCTTAGACAGGTGGTAGATTTCCCTTCATTTGATGTTTTTGAGCAAAAGCTGATAACCTTTTGATAGGGACTTGTGTAGGGGATGCAGATTAGGCCACATAGCCAATGAGGTCTTCACAGCTCAGATTGCATAGATTGGCCTCCATAGTTCCTGATCCAGAGTTGAGATTCACCTTTACAATGTAATCTCTGTGAGGGCAGGGAGAGTTTCATTCTTCATCTTTGGTTTCCTAGGATAGTGCCCAGGATGCAGTAGGCACTTAATGAACACTTATTGTTTGGTTAATTCCCTAATGATTTTCTACTGAAATATACTCACAGTGAGAGGCTAGCATTCCCAGAGAGAGCAGAAGGCACATCTTTCTCATTAAACCTTGGATCATTTGAGCTCCTGAAATAGGTCTGCCACTTTTCCAAGAGAAAAATCTGGGTATACCTGGAAAAGCTTTGGATCACCCCAAATCCTGGTAGAGAAAGACCTGACACTAGCTTTTTCAGGGCAGAGGAAAGAGCAGCACCCATCTTCCATGAGGAGAGATGCCATCTATTTGTCCTCACTTAGACTGTATTTTCCCTCTGCCCTAAAGATCCATCCCTGGGAGTAGATTTAAAAGCAGGATTCTGGCCTTAGTCTGTGAACTGTGAATACCTGAACTGTCTCCAGGCACTAGGTGAGAAAAAGTATTTACTTCCAGCTACAGGGAGGCCCAACAAACCCTTCTGAAGTTTCTGCAGAGTAAAAAGATAGGATCATGTGGATAAAGTCCCCATCCCAGAGCCTCCTCCCTTGGACAAGGGGATGCTCATGGGTTTTTTGGGGCCTTTATCTAAACAGCTGCCTCAGCTCAGGATGCCAGCTCCAAGGGCTTGGGGACAATGGCCCAGGACAGAATCACAAAGAATTTCCCTATGCATTTATCCAGGCTGTCACCGACTGCAATTGGGGCAGAATACAACCTATCAGAGGTCCACCTACAGTCACTGCTGAGGACCATGGTGGGGCGTAGCTGGAGGGCTAGGTCTTCTTGAGCCATCACTGGTTCACAGGACAGGGACCATCAACTGCCAGGGTTTGTTGATTCCAGCCCTTCTCTCCTCTCCTCTTCCACCACTTTAGCACCACTTTTTTTCCAGGTCTTCATATGAAATAATTCACAAAATGAATTCAGATCAGTAATTCTCTGTTCTGCTTCAGATTTGTGGTGATCATGAAATCTATTCTTCAGAAAGGTGACCACATACAGACAGTCCACCTGGAAAGAACTGGAAAGAACTCTCAGATAAATTCATTCCCCTCTTAGAATCCTTTGCTTGACTCAAAGCACAACTTGGGGGCACCAGCAAGTACTACATGTGATGCTAGAAAGAAGGCTGGCTTTGGAGCCAGAGGACCTGGGCTCATAGTCCCTACTCTAGCATCTACAGGAAAGCTCCTTAACCTCCGTCTGCCTCAGTTTTCTTATCTATAAAAGAAGGAGGGTGCACCAGATAATCTCACCCATCCTTCCAACTCTAGATCCAGGATTCCAGATACCTGATGTCAACACTTTTCCCTTTTTCCCACGTTCCCCAAGTGATGTGAAGTTTCCTTTGTTCGTTTGTCTGGGCACATGCCATATCTGCCCAATAGCCTGACAAGTTCAGGGGTTTTGTTTTGGTCTTTTTATCATACATACCTTGTATGGAGGTAGCTAAGGTGCTCCTGTGGATAGAATGCTGGACCCAGAGTTAGGAAAACACTTATTTATTAGCCGTATAACTGTGGGCAAGTCATAGCCTCTCTCAGCTCTAGGCTCATTCTCTGTAGAATGAGAATAAAGATTAAAAACTAACCTCACAGAGATGTTCTGAGAATCAAATAAGAGAATACATAAAAAGCACTTTCAGTACTTTACTGCCTGTAACCTATAAATGCTAGCCATCTTTAATTGTTATTAGTACTAGTAATAGTAGTACCTAGCACAGTACTAGGTACATATGGGGGAATAGAGATTCTGGACTTATTATTTTATCACATAAAAAATGGAACATCAGATGACTTCTCTCTCAACTTGCCCATTACTTTTAGTCGTAGAAAATTATCTGGACCACTGAGAGGTGAAGGGACTTATCATCTAGCTACTGTATGTCAGTGAGGGTCTCCAAGGTTAGCCATATATCCAGGCTGTATTTCTCCTTGTATTCAGTAGGTGGTTAATAAATGCTTGTTGATTTGGATTGATCAGAAACAGACCAGAGAGGGGAGTGTGACCTATTGAAAAGAATGCAAACACAGATGTCCACTATACACAACAGAGCTTGGTGGTGTAACCCTCCCCAATGTCACATTGCAGCATGGAAGTGACGCTGGTTTCTTGAAGACAATGGAGGCCAACAGAGCACAGTGTGAGACTCTTTGGAACTGAATGGGTGACAGAAAGTGAAGAAAGAAGATGGTTCGGTAGAAAGAATGCTAGATTTGGAGTCTGAAGGTCTGGGTTCAAGTTCTGACTTTGTTGGGTACTATCTGTGTGACTGTGGCCAGCCTCTTAGCTTCTCTAGATTTAGGGCAGATCCTACAATGCCAGAAAGGTTTCTTTGAAGGTCCCAAACACAGCCGGTGTCTTGCTGTCTGAGGACCAACCTAGTAAACTACCTAAAGACTCATCACCATAATAAACTGGCCATGGCAATGGGCAGGGAAAAAGAAGAAGAAAATGCAAATTAGCCTTTAAGCTTTTGCACTCCCCATCTGCTTCTTTAAGACAACAATGGAAGGCAGATAACCAGCATTTACACAGCACCTACAATATGACAAGCATTGTGCCAAATGCCTTATGCATATTATCTCATTTGATCCTCACAACAACCTCCTGAGGTAGGTGCTGTTATTATCCCCATTTTTCAATTGAGGAAACTGAGGCAGGCAAAAGTTATGGGACTTGTCCAGAATCACACAGCCAGTAAGTGTCTGAGGCTGGATCTGAACTCAGGTCTTTTTGACTCCAGGTTCTGTGTTCCATCCACTGCACCACTCAGTTACCCGAGGAGAAAGTGCCAAGACTCATACAATTTGTATACTCTCGAAAAGCTGAGCTGTAGCAATAGATGTTCTTAATGATAAAACCAGAAATCAAAAGGAAATTGACACTAATTGAGAAGATAGCTCACAGGTTCTCCTTGGAGGGACAAAGAAAGAAGTTAGTGGGGTTGGTTTCCCCATGTGTCTAAATACAACAAGAATCATTATTTCATGGGTCATCTTGGCCCTCTTGAATTGAGGACCCAGGACAACGAGGTGACCAAAAAGTTGACCACAACTATACTGTACTTTGTGTACCAATATCTATCGAGGAAGATGATACAATCTAGAAAGAGAGGCACCAAGTGAAGTCAGTGCATACTTGGATGCCCCAGTGCAAAGATGGACATGAGGAAGATACTGAAAATTAGGGCTTGGTCATTCCCCAATTGATAAATGGCCAATGGATATGAACAGGCAGTTTTCAGAAGAAGAAATTCAAGCTGTCTATAGTCATATGAAAAAATGCTCTAAATCACTATTGATTAGAGAGGTGTAAATCAAAACACTCTGAAGTACCACATCATACTCATCAGGTTGGCTAACATGACAAAATAGGAAGATGATAAATGTTGGAGAAGATGTGGGAGAGTTGGAACACTAATTCACTGGTGGTGGAGCTGTAAGCTGATCCAAGCATTCTGGAGAGCAGTTTGGAACTATGCCCAAAAGGCTACAAAAATGCGCTTACCCTGTGGCCCAGCAATGTTGCTTCTAGGATTGTATCCCAAAGAGATCACAAAAATGGGAAAGGGTCCCACATATACAAAAATATTTATAGCAGCTCTCTTGTGGTGACCAAAAACTGGAAATTGAGGGGATATCCATCAATTGGGGAATGGCTGAACAAGTTGTGGTATATGAATGTAATGGAATACTATTGTGCTATAAGAAATGATGAACAGAACTTCAGAGAGGCCTGGAAGGACTTATAAGAGCTGATGCTAAGTGAAAGGAGCAGAACCAGGAGAACATTGTACACAGCCACAACCAGAGTGTGTGAGGAATTTTTCTGGTAGACTTAGCCCTTCACAGCAATGCAAGGACCTAAAAAATTCCCAATGGACTCTTGAGGCAAAATTCCATCCACATCCAGAGAAAGAACTATGGAATTGGATTGCAAAATGAATCAGATGATTTTCCTCTTGTGTTATGTTTTGGGTTTTTTTTTTGTTTTGTTTTATGGTTTCTCCCATTCATTTTAATTCTTCTATGTAACATGATTAAGATGAAAATGTATTTAATAGGAATATATGTGTAGAATGTATATAAGATTGCACACCTTCTCAGGGAGGGAGTAGGGAAGGAAAACGGAAGGAAGCGGAGGGAGAGTAAAAAATCTAAGATATATGAAAGTGATTGTTGAAAACTGAAAACAAACAAAATAATTTTTAAAAAAGAAAGAAAATTAGGGTTTGGGTTTGAAGCACAAAAGAGGCCAAGGGCCTGTGGACTAAAGAGAAGCTTTGCACTTTGTCATCAGGATGGTTTCTTCTAAAAAAGAATCAGAATTCAGAGACATGGCCATCACCAATTATCACCACCAAGAAAAGTAAATTGGCACTATGTTAATGAGCAGGACTGAGGTGGTCCAGAAGGACAGAGCACCAGCCTGGAATCACGATGACCAGATTAAATCCAGCCTCGGATACTTATTGGTTGTGTGACCTTGGGCCAGTCATTTCACCTTTATTTGCCTCATCTGTTAAATGGAAATGATAATAATTGCACCTACCTCCCAGGGCTATTATGTGGATCAAATGAAACGATAACTATAACATGCCTGGTACGTAGTAAGTGCTATATCAATATTAGTTGTGATTAGCGAGTGCTACCAGATTCAGTCACCTGTATTTGGTCAGACCATTGACTAGTTGAAGATCAAAATCAACTTCAAGTTAGAGAAGAGGATAAAGGTGGCACAAAGAACTGCCACCAATTTTGGAAATAGGGAAAAGCAACCATGTTGACCTTGATGGTCACCGTTTCCAGAAAAGGTCTAATTCAAAAAGACACCAGAAACCACCTTAACCAGCAAATGCAGGTCCTCCTTGCCAAGCCAAGAGAGAAAGTGGCCAAGGATCACATGGATTTAGAATACAAACTTATTTGTAAACCACTCTGGAGGAGGAAGAATGGAGGAGGAGGGCAGAAGATTACATGCAGCGTCACCTCATAAAACAGTGAAAAAGCAGCAGAGGTGAAAACAAGTCTGTGGAAAGTTTGGCATGAGATTCAACTGAGGCAACTCAACCCCAGAGCCCATAAATGAATCTGGCAAGGGCACGATAAATGTAGAGAAAATGGAGCACGTTTGTCTGTGTTTCTATAATAATTGTTTTTCATCAAGATTTGGATTCTTACACTTTAGAGAAACATCACAACTGGACCAGACCAAGTTCACACTCAATCTTATTGACAATCTTGAAAACACTGAACAATCATTTTAAAAAAGGTATCTCAGAGAACAGAAGAGGTTGAGAGAGTAAGGAAATCATGGATGAAATAATTATCTAAATAAGGTGATTAGAGAATCAATCAATCAGCCGGTATTAGGCACCTAATAACATGCCTACTATATGCCAGCCATTATGGCAGGCTTCAGGGATACAAGTATAAAGGATGAAACAATCCATATTGGAAAGGAATTTATATTCCATTGGAGAATAACCAACGAAGAATATTGATAACTATCCATCAATATGGCAACTTTCTTGTCTTTATAAAATCTTTATGAGACACACATATTGAGAAAATCCTTTATGAAAGGTAGTAAGCATAGTGAGGTACGGTCCCCTTCTCCCTTCTACTGTCTCCTGGACCTCTGGGTCCTCCTTAGCCCACATTCATGGGTTTTGCTCTTTCATGACTCAACGCAAAGCTTTTTAACTACAGCAGCAATGAGTATCCTCAAACTGATATCAGGAATGATAGAGTTCATACACTTAAGCTAGACTTTGTGCTGGCCCGTTAAGAGCTCCTTTGGCTGAGAGAAACACAGAAAGATCTGGGTAGTTTGGGGACCTGGAGAGAGATCCAATTATCCACAAAGCTTTCACAGGGATCATGGGCATCTAGGAATCAATACCAGATATAGATCAAAAAAAGAATTTTTATGAGGGAAGGTAGAAAAGGAGATGGGGATTCCTAGTCTCACTTAGATTTGGAGAGTCCTTCAGGGTACCTTTTATATAGGGTCTCAAAGGGGTCAAAGGAGCAGTGGAGCAGGGAGTCACATAAATGGAAGAGCAACCTAGATTCAACTCCTTGCTGGTTCTGTGAATCGTGTGGACTGTCCAGAACACAGGGGAAGGCAGGAGGGCATCAGTTAAAAGTTCATTCCATGCATTCTGTTGAATTAAGTAAAATCTATTCTGTCTTCAATACCTTATTAGCTTGAGAACTTTCAAGGGAAGCTGAAGGAATTTTTAGACAGGAAATACATGCCAGATTTTGATATTCCCAGAGGAATCCTTGGATGGGGACACAAGCCAAAGAGATTTTCTGGGAGATCTCCAAGATTCTCACCAGCGCTATAGCAGCTGAAATGGAAGACAACTGACATATGGGTTATAAAATTAAAAAAAGGGAATTTTCAGATTTTCCCTAATGCAGCTGATACATCCTCATAGTCAAACAACCAATCCAAAGGTGCAGAAAGTGTGAGACCCTACTGCATTTCTTGACTATTTAAAGAAAAAAAAAAATTTGACTCACTTCAGTAAAGTGTAGTTTTAAAGGCTCTTTCAATCTTTTTTATACAAGAACAACATTGTTAAGATTATATAAAATTCCTTTATAAATGCAACCGCAGAAATAATGTTAGAGACCAAAATGATTTTCATAAAGCTCAGATCTAGGTCAAAAACAGATCCCTTTGTATGGCATTTAAAAGCCTTCCCAACCTTGGCTCACCCTACCCTTCCAACCTTAGTATACAAGTCTCTCCTTCACGCACTCTGTGGTCCAGATCTATTGACTTTTCACCACACCTAGAGCATGACACTCCACTGTCATGCCTTTGCTCACGCTGTATCCCATGCCTGGCATTCTCTTCCTCCTTGCCTCCCTCTCTTAGAATCCCAGACTTCTTTTAAGAGTCAGCCCAAGAGCTACCTCCAAAATGAAGCCTGTTCTGCTCTCCCCACGTTTCTCCCTAGTTACTAATGTCTCCTCCTGAAATGACCTTGTATCTGCTTCCTATTTTGCATGTATATATGCTTATATATACTTATCTGGTAAGTATAAACTCCTAAAACTCAGAGATTTTTTTATTTTTTGGTTTTGGATCCCTGTCCCATAACTTGGCACCTGACATACAGTAGGTACTTAACAAATGCCTCATTGATCAATCGATGAACTATCCTCCAGCCAGTTCCTTGAGTGACAAGTTCCAACTTACTACTCTGAAAGTCACCCAAAGAGTTTTACTGATTCTGTTGAAAGGCCCATCAACTCTACGGAGAGACTTCTGTGGTCAAACTCTTGCCAATAATGAGAGAAATAAAGATTTCCCATGAAGTGAAGTTATCTCGCGTTTCTATTGGGTAGACAGGAACCATCTAATCACTCAACGGGGGAGAAAGGGACCTTCTCCTGAAACAGGCAAATTCAGCAGATGGATTTTGACAGGAACTGCATAATTAAAACTGTCGTACCTTTAGAACCTTTGGTTCAGAAATCCGTTTTGTCAGCCAGTGCAAAGGAATGCGGTTTCCTCCTCCCAGCTCCCACTTGTATGATCAAAATAGTGGCATAGAGAAAAAGGAACTGTCTTCTCCTCTTGAAAGAGAACTCACTTCTTTTTACCAGCCTTCTGGACACTGACATTGTCATGTTAATTGGCCAAATTCAGACACAAGTGCCCAGCTTGAACCCCATCCAGAAAGGGTTATTACTCTAGGCTGCCTACTTTAAATTCTTCTCAAGGCAGGGACCTGCTATTTTTAAAAAGCCAACTTTTTAGTCCTTAAGAATATAAAGTATGGACATTGGTGAGGAATGGGTTTCACCTGGGTATCTTCCATATTCTCCCCCACCTTCTTCCTTTGTAGGGGTTACCCGCCCCCACCCCACCCCTCCTCCCAGTTATGCCTGGAATGCATTCCTTCCTTCCCATTGCCTCTGAAATCATGAGCTTTCTTCAGATTTCCACTTGAGCACTACCTTCTACATGAGGCCTTTCCTGACCCTCACCTCAAATGGTGAGCATTTTTCCCAGAAAAAATTGTATTGTCTATATATTTTGTACATACTCATATGTGCACATGGAAACTTTTTGAGGGAAGAGATGGTTTCATTTTTGTCTTTATATCTCCAGAGACTAGCACAGTGTTAAGCACTTAATAGATGCTTGAGTGGTTGACTGATTCAGGTCCCTTCCATCCTTAACATTCGATGCTGTAATCTTCTTCATCCTCAGGTGCCTTCTACCTCTGACTCTATACTAACATTCTGAATTAAAAAAAAAAAAGGTGCACCTTTCTCTCATTTTACAGATGAAGAAATGGAAGGTTAGATGGGTAAAATGACTAATCTAGGTCATAGTAGGAAAAATGAGACTCATGCTCTCAAACTTCAAATGCCTTGTGCCTGGTACTATACCATTCTCCTCCCCAAAGCTTATTGATAAAGTGTTATATCATTGGAGAATTCAGTTCTTCCTTTGACCTTAGGGAATTACTGTGATAGTTGGAAATCAGAGACTTTACTTCCTTGTTAATACAGTTCTGGCTAGATTCCTCGCTCAAAGATCAAGCCTTAAGCCCAATTCACTCTGGAGCTCATAGATTGGACAACAGGCCTCTGCCCTCCTAGCACAGAGTGAATGTAAATTCTAGATAATAACTGTTTCTCTTTTACCCAGGAACCCAGAGGGTCTTCATCTCCCAATTTGAGTTTTGTTTTTTTTTTATTTAAAGGGCCATCCCTTGATTAAAGAAACCTATTCATTAAATAGGTGTATCTCACTCAAAGTGAGAATCTATTAAGACCTTAGCCTAAAATGGTCTCCCATTGCATCTTGTGCCATCTCCAGTCATCTTGATGAATATCCAGCCACTGGACCCAGATGGCTCTTGAGGAGAAAGTCAGGTTGGTGACCTTGCACAGCCCTCCCTCACTCACTCAAATCAAAGTCAACTGCAAGTCATGTCATCATCTTGATGTCACGCTCCTCTTTGAGAACAAAGGACAAACACAATAACATTCTATGTTCCCAGCTTCTTTTACACTTCTAAACACTAAGACCTTGGTAATACTAAGACCATTGAGCTCTTGCTCTTTTTGGCAAAAAGAAAATATAGCTTTATTTGAATAATTCCCATTACGAGATAATAGGGCTAGCATTCTTAATAGCAGTACCTAGATAGTCCAAAAATCTTAGGTTAGTTCACATTTTTTACCTCTTCCCTGAGTTGCTAACAATAATTCATATTTCTACAGCACAGTGAAATGTAAAAACATAACAAGTACTTTCCCGTCTCATGCTCCCTAAGTAAGTCTGGCTACATTTTTTCCTCAGGATTCTAGGGGTACCCCTGAGTGGTTGGACTAGCTCTTCTCTGATGCAATTGACTTAAACCCCTATTCAAGCGGTGTTCTTCCCCTACTCTCCTGGATGCCATTAATGAACATCCCACTTCCATTTAACTTCAATTAATATATGGTAGCTTTTACAAAGAGATATTTACTTCAATTACATAGCAAAAAAAGTACAAACATTTCCTCCCCCTCTGACACCTTGTTAGGCATATTCTCCCCTATACAATCTCAGTCTCTGGGGAGAGGAGACTTAAGAATTAACACAGTTAGGGTGGAGCCAAGATGATGGAGTAGAAAGACTCACGTATGCTAGCTCCGAACCCACAGCCCATATATTTCCTGCAAGAAGAACTGCCCACAAATTCTGAAGCACTGCAAGGCATGCAGAAACACAGTGGAAAAGATTTCTGTTCCAGAGAGCCCTGGAGAGTGGTCTCCAGGGTCCATCATGCCCTCGAAAGTGGAGCCCACCCCTGAGCTGCCCTGGCCACGGCCCGAGAGGAGCAGATCCGAGCAGGCTTCTGGGACGGAATCTCCAGCGGCCGGGAAGTTCCCCCCGCCCACAGACGTTACAGGTCAGTGAGAGAGACGTCTGGGCTGGCCGAGAGGGGAGCGGGGTGTCTCCGTGGCTCGGGCCCCCTTGGGAGGAAGCAGTGGAGGGAGTGGCAGAGGCGGCAGTAGCGGCGGCCCCCAGGACTCCCGGACCAGCAGGCAGAAGTTCAGGGCCATTACTGATGGTCTCTGCATAAACCCCCTGAGGGAACTGAGCCTGGGAGACAGCCCTTCCCCCACCCGCTCCATTACTGAAGGTCTCTGCATAAAGCCCCTGAGGGAACTGAGCCTGGGAGGTGGCCCTGCCCCCACCCCAGCACCAGAACTAAAGCTCCCATTGAATAGCAGCCGCTCCTGCCGTGGAAAGCCCATTTGAATCTCAGACTTCAAGCACTAGCTGGGTGGATCTAGGCGGGGGTGCAGAGGAATCTCAGAAGTCAAGTAACTGGCTGGGAAAATGCCCAGAAAAAGGAAGCAAAATAAGACCATAGAGAGCTACTTTAATGGGGTGCAGATGTTCCCACCTTTCAAATCTGATGACAAGGAACTATTCTTACCATCAGGGAAAGACGTGGAGGTCAGGGCCTCTCTATCCCAGACATCCAAGGTGGATGTCAGGTGGGCTCAGGCCATGGAAGAGCTCAAAAAGGATTTTGAAAATCAAGTTAGACAGGTGGAGGAAAAACTGGGAAGAGAAATGAGAGAGATGCAAGAAAAGCATGAAAAACGGGTCAACACCTTGCTAAAGGAGACCCCAAAAAAATGCTGAAGAAAATAACACCTTGAAAAATAGGCTAACTCAATTGGCAAAAGAGGCTCAAAAAGCCAATGAGGAGAAGAACGCTTTCAAAAGCAGAATTAACCAAATGGAAAAAGAGGTTCAAAAGTTCACTGAAGAAAATAGTTCTCTCAAGATTAGAATGGAACAGATGTAGGCTAATGACTTTCTGAGAAACCAAGAAATCACAAAACAAAACCAAAAGAATGAAAAAATGGAAGAGAATGTGAAATATCTCATTGGAAAAACAACTGACCTGGAAAATAGATCCAGGAAAGACAATTTAAAAATCATGGGACTACCTGAAAGTCATGATGAAAAAAAGAGCCTAGACATCATCTTCCATGAAATTATCGAGGAAAACTGCCCTGATATTCTACAACCAGAGGGCAAAATAAGTATTGAAAAAATCCATCGATCACCACCTGAAAGAGATCCAAAAAGAGAAACTCCTAGGAACATTGTGGCCAAATTCCAGAATTCTCAGGTCAAGGAGAAAATCTTGCAAGCAGCTAGAAAGAAACAATTCCAGTATTGTGGAAATACAATTAGGATAACTCAATATCTAGCAGCTTCTACATTAAGGGATCGAAGGGCGTGGAATAGGATATTCCAGAAGTCAAAGGAACTAGGACTCAAACCAAGAATCACCTACCCAGCAAAACTGAGTATAATACTTCAGGGGAAAATATGGTCTTTGAATGAAACAGAGGACTTTCAAGCATTCTTGATGAAAAGACCAGAGCTGAAAAGAAAATTTGACTTTCAAACATAAGAATGAGAAGAAGCATGAAAAAGTAAATAGCAAAGAGAAGTCATAAGGGACTTACCAAAAGTGAACTACATTCCTACATGGAAAGACAATATTTGTAACTCTTAAAACTTTTCAGTATCTGGGTAGTTGGTGGGACCACACACCCACATATACACACACACGCACACATGTACATGCATGCATGCGCACACACATACACACATGCATGCACATACAGAGACAGAGAGCACAGAGTGAATTGAATAGGATGGGACCATATCTTAAAAGAAATTAAGGTAAATGGTGAGAGAGAAATGCAGTGGGAGGAAAGAGGGTGAAATGGAATGGAGTAAATTATATCTCATTCAAGAGGCAAGCAGGAGACTTGTTAGTGGAGGGAAAAAGAGGAGAGCTGAGAAAAAAACATGAAGTTTATCCTCATCACATTCGACTAAAGGAAGGAATAAAATGCACACTCATTTTGGTATGAAAACCTATCTTACAATACAGGAAAGTGGGGGAGAAGGAGATAAGCAAGAGGGTGGATGATGGAAGGGAGGGCAAAGGGAGGAGGGAGTAATTTGAAGTCAACACTTGGGGAGGGACAGGATCAAAAGACAGAATAGAAACAATGGGGGGCAGGATAGGATGGAGGGAAATACAGTTAGTCTTACACAACATGACTATTATGGAAGTCATTTGCAAAACTACGCAGATATGGTCTATATTGAATTGCCTGCCTTCCCAAAGGGAATGGGTGGGGAGGGAGGTATGGGGAGAATTTGGAACTCAAAGTTTTAGGAACAACTGTTTAGTATTGTTCTTGCTACTAGGAAATAAGAAATACAGTCAATGGGGAATAGAAAGTCATCTGGCCCTACAGGACAAAAGAGAAGATGGGGACAAGAGAAGGGAAGGATGATAGAAGAGAGGGCAGATTGGTGACAGGGAAAATTAGATTGCTCAGTGTATTGGGGTGGGGGGAGGGGAAAAAAGGGGAGAAAATTTGGAACCCAAAATTTTGTGAAAATGAATGTAAAAAGTTAAATAAATAAATTTTTATTAAAAAATAAAAAAATAAAAAAAAATAAAAAAAAGAATTAACACAGTTTCTAGGTTGTGTTGGTCCTACCCAGTTCATGGCCAAACAAGGTATTGCCTATTTTGGATGAGACCTTATTACAGGTACCACTGGGCTAGGTCCTGAAGGTCACTTGGCAATATTGATTCACTGCACAACATGGACTCAAATTTCAGACTCAGACTCAGGTGACTCACTCTTCTGACGTCTCAAAGTTCACAGGGTTGTAACCTCTAATCTCCTTTACTTAAAATGAAAGAACAGACATGAAGGCCAAGAAATTATTTGTATGGGAAAGCCCAAGATCTCCCTCCTTACAACATTATCTCTCCTCTCATGGCAATGCCATCAGGATGGAAGAAGTAAAACCAAAGAGAGGAGGAAGAGGCCATCTAGTACCTTTGGAATGCCTCCTGGTTGTGGCCACACCGTTAGAATTAATCAAAGAGCCTTCAAGTCACCCTATAGTTAGCAGACCAGAAACATGGAACATCTAAGCATGCTTCACATCTTAGCATGTCACCACAACTCCTCTGGAAGCTGCCTGCCCAGTCTCTTCCATGTGCAGAATTGAATTAGCAGCACCTTGAACACACTTACAAGATCTGGGCCCAGTGATGAGTAGACCCTGTTATCCAATACATTCTTCCCAACAACCTTGTGAGCTAGATAATAGTGTAAGAATGGTTATCCCCATGTTATAGTTGACTCTAAATGGTTAAATGAATCCTCCAAGGTCCCCAGCAAGTCACTATTGGACCCAGGATTCCTAGTCTCAGAGGACCATAGAGTTAGAACTGAATGGGATTTCGAGGTCATCGAGTCCAATGTCCTCACTTTCAGATAAAGAAACTGAGGCCCAGAGGAATTGAGTGACTTGTCCAGAGTCACACAGCTGGTAAGTATTTGAGTCAGGATTTGAACCCAAGTCTTCCTGACTCCAATCCAGCACTCGATCCATGAAGTCTGGTTTCTCAAATCCAGACTGAGTTCTTTCCACTATACCAACGGCTGTTGTTTTCAGTGAAAAGAACATTCAATTGAGATCCAATAAGATGCCTGTCCAGATCTACAACTCAAGCTAGCTGTGTTGCCTTGGATGAGATGTGTGATCTCTCTGGGCCTTGGTTTCCTCATCTGAAAGTTGATAAAGTGTGATTAGATAAGTGTTTTGAGTGCTGAATTCTAGGCCCCTTCCGCCTCTCCCCCGCTCCTAAATCTGATGAAGGACTCTAAAAGAGAAGTCAGAATCAGAAGAAACAGTAGTAAAAGGGACTGGATAATCCTTATGCATCATCCCCCCCCCCACCCCCATATGCTCAGTTGGGCCAAGTGCCCACTTGGAGCAACTGCTATCAGTCTTGGGCAAATGGCCAGACAGTCACTAGCCAACAGGGCTGCCCAAGCCGCCCTTTCCCACCCTCCCACACACACACCTTTTTTTTTTTTTACTCAGTTGGGCAAAAGATAGAAATTCCCTTCACTCTAGCACTTGTTTTTCTGTTTGAAACTCTCTCTGATCAAAAATGATGTAGGCAAAGAGTTCACACTTCTAGTAAGATGAAATGATAGTGGCTGGAAGGTTCTTGGTGCCTAAAATGAGATCCAGGTGCTGACTGGTTAGGCACAGAAAAGAAGATTCAAGGGACGTTTGGCTTGCTCCTCACAGGGTCATGAGGAAGAGGGATTCCATTAGTTTTACTTGATTGCAGAGGGAAGAATTGACCAAAGATCATGGAAGCTATGGAGAGGCAGATTCCACCTTGGTCTAGGAAGCATTCTGGGACTAACAGAGCTGCCCCGAAACTGAACGGATTGCTAAAGGAGATAGTGAGCTCCCCATCCTTGGAGGTATCCAATCAAAGGCTGGATGATCCCTTGGCAGAAATGCTGTAGAGAGGGACTGGCCATTTTCAAGACTCCTCCATTCTAGAACCAAAGGTGAGTCCCTTCCTGTGGTGACTCTGGTGAAGGTGGTTCAATCCAGCGCAATTCCCAGAGCAATGGACTGGGGAGTACCACCCCCCTTATGGGATAGTAGGGCAGCCAGCTGCAAACTTCAATGAAGTTTTCTCCTCCTAATCTAGCTTGCCACTAGAGGCCCAGTCAATCCTAAAGCTCACCAAAAAGAGAGGCAAGGGGCTAATGACCTGGTACTTCTTTTAGGAAAGTAACAACACACAAGCCCCAAAGCCATTCCTCCACTAAATAAATGTTCAATGTCAATGACAAACTAGCTTTCAAAAGAATTGAAATTTATCAACAGCAACCATGAGAAAAAAATGTTCCAAATCTCCATAACAAATGAAAATTAGAACAATGCTTAGATTTCACTAACTATCCACCAAAACTGGCAAATGGTAAGAGAGGTAGTATTGGCAGGTCTTCTGAAAGCAGATACTCTCTTCCATTGTTGATGGAGCTGTGAATTGGACTAAACATTTTTTAAAAGAAAGATACTTATGGCTAGGGATAGGGACCATTCCTGTGATTTATTGTTTAAGGAAACTCCCTCTACCAATGTAGTTTGGCACCTTCTCTGCAGTTTACAATCTGAGAGTCATCTGGAACACTTGAGGGATTAGGTAACTTGCCCAGGATCATATGTGTCAGAAATAGGATTGGAACCCAGGCCCTTCTGCTTTCAAGGCCAACTATTAATCTACTCCACCATATTACCTTCATGCAATATTCTTCTAGCACTTTCTGTGGCAGCAAATGTAATCATGAGCATGTAAAGAGTTGTTTGGTTAGTGTGATGCCCATGTAGATGATAGCAGGTGTAGACATTCCTGAATGGGTGGTCAGTCTGCTAGTCACATGATAAAGCCTAATCAGTTCTGTTTTGGGGGACTTCTACCTACCTGGGGGCTTTTTGGTGAGAGAGGAGAAATAATGAGATAGAGAAAGAGTCCCTGGACCCTCCACATTCAAAGCAAACATGCAGTCCATGACTGCTGAGTGACTGTAAAGCCTGCTTTTGGTAAGGAGATGAGGGCTATAGGCTTTGGAGTGGAGAAAGCAATGACTTCATTATCTACAACTTGAATTCAAATCCTAGCATCGCCACTGACTTACATGGAACTTAGGATAAGTCACAGTGTTTCTGAGCCTGACCTTCTATAAAATGAGGAGTCTGGACTAAATGAACCTTCAGGTCACCTCATCTCTCTATCGATGATCCTTGGTAAAAATGTCCCTGTGCCTTCAAACAAGGGTGTTGTCATGGTTAATTTGGCCTAACTGGGTTTTTCAGTTTGTTTTTCTTGTTACACAGGGCCCTTTATTGGGTGAAGTTTATCTGGAAATTAACTATGTTGTATAAACCAAAGCCATCGGTTCAGCTTTTAATCAATGTATCAGAGGGGTATAGTATAAAAAGCACTGGTTCTAGAGTCAGAAATGTCTGGGTTCAGATCCCAGTTCTATCATTTATGTGACTTGGTCAGATAATATACTCCCTCCCTGGGCATCAGGGTCCTCATTTATAAAATGGGGGGAGAGGGGGTTAAATGATCCCTGTACTTCCTCTCAGCTCTGAAGTCTATAATCCCTGTAGGATAATCAACATTTTATTTCAGTTCAACAAACTTTTCTTAAAATGCTCTGTTCCAGGCTCTGGGGTTACAGATTCTCCTGAGGGGCCACCACATGGACACAGATGATTGAGTACAGAATCTGAGTGAAGTCATTTCAGGAGAGAAAGAGGTTTAGCAAAGGTGAGGTTAGGAGGCAGAAAGGGCCGTGCACAAGAGGCAGTGCCCAAAATGGACTTGGAAGGCAGCTAGGGAATGATTCCAGAGAACTTCCCCCTTCCAAAGAAAAGCCTTCAAATACCTAAGTATATGTAACCTTTGGCTGTGTTAGCATGGAAGGAAACCACCTGCCAGGGCTCCGAGTTCTGACAAACAAGGCCCTGGAAGCCTTCGAGCTGGTTTGGAAGCCTCATCAGCAGACGCCCTATTGCCCAACTGTTTGCAAGGACGTCAGTTTGGCAGAACCATAAGATGAGTGTAGAAATGAGCTTCCACTGAACTATTCATTCTTGTGAAACTCGTTCATGAGATGAGAAAGAGACAGAGATGGAGAGAGTGAAGGGGAAAGGAAGGAAAGGGGAGGGGGAGAGAGAGACAGAGAGAGAGAAAGGGAAGAGAGGGGAGGGAGAGACAGAGAGAGACAGAGACAGAGAAGGGGAGAAAAGGGGAGGGGAAGGGGGGAGAGGAAGGGAGGCAGAAACAGACAGAGAGTCAAAGAGACACAGGGAGAGAGAGAAGTCAGGACAGGCACCTGTCTCAGAGTCCCAAGAAAATTGGGCACATCTGACTTCCTCCCCAGAGATGTTTGCTGGGCTAACAGAAAAGGTGACAAACAGAAGTGGCTCACATGCCAGTTCTGACTCATCCTGAGGCCATGGGACTGCTCCATCCCAGACCAAGGGCCTATAGGATGCTGGGCAGGCCTGCAGCTCTCATTTCTCCCTCAGCAGGGCTTAGGCTGGATGTGTGACCAACAGCACCATATTGGGGGAGGGTTTGCTTTGGGGGCAAAGGCCAAGTTACAGAACGTTAGAGCTTCGAGGGACATGAGGAGAAATACAACCCCTTGTTTTACCGATGAGTCAACTTAGGCACAGAAAGAGGAAGTCACATGAGCCTGTAAGTGGCAGAGGAAGTGCTTGAACTCAGATTCTTTACTTCTAATTCAGTGGGGGTTTTTTCCATTACCTCACACTTACTGATTGAATGAATGTTTGCCTCCCACCTTCCCCTTTATCTACCTGTGAGGAGTCCTAAGATCACTGTTTAAAGTTGAAAGGGACTTTGGAGACCTTCTAGCCTCATATTATAGAGGAGGAACCAAGGTCCAAAGGGGTTGTGATGGGCCCAAGAACACTCAAGAGTGTAGACAGTGGTCTAGCTGAGATTCAAACTCAGGTCCTCTGATTTCCTCTTGTTTCTTTGGACTGGGTGAAGACTGAGATTCCCATGTCCAATAGCTAAGGAGAGGACAAATGGAATCAGACAGGTATGAAGGGAAAGGAAACGAACGCCCAGATTTACTCAAATAACTGAAACCATAGATGGAACAAGAAGCTGCCTGACCCACAAGACTTGAGAGACCTAGTGGTAGTAGGGTGATGGAAAGGGTTAGATTTGGATTCAGGAGACCTGGGTTCAGATTCCTGACTCAGCTCACCACTCTGAGCCTCAGTTTCCTCTTCTGTGAAATGAGGCTAATAAAACTGGCAGGAGCAACCTCACTGGGTAGGTAGGAAGAAAAAAGCTTTATAAAAATGGAAACATAAAATTGGAGTATCTTTTCTCCTTTGACCTGTCAGCTTTTCCTCATAGAAGCTACATTCCTGCTAAGGCATTTAACCCAGTTAAAATGCAAATCTTTCCAGGAAGAGTTCAAATATTAGCCATATTAACCCTTAATGGGTGAATGGGCTAATGACATCTTTTCTAGGTAAGTCACATGGATGAGGGTTAGATAGTTATCTTTTCAACAGCAAGACAGTGTCATGCAATGGAACAGATATCCGTCGGGAGGCAAAGGGTTTCATTTGAATCATGTGTTTACTACTTGTTTCCAGTATGACTGGCTTCTTAAGACTCCTTTCATTTACAAAACATGGGGTTTGGAAGGAATGATCTCTAAGGTTCTTCCCAGCTCTAAATCAAGTGTCTCCTTTCCCCCTACCCCTCTATTTTAATCTAAAGAAAATCAGGGAAGGCTGTCAATCCCTTGGCATCTACTGATATTGCCTGAATTCCACAAGAATTCTTCAGGTTTGCTGACTGTAAGTATGATCATGATGGGGGTGGGGAGGAGGAGGGATAGATGGGAGGGCAGCCCCTTGGGCATCCAGAAGCCAGTACTGAGGGCAAGGGGACCTTTGAAAGGGAAAGGAGGAGATAAATCATTTCTTCTGGACTTTAGGGTCCATGACATCAGGTCAAGTCAAACCAACAGACATTCTATGCTCTGAGTTCTAAAACCCCTTTCAGATGTTATATTCTGTGTTCCAAAGGCCTCTCCTGTTCTACCATCCTATACTCTGCATTGTCTAATTCTGAGTTCTCAGGTCCCTCCCAGCCCTGACATGCCACATTCTAAGACAACCCCCCCCCCTTCCCCATCCCCCAGCCATCTCCAACTCAGAATCCCCTGATCTTCTCTGACTCCCAGGGAAGAGGCTGTTTTTCCTCCAAGCTCCATATCTGACTCATGCATGGCCAAGGCCAAGACCTTTACCTCTCAATGCCTTGTTTTTACTATATGTAAAATAGAGAGGATCACAATATAGGCCTCCTCCCTCCCTCCCAGGGATGTTCTGGGGATTAGGAGAGATGGTATCTTGGGAGTGATTAGGGCTGTGCAGAGAGAGGCCCCCTGTCTACAGAAGGCTGCCTTGTTCTCAGGGGTGCTCCAGCTGCTGCTGTTTGCCTCATGAAAGGTGGGTATTGTGAGGCCCCGGGAGGAGCGTGCGGTTGCTATGTGTTGACACAATAATACAGGGCCTAATTCCTCATTGTCTCTTGGCCTCCCTCTCCTACCCCTATTCTTCCTTTCTCTTGGTAGTCAGGAAAGAAAGAAAAGGAGAAGGGAAGGAAGGAAGGAAGGAAGGAAGGAAGGAAGGAAGGAAGGAAGGAAGGAAGGAAGGAAGGAAGGAAGGAAGGAAGGAAGGAAGGAAGGAAGGAAGGAAGGAAGGAAGGAAGGAAGGAAGGAAGGAAGGAAGGAAGGAAGGAAGGAAGGAAGGAAGGAAGGAAGGAAGGAAGGAAGGAAAGGAAGGAAGGAAGGAAGACAAAGATTATTCATTGTTCTCCCTTTCCTCAGCTTCATAAAATCATAGGATTTAGTGACGGGAGACATGATCTAGTACAACTACCCTGATTCCAGTCAGTCAATCAACCAGCATTTATTAAGTACCTACTGTGTACCAACCTCTCTGCTAGGCACTGGGGGGTGTAAAGATAAAATGATACCCTCCCCGGACTCAAGGAATTTACATTCAATTAGAGTAAATTCTGAATATACATGTATGTATATGATTATATATATGATTACACATGTATGTATATGATTACATATATGCAATCAATCAACCAATATATATTAATCACTTATTGTGTGCTGGGCACCCTGCCAGACACTAAAGATAAAAAGGCAACATGAGACTCTCCCTGGACTCAAGGAACTGACATTCTATTAAAGTAGACCCTGAATATACATATAAATATATAATCAACCAATGGACAAGTATTTATTAAGTACCTACTGTTTGCCAGACACTGTGTTAGGCGCTGGGGATAGGAAAATAGAAGTGAAACATCCATGTCCTCAAGGAATTGCCATTCTATTTACATCATCTACATACATAAAGATACCGAATCAACCAATGAATAAGATGTTATTAGGTGCTCAGTAGATCCTAGGTACTATGATAGGCACTGGAGATTCAAGGAAAAAACACATCTACATCAGAGCATCCAAAAGGAGGGTTGTTTGTGTGGGCATGCCACTAACAGCTGGGGTGGGAGACAGAGGAAAGGATTCCTGGGAAAAGCTAGAACTGAGAGTGGAAGGTGGAGGCATGGGAAACAGATGGAGTAATAGATGTGAGGAGAAGTATCGGGCCCATATGGCTAGATCATGGCAGGTGTAGAGGAAGAGAAAATGTCAGAAACCTGGAAAGGAAGCAAGGGGTCTGAGGACTGCAGCAGGGAAGGGGAGGCTCAGACCAGAAAACAGTCAAGGACCAGAGAGGGTAAGGGACTTGCCCCTTGAGTAATTAGTGGAAGAACCAAGATTCCTACCTAGCTCTTGGTGTCTCTCCACTTTGACATTTGGAGAAAATCTAGCATGTATCTTCTCATTGAATTACAGAAAAAGAATAGGGATCTTAAGAAAAGTCCTGGGTTTAGAGTCAGAAGATCTGAGTTCAAGTCTCAGCTGTGGGAGTCTCATGGGCACATCACACAATAAGGGCAAGCACTATATAGACTGGTAAATGCTTGTGCTTGATGAGTGAATGAATGAGCGTTTATTAAGCATTTACATCACTCTAAGCTCTGTGGGAAGAGCCAGGAGTTTGCATTCTAATACGGAGAGGTAACCCAGAATGAAGGTTTCAGCAGCAAATCACATGAGAAGGTCCAATTGTCCTTAGGGTACATGGGCAAAGTGGAGGAGAATGGTTCTTCTGCAGAGCTCAACACCATTTCTACTCATAAAACCACATTTTTTTTTTAAGATTGAACTTAGTGTATCAAGGACTTTGAAGACAAGTACTCTTTCTTCTAAGTTTTCAGTAGCTGTCGTTACTGGGTTCAGGGAGAAGAGAGGAAAGAAGCTCAGCAGCTTCAGAGACAATTGCCAGATTGAATGGCCTTCTAAAAAGCAGGACTAGTGGTCTGGGCCTGGACTCTTAGACTTACCTGCCCGTCAGTGGCATTTGGGCAGCAGTTGGTGGTATTGGTTGGTGACCTTGGTTGGTGGCCTTCAGAGTGAAAATGACAGGGTCCTTCACTACAATCATTGCTCCTCTTTATAATGGCTTGGGAACTCTTCCATTGCTATTTACAAGGCTGAGTTATGTTCCATATGGTGAAGAAAGGAATTTATCTACTAGTTGTATAACCTTGGTATAGGAGCTACCACACTAGCACACAGGGTGGGCTGCTAGCACAGGTTGTTTGATCTGCTTTTCTAAAGGGAAGACAACTTCAAAGGGGTCAACAATCTTTGTTTAATTATAGATAAGTAGAAAGAAACAGGTATAGAAAATACAAGCAGAAAAATTAGCACAGAGATTCAAAAGACAGGATTCCAGCTGTCTGAACAAAGTAATACAACCACCTACATACACCACCAGAAAGCACCAACGTCTGAGTAGTGGGGGTGGGGAGGGCTCTTAACAAACTAACTACTCAGAGTCCCATCGAGGGAATCAAAAGGTTCTTCTCATAAGCGAGCCCCCAAAGCAAAATACCAACCTCCCAGATATATAGCAAAGACTCAGCCCCTGATTTGATCAGATAGAGAAGGCATAAAACCTACTGTGACTCAGCACAACTATGAATTATCAGGGTTCAAAGAAGATTAATCTTTCAGATGTTTAAAATTTAGCCTGAGCCTGGGAAACTGAAATCCAAAAAAGAAACAACAAAAATCCCACTTCCTGCTTACATTTGGGCAAATCATTTTCCCTCTCAGTGCCTCATTTCCTCTTTTGCAAAATGAAGGGTTTGAACCAAATGATTTCTAAAGTGATTTCTTACTCTAATCTATGATTTATATTATAGCTGCTCATCTTCATCTTCCCTTCCTATCTAGTCTGAGTTCTAGACTGTATGCTCCATAACGGGATGGTGGGGTGCTAGA
Organism: Bettongia penicillata ogilbyi; assembly: GCA_023548195.1. Classification (NCBI taxonomy): domain Eukaryota; kingdom Metazoa; phylum Chordata; class Mammalia; order Diprotodontia; family Potoroidae; genus Bettongia; species Bettongia penicillata. Next base: position 93,161 of record JAJHZJ010000883.1, on the reverse strand, counting down.
CAAGAATAGGAAAGTTCCAAAGAGGGAAGGATTTTGAGGAAAGGACAAGGAGTTCAGTTTTGGACACATTAAACTTAAGATGTCCAATGCACAGTTGGAGATAAAAAGAGAAATGTGAGCAGAAAGCTTAGGGCTGGATAGGAAAATTTGAGAATCATCAGCATTGAGATGATACCTGAATCCATGGGAACTGATGAGATCACCAACAAGAAGAAAAGGACTCAGGGCACAGCCTTGGGGGCGCCTATGGTTAGTGAGTGCAACGTATATGAAGACAGAACAACAGCAACAATGAGGAACAGTCAGGGAGGAGGAGAACGAGCAGAGTGTCATGAAAACCTAGAAAGAAGAGACTGTCAAGGAGAAGAAGGTGACCAAGGAGAAGAGGTGAGGCAAAGACTATAGAGAGGTCAAGGAGAATGAGGACTGAGAAAGGGCCACTGGATTTGGCAATGAAGAGATCATTGGTAACTTTGGAGAGAGAAATTTGGACTGAATGATGAAGTCAGAAGCCAGACTACAGAGAATAAAGAGGAGAGTGAGAGGAAAGGAACTACAGGCAGTGATTATAGATGGCTTTCCCAAGGAGGTTAGCCAACAAAGGAGAAATATAGTACAATAGCCAGTGGTAAAGGATGGATCAAGTGAAGGACTTTTTTAAGGATGGGGGAGATATGGACATTTTTGTAGGCAGCAGATAGGGAGAGATGGAAGATTAGGGAGAGAGTGGGATGATAGAAGTGTTGTTTGTTCTTCATTTTCTTTTGGAGGAAAGAAATAATTGGTGTTAAGTGACTTACCCAAAGTTACACAGCTAGTAAGTATCTGAGGTCATATTTCTTTTTTTTTTTTTAGCACAGTTTATATCACATAAACTATTCCAACTTTTGGTCAGATGGGACTTCTTTTTAAAGCATTTACAATATAGACCACAAAAGAATTTTTTTTAAACATTAACCAACTGAGGCACAAATAATATTTATGTATGATAACTTCACAAGCTCTTGACCTAATTGTTTCCACAGTATTACTAAGAATTAAAGGACCCTAATCTATTGTTGTTGGTCTAAAGTCCTAAGCCTAATATCTTAATTTTACACTTAGCCTCAGATGTTCCCCTACAAACAATCTACAATTTTAAAAATCTGGTATTAAGCTTACAAACCTTTTGACTATAGGAAATTGCCACTAAGAGTAGGGACATTACAGAGAAACAATATCTCCCCAATTTCATGTCATTTCCAGGAAGGAGTAGATTGTCAACTTGCATTCATTCAGGCTTAAAGTCTGCCAAGTGTCAGTGGGGAAATTGAGTCAGGAGACTCCTACCTCAGCCCAGGCTGAAGAGCCACTCTCCCACCCTTCCCATGAGATCACCTTTACAGGCTTACTGACATCATGGATTGGAGGCTCAGACCACCTTTCTTACTATCCATACCTGGAGTTAGACTTAGAAGAACAGACACTCAGTGGTCCCATAGCATCTTAAAATAGCAAGTCCCAATAACCAGGTTTCAAATATAACTATAATTTCACTTTGGCTAAGGAACATCTTTTGAGGCAAGTCTTAAGTGACTTACATGCCTTTCTATACATGTTCTAGTTCCTGATTAAATAGCAATCATAAAATCAAATTTACCATTAAAACCTTAACTTTTCCATCAATGCTAAATTTTACCCAAGGTAACCTGCCTCTAGGAAATTTAGACTAAAATTCTTTTCCCCAAACTAAAGATATCTTTGATTTATTCTCAATAATCAACTCAGTCAATTGTTTTAATACTAATTGCTTTTACATCACTTTGTAACATGTCCAATTTTTTCTCCCCATCACTCCCCTCCCCCACCCCCCTAATACCTTGCACTTCCTGATTACTCCTTTCCTCAATGTACCCCTCCCTCCTATCATACCCCACCATTCCCTCATCCCCATCTTCTCTCTTTTCTTGTAGGGCAAGATAAATGTCTATACCCCATTCCCTGTATTTCTTATTTCCCGGTTATATGCAATAAAAATTCTCAACGTTCGTTACTAATACTTTGAATTCTAACTTCTCTCCAAAGGCAAGCAATTCAATACAGACTAAATATGTATCGTTTTGCAAAAGATTTCCATAATAATAATGTTGTATAATACTAACTATATTGGCCTCTATCCTACACTATCCCCCCTTATTTTTTTTATTCCCTCATTTGACCTTGTCCCTTCCCAAAAATGTTTATTTCTAGGCACTCCTTTCTCCCATTTGCCCTCCCTTCTATCATCCCCGTCACCCCACTTGTCACCTCCTCCCCTACTTTCCTGTAGCGTAAGGTAAATTTTCAAATCAAATTTAGTGAGCATGTTATTCCCTCCTCCAGCCATATGTGGAGAGAGTAGCTTCACTTTTCCCCCTCTTCCCCTTCTCTCCCTTTTCTCCTCCATTGAAACAAGATTTTTCTTATCTCTTTTATGAGTTATAGCCTGCCCCATTCCATTCTCCCTTTCTCCTCCTAGTATTTTCCTCCCTCACCCCTTAATTTTTATTTTATTTTTTTGCGTGTGGATATCATCTCTTCTGATTCAACACAACCTGTACTCTCTGTCTATATATGTGTATGTGTGTGTGTCTGTGTGTGTGCATGTACAATCCTTCCACCTACCCAAATATTGAGAAAAGATTCAAGAGCTATAAATATTTTCTTTCCATGCAGGAATGTAAATAGTTCAGCTTTAGAAAGTCTTTTATGATTTCTCTTTCCTGTTTACCTTTTCATATTTCTCTTGATTCTTGTCTTGGAAAGTCAAATTTTTAAATACAGATCTAGTCTTTTCCTCAACATAAATGCTTCAAAGTCCTCTATATCATTAAATGACCATTTATTACCTTGAAGTATTATACTCAGGTTTGCTAGGTAGGTGATTCTTGGCTTTAATCCAAGTTCCTTTGCCTTCTGGAATATCCTATTCCAAGTCCTTCCATCCCTTAACATTGAAGCTGCCAGATCCTGTGTTATCCTGATTGTATTTCCACAATACTCGAATTGTTTCTTTCCCACTGCTTGCAGTATTTTCTCCTTGATCTGGGAACTGAAATTTGGCCACAATATTCCTAGGAGTTTCTTTTTTTGGGTCTCTTTCAGGAGGTGATTGGTGGATTCTTTATTTTTTACTTATTTTTCCCTCTAGTTCTATAATATCAGGGCAATTTTCCTTGATAATTTCATGGAAGACAATGTCTAGGCTCTTTTTTTGATCATGGCTTTCAGGTAGTCCCATAATTTTTCAATTGTTTCTCCTGGATCTGTTTTCCAGGTCAGTTGTTTGTCCAGTAAGATGTTTCACATTATCTTCTATTTTTTCAAACTTTAGGTTTTGTTTTTTTAACTACTTGGTTTATCTCAGTCATTCATTTCCCTGAACTCAATTCTCTCTTTTAAAGAACTATTTTGTTCTGTGAGCTTTTGAAGCTTCTTTTCCATTTGGCTGATTCTGCTTTTTAAAGCCTCCTTCTCCTCATTGGCTTTTTGGACCTCTTTTTTCCAATTGAGTTAGCCTCTTTTTAAAGGTGCTATTTTCCTCAGCATTTTTTTGGTTCTCCTTTAGCAGGTTGCTAACTGACTTTTCAAGCTCTTCTATTGCCTGAGCCCAATTTAAGTTCCCTTTTAAGGCCCTGGAGGCAGGGCCCTTGACGTCCTCTGACAGTATGCCTTGTTCTTCCTCATCTGAAAGGGTGGGAGGAGACACCTGTTCACCAAGAAAGTAACCTTCTATGGTCTTATTTCTTTTCCCTTTTGGGGGGCATTTTCCCAGTCAGTTATTTGTCTTCTGAGTTTCCTCTCCACAACCACCTCACCTCAGGTTCCACCAAATCAGCACTGGGGGATGAGATTCAAATGAGCTGCCCAAACCCCCAGGGGCTTTAGGCAGGGGCAGGGTTGCTAATCAGTGTGAGTTTAAGATCAGCTGCTCAGGTAGGGGCGGGGCCAACACACAGAGTTCAGTTCCCTCAGGGGTTTTACAATGAGGCCTTCAACAATGGATGTGGGTTGCTGCCTGCCTTGGGAGCCCCCATCTGCTGTGCCTCCATTGCTGCCCCCTGAGGAGGTCTGAGTTATGGGGGGCACCCTGCTCCCTTCTTGACCAGCCGGAAAAAAAACCCTCTCATTGACCTTTAGTACCTCTGGGTTGAGGGATCTGCACTGCAAGCTGGAGACTCTGTCCCTGCTCCTCCCTGTGCCATGTGGCTGGGCTGAGCTCTGCTCTGCATCTGGTGCAACAGACCTTTCCCATTGGTCTTTCAGGTCACTCTGATCCAGAAATCTCCTCCACTCCATCATTCTGTGGCTTCTGCTGCTCTAGAATTTGTTGAGAGCCCTTCTTTACAGGTATTTTATGGGCTATGGGGAAAGAGCTAGTATATGTGCATCTTTCTACTCTGCCATCTTGGCTCTGCCCCACTGAGGTCATATTTCAACTCAGATCCTCCTAACTCCAGGGCTGATGCTATATCCACTGTACCACCTAGCTGCCCCCCTTCTTTTTTGAATAGGACCAATGACATCATGTGGTGATATCTTGACTCATGGGTGGGATTTAAGTGAGGCATAATTGCACAGAGGCACTGGCCTCTCTCTATCCAGAGTCACTGAAGTCCAGTGACAGGTCAAAAATCAAGATGACTGGTAATGGCTCAGGATGCAGTGGATAACCTTGGCATCTTCAATGTCTGAACAAGCTCTAAGCATCCACAGCTTCTGCTTTAGCCACTTTCATGGCCATTGGAACAAATTGTTCTCATCCTGCAATTCGGCTGGGGGATGTATTCACATGCTTGGGGTAGACACCCTGCTAATTCAGGAAAGAATTTGAGGCCTGTTGGTTGCCCTCAACCTAGTTCAGCCCATCTGCCAAGATGGTTTACCAGGGTGTGGCTATCGCACTTGCTACAGTTTCTTGGAGCTGCAGGAGAGAGTTAGAGGTGCCAGGGAGACACCCAAAGTGAATGAGCAGCATTCACATCAGAGGTCCTCCTTTAACACTCCATACACCCCAACAGAGGGATAATCTGCTGGAGTAGACAGGATTGAACAGGCTCACTTGCACATGTGGAGGGGTTTAATTTGGCAAGGAGAATGTACTTGATTATGTGATGCAGGGGTGAAGGAAGACATCATGGTAGAAAGCATCTGGGTGAAGGGAGGTGAGAAGGAGGGCAAAACAGGGAATTCTAAGTGAATGACTTCCATTTTTTCCCAGTGAAATATGAGGTTCTCAGCTGAGAGGGTGGGAAGAGGAGGAGCCATGGGATGCTGATAAGAACTTTGATTTGAGGAGTTTGGGAAATTCTGCTGTGAGGAATGGGATGGTGAATCCAGCAGAGAGGTGGAAAAGAATTATCCTGTCATAGTGATGACCCAGTTGCAATCATGTAATATAAATTCATTGTGGACTTATTCAGCATTGTGTTGTGATTTTCTCCATCTCTGGAGGGAAAGTGGGCATGGCGGGAATAATCCAAGGCTGGAGCTTGATAGGGAAAGATCATCTATAGCTTAAGGGAGGCAAAGGAATAGATGGAAGAAGACAGAAGTGAGAAGAGGGAGTAAGAAAGGAATGAGAGAAAGAAAAAAGAAAGGGGTGAACATCAGGTCAAGCTTTGGGTCAGTGGGCTGCCATGTTCCAAGAATTCATTGTCTGGTGGCCAGCATATTTGTAATGAGCTAGGCTGTTCCTCAAACATTCTGCTTCTATGGCCAGAACTGATGTCGAAGACTTCCTAGCTCAGGGAACCCACAAAATCTCAATCTCTACAGGCTTCGGCTGTAAGACCCTGGGATCCTCTCCTCTGTACTACAATGGAGCAGATACTGGATACCACACATTGACATCTAAAATGATAGGCCACCCTTCTTAAGACTTAGAGCCACAGAGCTAAGAGGTTCGGAGTGATAGCTAGAAGGAATTTAGAGATAATTTAATCTAACCTCTTTACTTTACAGAGAAGGAAACTGAGGCCCAGAAAGGGAAGGAACTGGTTCAAGCTCATGTGAATGGCACAATAACAGACTCCAACTTTTGATTATCAGTTTTCTCTTCTTTCTGTGACCATACCACAGTGTAAGACAGCCTTGAAAACAAGCATTAACAATTTACCAGCCTGCAGACAATTTTACCAACCCTCCCTTTCTTCCAAAAGAAATACAAGCTCCACAAGGTCAGAAATTGGGGTGGGGGGTTATTTTATTTTGATTTTTGTCTTTGTATCACCGTCATTTAACACAGTGACTGACTTTACTATTAAGTAGGAGCTTAGTAGATGTTTGTCAGAGGAATGAGGAGGGTGAGAGGGAAGTGAGAACAAAGGAAGGAGAGGCACCAATTGTGGCTGGCTTTCCCAAAGAGTTTAGTCAACAAAAATAGAGGACAAAAGTCAGTAGGAATGGATGGATCAAGAAAGGGTTAATGTATGAATGAAAATAAGGTGGATGAATGAACAAAAACACCAAAAACACGTTCCCCTTTCTTCCACAGGATTAGACAGACAGTTGCTGTTCTTAGCCCCTCAATGAGCTAAAGTCCTTTGGATGCAGCATAGCAAGACTGTAAATCATGAGGGAGACCTAGGGAAAGGAAGGAGCCTAGTAGTTCCTTCACTATCTCTCTCCGAGATTCTTGCGTTTCTCTCTCAGAATCTTTCTTTAGTCCAACATTCGCAGGGTCATACCATTTGGAAAGGGTTTAGCATTTACCTTCACCTCCATCTGGAACACATTCTGTGTGCTCTCTGTTTTATAGATCTCCCTCTGCTCATGGCCTGGCCCCACTCTTGCACTCTCATTGCTCACTTGGCACTGCAACAAAAAGGCAATAAGTTTCTGGAAAGAAGAAATAAAGGTCCCCTGGAGAAGGAGAAGCACTGGGATTCAGTGGCCACATTTTGGCCACTGTTTGTGTCCTCACTTCTGCCTCTGCTGGATGGTCAGACAATAGCCCAAACTACATTAGCTACTTTTAGTTTACTTGGTCCAACATAAACTATCATCAGAAAACATTTATGAGTGTCTGCTTCTATCTGCCAACATTTCCTTATTCCTTTAAACTTCTAGTGGCTACTCCTTTGCTCAAAGACCATTAGTGTTTCCATCAATTACCCCTTCTAGCATTCAAGGCCTTCCATAACTTAGAGCCTCTCTACTTTTCCAGTCTTATCTCATAAAATATAACTCTCTTCCATGTACTTTATCTTTTTTGCCAAAGTGAAAAATAAACGTGATTTCCTGCCTCCATGCCTTTGCTCAGCCTGTACCCTAGACTTTGTCCTTCCTCTTTATTTTTTTCCATTCAAAGTTTTACTCATCCTGTCAAGCTTAGCTTATCTTCTCTTAGAAGCCCTCCATGACCTCCATTATTGGTAATGACCTTGTTTTTCAGACTTTACATGACGTATTGTTTTGGACCTCTTTAATTCACTTTTAGATCTCTTTAATTCATGGTTTATCATCCAACTACACTATAAGCTCCAAAGTGATAGGAATTTTGTCTTAGCTAAATTTTCTATCTCCCTAACATTCATCCCAGTGATGTGCACACAGCAGGTGCTTAATAAATGGTCATTGTGTTTCACTCTGTTGTATAGTATAGTGGTGAATCACTTCATTTTTCTACCATTTAAATGATTTTATCCAAGTGAAGAAATAAGAATAACTTTGAAATCATGTATAAACACAAAAGAGCCAGATTTAGGAGCCAGAGAACACGTGCCTTCATCCTTGCCCTGCCACTAACTTGTGTGACGTTGGGTGAAGTATTTCATCTCTCTGGGCCTCAGTTTACAATCTTTAACATGAGTAAGTTGGACTTGATGTTCACAAATTCTATGAGTCCTATGACATCTAGATGGCAAATTCTGAGAGCAAACTATAGAGTGTGATGAAATGATGACCCAGTATCTCTCACCTGCTTTCTGTTTTTGTCTGTTTTTAACCTGCCATATTCAAAACAGAACATGTAATGGATAGAGTACTGCATTTGGAGTCAGAGAGATGTGGGTTCCAAATCTTACCTTAGGATGTTCCTCAGTCAATCAGTTACTAATATTTACTAAGTGCCTACTGTGTGCCATTTATTAGCTAAGCTAAGTGATCGTTCATCTTTCATTCTCAAGGCAGACCAGTGACATCATGGGGTATCTCTTGGCTCACACACAATTGGATTTAAGTGAGACAGAGTTGCCCAGTCATCAGCCTTCCTCTCTCTTCCAGAGTTATTGAAATCCAGTGGCAGGTCCAAAGTCAAGGATAACTGTAAATGTCCCAAGAGGCAGTGCGGATAACCATGGCATTTGATGTCTGACCAAGCCTTAAACATTCCACAGGGCCTGCTTCAGCCACCTTCACACCCATTGGAACAAATTGTTCTCCTCCTCCCATTCTACCAGAAAAAGTCTTCATGTGCTTAAAGAAGATACCCCCTAACTCACCAACAGGTCTGAGGCTCATTGGTTACCCTCAACCTGGTTTAGCCCATCTGCCAAGACAACTTACTAAGGTGTGGCTGCTGTGTATGTTACAGCTTCTTGGAGCCGCAAGTGAGAGTTGGGTGCCAGGTGGACACCAAAGGTGGATGAGCACTAGAAGTGATAGTCCTGCCTGAATGCTCCAAAGATACAAAAAGGTAAAAGACCCTGCCTTCAAGGAGCTCATGGTCTAGTAATTATTGCATCTCTAGCACTGTCAAGAACCTTAAAGTTCATTTACTTCAACCTCCCTTGTTCTACAAAGAAAACTGGCTCCAGGAGAGGCTGATTTACACAGAGCCTCACAGGTAATAAATGGTGGAGCCTGCTGCATCCTGCACAGCAGAGTTTGAAGAGGGGTCACCTGTAAGGGGACAGGAGTGCATGTGGGAATAGAAGAGAGCACACAGAACCAAACTGTTCAAGGAATAGCCTGGGCAGGTTCGGGAACAAGAAACTGCCCCAAGCCCCTTCAGAAGTCAACTTTTACTTAGAAATTGATGGTTATGGTTACATCCCAAGATAAGGAGATGTAAACATACATTTCCTGGGAGAGCACACAGAATACAATATAATGTATAACTTTTACAACCCTTGCAATATTTAACTTTCGTGACCCATTATTCTGTCTTCATGATAAAGAATTCTACACAATTTACTTAGGGGATATTCCACCCAACTGCATTCCCAAGGAGGCATGCTTGACCTTACTGTCATGTCCCTGCTGTTGCAGGAGACATATACCTCATATACAAATTTTGCTACTTATAAGGCTTGTGAAATCAAGCTGCAGTAGGATAGAGTCCTGCAGGAGCCAAGATTTGCATCCAGATCCTTTGATTCCAAATCCAGCTCTCTTTGCACTGCTATCCACTGCTCCAGTATGAGCTGAGTGACCACTGTGCTGGCTTAGCTGAGCCCAGGCATGTCTCTAAGACTTAGCTCTTAAGAAATTAATGAGTTTGATCTGCCTTGTTGCTCCAGCAAGAAATCACATTATAGATGGATGGATGAAGAGAATGCTTTCAGTTCCCTCCCTTCCTTGGGAGTATGGGATTATGAACTCAATAAGGAGATCGAGGGGGCCTTCAATGGAGGACACACATTGGTAGCCAATGAAAAGGCTGAACTGGGCCACAGAAGATGGATTTACAAGCGAGTGCTAAGCATGCTAGGTTTAGACTCAAAAGACTTATGCTCAAACAGTGACTCGAGCACAGTGTGACCTTGACTAGGTTCTTCCCTTCTCAGGCCCTTAGTCTGCTCCTCTCTAAAATGAAGGCTTGCACTGGATGCCCTCTGAGGTCCTTTCAGCTCAAATACTCCAAGAGGCTATGACTCTTTTGATACTTAAATCTACAGAATTATCTTGAGGAAAGGTGACACTCTCCCCATCCTTATTCTAGAAAGTACATAAAATATACAAGCCCAGTTACTAGATTCAAACCATATCATACACTCTGGAACTCAAATTCCTTACCTGTAAAATGTCAAGCTTGGGCTGAATGAGCCTGTTAGAACTGGGGTGAGTCACTGTGGATGGAAGGTCCCTTCTAGGTCTGACACTTGATGAGTCCCTAATAAACCCAAATGAATTTTGAACTTTAGAATATCGTCAGGCATCTGCTTCTATGGCCTTTTCACAGTTCAGTAAGTCAAGAGGAAGCCCAGAACTGAAATGTGTGCTGTGATGGGGACCAGGTGTCTGTAAACACTTTCACACCTGGAAAGGAGATGTCAGGATCTCTCCTGCCCTTTTCAGGGCACTCACTGATCTATGGGTCCTCGGGAAATGTGACCTGCTACCTGATGTCAGAAAGGTCTCTTAATCTCTTGTTTCACATGCATGAAGGACAGAGCTGCATGTAAAGAGCAGGCTGGTAGGCAACCAAACCATTGAAAACCATTTGTGTGGTCCAGAGTATGTATTTTAATGGCTTTAGTCTAAAGGTCACAGAAGGAATTCAACAGTTAGGAAGCAGGCCAACAGCTTGGTGGGGTAATGGAGCACGAAGGAATGGTGCCTAGCAGCTGAGGAAGAAGTCCCAGCTATAGGTGCAGCACCCTGGCCTGATGGAGAAATTATTTGTCCTTCCATGTTTATGTTGGTTGAGATAAGGTTTTTCCTGCTAGAACAATATTACTCTTGGCTTTGGGTTATCATGGCTTCCATTCTGGGAGAAGCCGGGTGACAGCTATCAGCTCAAGGAATGAGTGAGGGGGTTAAACACAAAGAGGAGCCCAAAACCTGGAGGGGAGGAGGAGGCTAGAGCTCACGGAAATCCCCAATCTCTGATTACAGTGCGGGTAGGTGGAAGCCCTGAGGCCCAGGGATGGTGGTGATGGTTGTCCCTGGGACAACAAGGAAGAGCTCAGGCAAGAAACTGAGGCCCGCATTGGTTAAAGTGACAGACAGATGGACAGATGGATGGATGGCCAAATGGATGGAGGGAGAGAGGGATGGAGGGGTGGATAGATAAAAGAGATGGATAAAAAAGTCAAAGATAGAGGAGAAATAGTGTACTTATTAAGTACTTACTGTGTGACAAGCACTGTGCTAAGTATCTGGGATACAAATACAATCCAAAGAAAGACAAGCAACTCCAGGAAGTAACAATTTCATGTGGGAAGGCAGATGGAAAAGGGAAAGACAGGAAAGTGGGCGGCAAGAGGGCAAGGCTACTGGGGAGGAGCAAAAGTCCAGAGAGGGAAGAGGAGAACATGGCCTGGGCATCCCATGAAAGAGGACTCTTGGCCAGGGACTCTCCAGTCAGAAGAGGGGGCTGCCAAATATATCTCTTTCTGTCTGTCTCCCTGTCTGTCTGTGTCTCTGCATCTGCCACTGTATCTGTGTCTGTCTCTATCTCTCTGTCTTTCTATCTCTCTCCCCCACCTCTTCCCCTCTCATCTTCTCTCTGTCTCTGACTCTGTCTCTCTCTTTCTCTCTCTCTTTCCTTCCTTCCCTCCTCCTTCCCTCTCTCTCTCTCTCCCTCTCTTTCTCTCTTCCCCTCCTCTCTTTCCCCCCTCCACCCCTGCTGTGCCTCATGGATATTACTTGTGCTCAAAACACCAAGACCTGAATGACTGTAAAAAGAGGTGGGCTAGTCTTATAACCAGGGTGAGAGACAACAGACCAGTCAATCAGTGGGATAGCATTTATTAAATACTTAAAATGCATTTTCCATGATTCCAGGAGATATACCAGGAAATAGTGACAGAGAGCTGACCTCAAAATCAAGAAACTGTGGGTTTTAGTCTTAAGCACACACTTGATGTGTAACCCTGGACAAGTCCTTTGATCTTCCAGAACCCTGGGCAACATTCTAAGACTATAGGTCCCAGAACAGGGACTGATCTGCATGGGTAGAGGGAGTTTGCCTACAGAGAATTCCTTATACCAATGAAATCACAGAGTTGGTTTAAAAAATGGGGCAGACATTGTTCTAGGTGCTGGGAATATAGAGACAAAATCAATGTCCCCACTCTCCTGGCAGGAATGTATGCTCTACTTGACTTAAAATGTATGATCTCTTGGGATGGATGGATGGATGGATGGATGGATTCTACAATAGCAGCCAGTCTCTGATAACACTTTTGGGTTGTCTTCCAGTCCTGATGATAGGCAAAGGCCAATCCAGTCAGTTAACTTTGCCAAGGCAGCTTCTCATCTCCCACTCTCATGCCCCATACAGTAGATCATTGTGTTCCACTGTGATGTCTTTCTTTTGGGTGGGTTAAAAAATAGGAGAGAATATGACCCTATGAACCAAGTGGGTCAAAGTATAACCCAACTTACCCTGACTCTACTACTAGCCCCACCTGAGGCCCTCAGAATAAAGGAAGTCCCATTCTACTTTTACAAGATCACGTAGGAGGGGAGAGGAAGTTTTTCATTCACTTTCTAGTTCTTCTTTTGGCCCTTCTGTCTCTGGTCCCAAAGCTTCTATTTCAGACCATTCAGAGCCTTCTTATCATAGACAGGCCTTTCTGTGGTTTCTGAGAAGCCTTCTTTTTAGCTTTCCATCTTCCCCTTGGCCCTTCTCAGAGGGCTGTTAATGGGTTTTCAGCTCACAATTTTTTTTCTGGATGAAAAACACTACTGATGGCCATTGGTGGATCAGCAGCTACTTTCTGCTCCTGAGTTTGTCAGCACAAGGGCAGACTCTGGACAGGATTCCTGTTCAGGCACCAGGTCGAAGGCGAGGCCTGTAAGGACTTATCCAGTGCTGAGATTCTGCCATTCAGTGGAGGTTTTCAAACGAAGGTAGGATGCCCATGTGTCATAGATGGTGGGGAAAGGAGGGGAATTCTCCCTCCCTGGAGTTTGGATGACCACTAGTCAGGGATGACTGGCATCCTTCTTCTCATCCAGGTCGGGTCAGATGGTCTCTGAGACTCCTTCCAGTTATGACTTTATGCAATTTTATGACTCCAAAAATGTCTCTGTCCTGTTTTTCTTTTGGTCCAGTTGATACCCTCCACCACCATTTTAAAAATTATTTGACACAGAATGTCAGAACTGAAGAAGAGCCTTCAGAATAATGATTCCCACCTACCCCCTCCCTCATTTTACAGAGGACAAAATCAAGGTCTAGAAAGGGCTTGTCCTCTAGCTCAGACAGGTAGTGGTAGGGACAGTATTCAGGCACAGGTGTTCAGGTTCTATCCAATCCATTGCTCTTATCACTGGACCACAGTGTTTTCTTTACTGCACACAACACCAAGAGCCTGGAATCTTCTGATCAGTCCTACAGTAACTCAGATAATTCCAAGTGGACAAAGAGAAATCTGAAGGCCCCACTGACTGGAATGTCTGCTAAGAGGAGACAGGGCTTGTTTTCAATGGCAGGCTACAGTTAGAGACCCTCCCCTATCAGAAGTGAGGGCAAGGCACAAAACACAGGTGCAGGCTCCCACGGGGCAACGTGTCATTTCCAATGGGCTCCAACGTAAACATGCCTGGGTGACATCTGCCAAAACGAGGCAATATTTGTAGCTCATCTATGAGCCTGACACAGAGGGTGGGGCACCTGCCCCAGAGATGCCCAGTTCCAGATAAGGTGACGAGACTTCTAGGTGATGAGACCAAGGAAGAACACCCTGCTTTTCTCCCACCCCCCACTTCTCCCCCTTTCTAGAAGGGGACAATCCTTTGTCAAGGAACCCAGCTCCATGAGGGCTGTAGGTAAGCAGATGCCATTGGTCCAAGATCCAAATTAGTGAGTAGGTGTCAAGGTACTGGCCAGACTCCAGATGGATGTGCTGCTGAAGTCAACACAAACCTGTTGTCTCATCCAGCTAATGTCAGAGTTGGGCAAGCTCCTAGCTTTAGAGTTAGGAGGCACCTCAGAGGGCCCATCCATTCCAACCCCTTCATTTTACAGATGAGGAAACTGAGGCCCAAGAAGGCCAGAGAATCATTGCTTTAGTGCTGGAAGAAAAGAATAAGTTCCTATGTGCCAGGCACTTCATCTAAACCGAAGGCTATAGAAATCTATGCCTGCTATCCTATCCACCTCAAAGGATTTGATCACCTCTGCTAAGACCTGAACAAGGACCCAGGGTTTCAGGATGACTCGTCCTGCTTCCTTTTCTGGGCTCTGGGTGAATCCAAGGCCAGCGTCTTATTGCCTCATCTCATGTACAGGAACAGATGAATGGCCTTACACAATGCCTGCCCTTATTCAGGCCAACGCTCTCTCAGCACTCGCTCATGCAATCCCCCTGAGCTCATTCCGGCCTCCTTTGTGAGCTGCTGCACTGTCAGCGGCTACCAAGAATATGACATCGACAGAGGAAGTAGGAACAGATGAAGAGGGCAAGCCCAGGAGCGAGTGACACAGGCCAGTGGCCCCTTGTCTTGCTCCTGCACAGAGGGGGCCACTCAGGGAGTTCAGGCTGACTCAGAGTGAGTAATGGAGCCGACACTGGGCGTCATGCAGCAAACAGCTGGGCCCCACTCCATAGACACCCAAGCACCCTGAGATAGTCAGTCCTGGGGCTGAGAAGTCAGAAGCAAAGAGCAGATTGAAGTTCTCCATGCACCCACTTTGGGCTGTCTTTCAGAGGATCAGAGATCTAGGGCTAACAGGGACCTCAAAGGCTGTCTAGTCCAATGGCCTTATTCTATATAGATGGGGAAACTGAGACCCAGGAAGAATAAGTCACTTGTCCACAAGTCACCCAGGTGGTCCTAGGGGGAAGGGGAACCCAGGATCTCTGATGCCAAAGGATTCCTCTCTATTGCTTCTCTACAGAATGGAAGCTCCCCAAAAGTAAGGACTGTTTCTTTAATATTTGCATCTCCAGCCCCTGGTACACAGTAGGATGGTCCTCTTTGAAAATGAAGGATGAACATAACAACACAGTAGGTTCCTTTTAAAAAAAAAAATTGCTTGTTTTGAGTCTGTGTCTCTCAAAGGGACCATTGTATCCAAACCCCTATTTTACAGATGAGGAAACTGATGCTAAGATCAAGTGATTTGCCCAGGACAACATAGCTAACAAGTGTCTGAGGCAGGATTTGAACTCAGGGCCAACTATACCACTCAGAGCCTTTACTGATCCTTTTCCAAGTAGAAGTAATCTCTCCCCTTTGAGGTCTCTTTGAGCACTTTGTACCTTTTCTGTCCATGGGGATGATCTAATTATTGATATGAGAGTCCATGAGAGATTGAAATCTGGAAGGGACCTTATCTCACCTAATCCAATCACTTCACTTTACAGATAAGGAAACTGTGACCCGTGGCAGGGAGGTAATTTGCCCAAGAACCCACAGGCAGGAAGAGACAGGGCAGGGATCTGAATCCCAGTCTTCCATTTCTAAAGCTAGCTCTCTTCCCACTGTATCCTGATTCATGTACCTGGGTGGGTCTGATCTCTCCTGCCAGGCAGTGACTGTGAATCCTCTTCCTATCCCCCAGGACAGCTAGCACTGTACTCCCTTCAGAGAAGGAACTTTCTCCAGGTTAGTGACCATCCCCATCTGCTGCCTCTTTCTCAGGACTTAGATGAGGTTTTGTCATAGGAGTCGTAATGGTCACTGAGTCTTATAACAAGAGACTTTTCTTGGGCAAACCACTGCTTATGGCCCAAGCTGAGGGCAAAAGGCATGGGGGGTGGGGTAGAGGAAAGGGGAGAGGACCTCAAGGAAAAGAAGAGACCATATTCTTTTCTTAGATTAAGGATCATAGTTTCCAGAAGGAGAATAACATTGTCTCGGCTGGAAGGGGGTCACTGGGTCTCTGGCACAATGATCATCAATCCACAGCAGGAGAAAATTGGTTAGGCAAGGATGTTCTTCCAAGAGGCATCCCACTTGACCTGCTATGCCCAGTCTCCGCAAAGCCCTCATTATGCTTCCTAGTTGATATGGGAATTTCTGGGTCCTTGAGCACCATTGAGCCATGGTGGCTCCATGAGAAGTGATGGGCTCTTGCTCAGGCTCACCCATTTGAAGCCTGGACTCTGACATCACAGGCAGGGAGATACTGGGGATTGGCTGGTGAGCTACCTAGTCCATAAGCATGGGGTGTGGAGATTACCAGCATGGAAAATTCCAGTTAAGTGTAGGGTAGGAAGGTCCTGGAGGAGGGGGTGTTATTGCACCAGAAGTAACCAGCCTAAGGAGAGGCCAGGTCCAAACACCAGAGAAGGCTTTTGGGCTACCACACTGGATGAGCTGACATTGATAGGACATCTGTATAACAACCCTGTAGGATTGGGTGAAATTAAATTTAACATTTCAATCCAGTTTGACAATATTTGTTAAGTTTCTGCTATGTACTAAGCACTATATTGGAGATACAAAGATAAAAAAATAGTATCTGCCCTCAACATGTTTACATTTTTGTGGTGGGGGGAGTCATGTTTCCCCATGTACATAGCTTAAACAGGTAAAAAATCTGAGGTAATTTCATCGGGAGTAGCATAAAAAGGGGAACACTAACCACTTACTTGGGGGTCATATAACTACACCGTACAATATGGTAAGATCCATCAGATCATAGATTTAGACATGGAAAGGACCTTTAAGTCCTTCATTTTACAAATGAGGAAACTGAGGCACCAACAAGTTAAATGCTTTGGCTTAGACAGCTCTAACATTAGCTAATAAATAAGGCAGCTAAAATTACAGCCAGTAAGAGCTTGAACCAGAATTCAACCTGGAGTCCAGCACGCTATCCACTGAACCACTCAGGCCCCTCAGAAGTTAAGTCTCAGTCAGCCAGGCAGCATGGTTCAGGAAAGTGGGACTGGCCCTAAGTTTTCTGTCTCTTTTCATCCAACATCTGCCCAAATTCTAAGTAAGCTCCACAGGGCCAAAGGGCCAGGGAGTTAAAGTTTATAAAGTGTGACCCAGCAGAATTCCTTTGCCAGAGACACAGGCGGGCAAGGGAGCTGAGCTCTCTCTCCATTGTCAGTTCACCTCTCACCAGTTTCCCTTTAAGTGCATGGAAGGGGTTGATGTCCTTGTGAAGGCATTGTAGCTGCATTTGGAGCATCTTGGAGGGGTTTTGTCCTTTGAGAACATGAAGCTGCCATCTCCCAGCAAGGCCGCCATTTGTTCAGCTTGCTTTTCAGATCATTTGCAATGGGAAAGTACTTCCCACCCAACCAAAGTTTCTGCTCAGGAGCACAGCACCAATTAGCCTATTAAGACATAGTTTGGTTTCTACATTGCTCAAAATTTAAGTAATCTCCAAAATGAAAGGCCTCCAAAAGGAGAGCGGAGACTTCGGCAGTGAGCTATTGAGGGGACAGTAAAGGCACTGGAATGAAAATTCTTACCCCTTAATGACTTATGCAAATTTCTCAAAGAGCTTTCTCAATGTCCAAGGCAGTATGTCCTAGTAGGCACAGGAACTCATGGCCAATGGAAAACTTCTGCAAAAATTGTTCTTTGACGGAGTCAGGGAGTCAGAGAAAGAAATGTTTGTGCTCCTGGAAACTCCAGCCTTGTCATTGGTCTACTTGGTTCAGCTTTGGTCTGAATTGATGATTTTAGGACTTGTCCAATGGGGCTGATGCATTTGCAGGGTGGGAATGGAGGGAAGGGGGGTTATTTTCAAAGACCAGGAGGTAATAAGGTGTAGAGGTTCAAATCACTGCACTAGGCATCAGAAGACTTGAGTTCAATTCTTGGCTTACCAGCTGTGTGATCTCTGAAGATTTACCTCACCTTTCTGGGTCTGTTTCCTCACTTGTAAAATAAGGGATTTATACTAGGTGACCTCTAAGATGCCTTGATGGGAAAGAGGAAATGATATCTTCAGATGGTGCCAAGAGCCATGTAAGGCCCATGTATTAACAATTAGTATGTTTCAGAGGATTGAGGTGAAAATTAAGTAAAGACCCACTACCAACATATACACACAGACCTCAGCTGCCAGGTACCTGCCCTTCTGTGACACAGAAGATTTGTAAGGGTACTGAGCATCTCATTTCTGTCTATGCATCCCTAGTTCTAACACAGTGCCTAGTGGGAATTTAATTGATTCTTGAATTGCCATCCTCCCCTTTCTGAGTCTGACCTTTATTTCCAGCAGATTCAACCTAGGCCACAATATTGCAGAAGGGGGCTTCCAAGAATGATGCTGGCCCCAGTATTCCTTGGGGGTACCATTGACCCTGGCTTCTTCTAGGTGGGGTGCTATGGACTCTGACCACTCTACTTGGAAGGCAACTCCTGCTAATGAGTCCTAATTCAGGCTCTGAATGAAGATTATGATTTTCATCTCACCTTTACCCCAGCTCCCACCCACCCTCCCCAAACTCACTTCTTCTGGGCAAACTTTCCCTGAAAAATGCTTCCATGCATTGCTCTCCCCACAAGAAGTCTCAAAAGTAAAATTCTAGCCTTATATGTACTACAACTACCCTTTGCACACACAGACATAGACAGACACAGACTCTTCTCAACAGCTACTTAGTGAAGGCACTCTTTCCTTCACTCCTCAAACCCAGGGCTTAGCACATAGTAGGTCCTTAATAAATGTTCATTGATTGACTGACTCAAGCCCCCTGCCCAGTTCTACACTCATGAACTACACTGGGAACAGTTTTATTGTTCCTGGATGGGTTGTGTCAATCTCCCTCCCCTCCCAGGTCCCACTCATCATCCCAGCAATTTGCTAGAAAAAGAGTTCCTCAGGCCAGCACAGCCCTAAGTGCATTGTTTCTCCCTTTAAAATATAATCTCTTCAAGAGCAAAGACTTATTTCTCTTTCTTTTTGAATTTGCATCCCCAGCACTTAGCATGGTGATTTACACAGCAAATATTTAATAAAGGTTTTCTAATTCATTTCACAGGGCTACCCTTCACACATACAGGATCTGTGGTCACGTGGCCTGGGTTCAAATTCCAGTTCTGTTCTGGCAATCACTACTCCGTGACCTTGGGCAAATCACTTGATTTCTCTGGACCTCAGTTTCCTCATCTACAGAACAAAGGGATTGACCTCTAAAGGCCCTTCTAGTTCCAAATTGGAGATCTGTAATCCTGTGTTTCGAGGAGATTTGAACACTAGCCCTGGCCCCTCTCCTCCAGGGATCTCTTCCCTCAGGATATTGACACATGCCATTTCCTCATTCCTGGAAAGTATCACTTCCTTGTCTCTGACTTTTGAAATTCTCTTCATCCACCTTGGTTCACTTCAGGTGTCACCTTCTCTATGAAGCCTTCCCTGATTTCCCCCACCCCCACCCTTTCTCCCCTCTCCTGCTGAAGACTTTTTTCTGAATTTCAGCTTCTGTTCCTAGACATCATGAATGTTTCCACACTAGACCTCTCTCCCTCCTCACCCTATTAGATTCTAATCTCCCTGAAGGCAAAGATCATGTCATTTTTCTCATTGTAGACCTGGAAGAATTCAGTGCCTTGCGCATGGTGGGTGCCTAAAATATTTATATTTTTAATTAACTCCTCATCTGGATCCTTTGTCAGGTAAGGAATTATCCTTCCCTTCCTTTAGAGAAATGAAAAGATGGTCGCTGAGCTAATCAAATAAGACACCAAAAAAAAGCAGCTTAAACTAATTGGGATTAAAGCAGGACTTTTGACCCCCATTCTTTACATAAACTTTGTGATTCATGGATGACGCCAGTGGAATATCTTTCTGGTATTTTCTCTCATTTTTTTCTCTCTGCCTAATTCCATCCCGTTTTCCCAGAAATGCTTTATCTTGCCCCTGTCCCTCATAAGCCAACATGATGGAGTGGAAAGAATGCTGTATGTGGTTTCAAAGACCTTGACTCTGCTTCCAGTTATGCCACCCATAGCAGGATGACCTTGAGTGAGGGACTTCCTCTCTCTGGGCCTCCACTCCCCAATCTAGGAAAATGAAGGGCTGGGACTAGGGCAAAGTCTCTTCACCTGGGGTCCATGAACTCAATTTTAAAAATTATCTTGATAATTATCCATATTTCAGCCTAAGTCTTTTCTTCTTTAAGTCTACACAATTTATTTTCTGCATCTAAAAATAAGATGCTGAGAAGGCACCCATAGGCCTCCCCCTACCTCCATAGGGGTCCAGGACACAGATATGGCTAAAAAGCCTAGACTAGATGGATACTAAGGGTCCTCCCTGATCTGTGTCCTTAGCTTCTCCAGGGTGGAAGGATTCAGAATTGCCAACAACTGGATAAAACTGGGTGGATATTTATCTTTCCACTGTCTATGAAAGAAAAGAAAAGATCAAGGAAATTCAGATAACCTAAGATTGCAGGAGTAATATTTGAATGTTTTCTGATAACTTTTTTCAAGCACTTCCATAAAATTCTGTCATTTCAATTTCACTTTCAAGATGATCATGTCATATTGGGTATTAAATTATCCTCACCTTTAGGGATAAGGAAACTGAGACCTCAAGAGGAAAAGTCATGTGCCCCAGGTCACATCACAAGTAAACAGCCAAGCTGGATCTTGAACCCAAGGCCCCACTGCACCACCCACTCATTTACAGCAGCATAATCAACCATAATGGGGCACTAAGAGGCAGCGAGGCCTAGCAGGGAGAGAATTGTCAAATATGTTTTCACAGCTTCTCTCATATAAACATTTCCTTTCTTTCACTGACACAGCCAAAATTATTTCAACAGCCTCTTAATTGGTCTCCATGCCACTCCACTCTAATATTCACTCAACTGCCAAAGGGATTTTCCTAAAGTATGAACCCGATCATGTTAGTGTCCTCCTCAGAGAACTCCAATGTCTCCCTATTACCTCTGGGTCTGTTTTTGAAGGCCCTTCCCAACCTGGTCCCGTCCTTTGATTCCCTAGCACTTAGCCCTGCTCTTGGCACATTGACCGATTAGCTGACAGCAGGTTGGCTTTAGAGAAACAGACCTGGTTTGAATTGCACCTGTGACACTTACTACTTCATTTTTATTATTTCATTCTAATTAAGGACTAGTCCTTTAATCTCTTAGATTAACTCTCTAAGATTGATCTACGAAGTCAGAAACTGAGATCTGCATGATGGAGGTGCTCTTCTAGCTGAGATACTCCCAGAGTCTTCCTGTAGTTTTGTGTTACAACTCTACCATAAGCTCTTTGTTATTCAGCATTTTTGAATTTCATAGTCCTGGCTCTGGAGTTCAAATTCTGCCTCTGATGTGACCTTAGACAAGTCATAATCTCTTCAGGCCTCACTTTATTCATTTGTAGAATGATTGGTAGGGAAGAATTTGATGGTCTCAGGATTCCTTTCTAGATCTTACCCCTATGAACCCAACTCTTAACAGTTTATAGTCCAGTTAGAGAAATGGGTCTTAGAGATCATGGAGAATAAGGCTGAGAGCTGGAAGAGACTTTAGAGGTGATCTAATCCCAGGGACGTAACTAGTGCAGGGTAATCAGGGTTTTGACCCAGGGCACTGTAACAGCCCTTGCCACATTTCATCTCCCTGTCTTCCCTATGCCTACATCACCATGTGGTTCACATGGTACTTCCACCCACAAGCTACTATCCCTAGGGTCCTGTCTCCTTTCAAGGGACTGCCTTTTCCCCCCTCCAACTTTCATAGAAAGTCATAGATTGGGGGACATGGGCTACCCTTCCACTCAGAGTGACTGTAACTGTCACTGAACTATCTTCTGCCCCATTGCCATGCTCCCTAACCAACTAATTTTGCCTTAGATGCAAAAAACAGTGATTAATTATGTCTTTGTCTAGAACAGGGGTTCTTCATTTTTGCAATCCGATAAAGCTTGTGAACCACTTCTCAAAATAATATTTCTAACTAATTGGAGGAATTGCTAAATTTTGGTGAGATGTTAGGGAAAATAGAGATGTAACTTTTTCCCACCTAAATTCATGGATCCTTGGCTTCTCTCTGGGACTACATTACCTGAATGACTGTTGTACATCCCCAGAGGAAGTTTGCATGCTGAAAACTCTCTACATTAACAAAGTCACAGGCTCAGCCTCTCTTCTCCCTCCCCTTACCCGCCCCCCCAAAAAAATCTTCTCTTAGAAAAATCCAACTCTATTTGAAACGAAGAAAAAAAGATTTGTAAACATGCATTATGAAATATGAAGAATCTGGGGATTAGCTGACCACTCTAGTGATTATGAAAATGGCAGACTATTTTTAAAAAGGGGGATTTTTCACCATCCTTCATTAGGATCTGATTGCCTCACCCATTAGCATTTGCCTCTTTGATTATCTTGCTTGCAAAATGCTGGAGATATTCACATTAATGGACGAAGAGAGTGGACGTGGTGATCTTGATTAACTCATCCATAATCATTTGGAATAATTCTTCTTCATTCACAGAGTGAATCGTTCCTATGCCCTCGAATAATAATAATGTACATTGAGGTTCAAGAAATTAGCATGAATATTATCCACCCTGGGGATGTGCTTCTACTTCGAAGACCATGGAAAAAATTTGGTCCAGATAGGAAGGCTCAAGTGAGTGATTGAAAAGAAAGATAACTTCCTGGCACATTTCAGCATAATGTTCTGACATTACCCTACATATCTGAGTTCAAATTATTGTAAATACAGACATAAAAAGAAATGAAGCTGCTTCCCCCATCTCCCTCCAATGCAATTTTGCTTGGGGTTAGGGGAAAAGACTGTCTTACCAAGTTAAAAATGTAGTAGATAATTGATGCAGAAAGAGAAAAAATCCAGCCAAATTTTCAAGGTCTTTTTCTAATAGACTGGGTAGGAAGTGGAGAAAATTGCTTGAACTTGGAAGCAGAAGACCTGAGTTCAAATTCTAGCTATCTTTCTTTAGCACTCAGGTTTCTCATCAGGAAAATGAGGGAATTGGGCCCAAGAACCTGTCAGATCTCTCCCAGCTCTGACATTCTATGACCTATAAGTAGCTCCCAGCTGGGTTACTGTGTTCTTCTAAGGGTCACCCTGCTCTAATGTTTGGCAATTCTGTAGTGATAAGGAAAGAAAGGAGGATTTGATAGGGCATGCCACAGAATGCGTTCTGATGTCCAAATTCTGAATGAAGAGGGTAGAGTTGTCACTGCTTACTGATCCTTCTTTTTCAGTGTGTCACCAGTAGCACTGAACCAGGACCTGAAGCCAAGGAGGGAGCTTGGGGAGCCTCCATTCCAGCTTCTCCATTTTATGGATGTGGAGACCGAGTGACCTTTTCACTGCTAGTGCAGAGCTGGGGCCTGGGGTATTTTAGCCTGGAGAATGGAGGACTTAGAGGGAACATGATAGCCACCTTCAAGTACCTGTTGTTGTCATTGATTAATCATCCCATCATGTCCTACTCTTTGTGGCTCCATGGACCCAGAGCATGAAAATATTGGTTATAGGGTTTTCTTGGTAAGATGCAGGAGTGGTTTGTCATTTCCTTCTCCTGTGGATTAAGGCAAACAAAGGTTAAGTGACTTGCCCAGAGTCACATAGTTAGTAAGTGTCTGTGGTTGGTTTGGAACTCAGGTCTTCCTGACTCCAGGCCCAGCGCTCAATCCACGCTGCCACCTAGCTGCCTCATCTTCAAATGCAAGAAGGCCCATCTCTCACGAGAAACAGCCTTCGTTTTGCTTGGCCTCACACGGTAGACCTGGGACCATTGGGTAGAGATGAAAAGAGGCTATCTGAGGCTTAAGACAAGAAAAATCTTCCTCCCATTCTTCCTCTCACTCTGTGCTCCAACAAAATTGTGTCTATTCCACAAACCCACTATTCTATCTCCTGCTTTCTTACATTCAACATTATATGCACACATAGAGTCATTGATGCACACATACAGACGCACACGCGCACCCACACACAGTCACTGACGCACACACACACACTCACACACATTCACATATACACTCAAATATAGTCACACACATACACACACACTCATAATATACAGACACACACATACATAACAAAATACTATGCCATATTTGCACCCACAACACATTTTTCTTAATGAAAAAAACCTATTCATTTTACCAGTTGACTTTTTAAAGGAGCCAGATCCTTCTGACTCCTGGGAACTGTCAAACAAAGGTTAAAGGATTTATTCATTGTGGTCTGAACGATGCTATAATGTGCCCATCGACAGTGAGAGAATGACAGATCATCAGAAGCCATATGTATCTCCTTGTTCGTCTCTACTCTTAAGTCAGAGCTACCTTTACAAAGAAGTCGTGTGTTATGATGGACAGAACACTGGACATCTTCAGAAAGAGCTGGGTTTGGAATCAGGCCCTTATCAATTGTATTATTTTAGACAAGTCATTTAGCCTCCCCAGGCCTTGGTTTTCCCATCTGTAATATGGGTATGAGAATAATAGTCCCATCTACACAGGTCTGTTGGGAGTAACAAATGACCTAATGTATGTGAAGCAGTATACAACCTTCAAAGCACTACATCAATGCTATGATTTCATCATTATTATTACAAAGCAAAGGAGGAGATTCTAGGAACATCCAGCTGATTCAGCCCCATCCCCACCCCAAATTCTATTTTCACAGAAGTTCCATATGATGTTTCCATAGGAGAATTTCCCTATCACTAGGTATGGCTGTCTAGTTCCCTCTACCTCCCTGCCCCTGTACTTTGTGGGAAACAGAAATTAAGAGCTTTCAAAAAGCTAATTGGATTTCAAGCTGTCTATGGCCTCTGAGATGACCCAGCCTGCCCCCGGCCCCTCATTTTACAGAGGAGGAAACTAAGCATCTGTTTGGTCTTCTGTAAAACTTGTCCAAGGTTTCCTAGATGGTAATGATCAGTTGAAGCTGAATTCAAATCCAGGACCCATTCCTATTCTACTGCCTCCCGATTCTCTCTCAGACAGGTTAAGTAAGACAAAGCATTTATCAAGGAAAGTTACAAGTGGAAATTGCCTGTGTAGATGTCATAGGGAACCCTAAGTGGTGATAGAATGCTGGGGGAGAGTGAGACCCTCTTGCATGGCCCCTCTTTTCTCTGCCACCTTTTTTGGTCCCCATGTGCACTATAAATGCCCTACAAGCCACCCTTGTAAAAAAATCACCCCCTTCAGACATTTCTATTATAAATGGCTTCTCATTTATCAAGTCAATATAGGAGCTCACCAGTTACTGGCTCTTGGCTCAATCCTCAGCCTGTAAGAGGATGTCCAGGAGGGACCAGGGCTTGGTTTTCTAGCTCCATGAAGAACTAGATACAGCCTCCGTGGAGGAATGAGCTGCCCTGTTGTGGAGAAGACAGACAACACAGGAATCTCGAGATATAGAGGAGAAAATCTTGGCAAAAGTGAGATTTGTCAAGTCCAAGAGTGGTGTCTCTGGAGGACCACCCTAGCTCCCCATCATGATTCCTCATCAACCTAAAGACCAATGCAGTGCAACTGGCCCAAGTAAAGGCTGGGATGATTCCTTTGCTCTAAGTCCCTCTTTTCTCATTGCCCCTGCCCAGGGCCTCTGCCTTTCTGTCTTAACCTTCTCTTGTGATTTAAAATGGTGTTGAACTTTGTGGTACCCAATAGTCAACAAGTATTTAGTAAATGCCTACTATGTGCCTGTTACTGTGCTAAGGACCAAAAAAGAACCTGCTCTCAAGATCATGTTTCATTAGGGCAGACAATATGCAACCAACTATGGGCAAAATGTTTACAGGATAAATTGGAGATAATCCATAGAGGAAAGGTACTAATATTGAGGGAGACTGGGAAAGGCTTCCTGTGGAAAGTGGGATCTTAGCTGGAGGAAGACACGGAGGCCAAGAGGTAGAGATTAGAAGGGAAAGAATTATAGGCCTATGGGACAGCCAGTGAAAATGCCCAGTTAAGAGATAGTGTTTTGCGTGAGGAACAGTAAGGAGGCCACTGTCACTGGATCACAGAGGGGAAAGTTGGGGGACAAAATATAACAATTACAGTTTTGGCCATGTTGAGATGGAAGTGTCCATGAGGCATCCAATTTGAGATGTCCAATAGGCAGTTAAAGACTAGAGGTCAGCAGAGAGATCAGGGTTGGATAAATGGGTCTGAGAATCACCAGCCTAAAGCATTGAATCCATGGGAACTTCACCCAGTAAAAATGCTACAGATGGAGAAGAGGACCTAGGATGGAGCCTTGGAGGGTACACATGGAGGAAGACTGAGAAGTTTAACAAAATCCTAGAGAGAGGAGAGTATCCATGAGAAGAGGGTGAGGGATGGTGTCAAAGGCCAAGGACGAGTCAAGAAGGATGCATATGGAGAAAGGGCCATTAGATTTGAGATCATTGGTAACTTTGAAGGGAAAAGTTATCCCTAAAATTATTGTCCTATGAATAGTTTGCCTTGTTCACAAGTCTGCTTAGAAATGATAGATATGGACTGATGGGGAGGGAATGAGAACAATGGAATGACCAACCAGATCCAGAGGACCGATGGTGAAGCACGCTATCTTAGTTCCTGAAAGAAAGGTGATGGTTTCAGGGCTCCAGGAGAGGTCGATTTTTTGACACATCCATTGGAGAAATTTATTTTCTTTGGCTATGCATATTTATGACAAGAGTTTTGTTGGTTTTGTTTTCCTTTGTTTTTTATTTTCTTTGAGGAGTGGGAGAGATAGGAGGGAAAACTTTTTTATTAATGGAAAATTTTAAAGAGAGTAAACAAGTAAAGAGAATATGGTAAAGACCTCAAATATCTCAAACTCCAGCCTGCTGAAGTACTTTTGGAGTGAGTAGTGCCACCCAAGCTGCTCCCCCATTTTAAGGCCTCTTGAACTTCTGGCCTTATTGTAGGGTCTTGGGACAGAAGGAGCTTTGTTGATGCCTTGTCCCAGGCCTGAGGAGCAGCTGCAAATGTGCCAACTTCCTGGATGTAACACTTCCCTACTGTGCCTGTCACTAGGACCTCTTGGCCCCATTGCCTTTTGTCTTCTGTGTTTAATAAAATTCCCACTGAGCCGATTCCCTAATTTGCTTTGTCAACAACTGCTCTCAAGGAATCAACCCTTTCTGATCTCCTGATCTTGGATTCCTTTGCAAACCCCACTTGTAATTCCCTGTTTCACTCCCAAATGGCAGCTTCAACTAGTCAGAAGAGCAATGGAGAGGTTATCAGAAGATCTGAGTTCAAGTGATGATTTTTTGGCTTGCTTCCTATAGGCAAGTTACAATTTCCTTGCTTCCTTGGCAAGTTGCTTGAGGTCTCTAGGCCTCACTTGTTTTTTAAAAGGGTAAGGAACATGTTAGTCAAGATGACCATTAAGGTTGCTTCCAGCTCTGAAATTGTGATCCCAAGAAAAATTAAGACATAGATCCAGAGGATCTGGACCATCACACAGGATGACTGATGAGTTTAATTATACTCTAAACCTGAGTCTTAAAGAAAAGATACTTGTTACAGGATCAGCCTGAGAATCCTCCCAGCAGCAACATGTGTACGTATGTGTATCTGTATGAGAATAAGAAAGAACTAGCATAAAAGTTGTCCTCACATGAACAAACAACACCAAAGGACCAAAGGATAAAGTGCTTCCATTCTAGAATGGAGAGATGATGGTTAGGTCTCTGTGAGGGCTGCCATCAGCAGAAATCAGGGAGGGTTTCTGGAAGGGGCTCTGCTATGTCTTGATGATTTTAAGCAAAGAAAGAAAATGAGAAGAAGAGGAACACACTAGGGGAGAAAAAGGAAGGTTGGGAAAAATTAACTCACGTGATCAGCATGTAGAAGTAAACATCGACATAAAGGAGGGGCGGAGGCGGGGCTGACATAGCCTTCACTGTCATCTGAACTGGTCAAAGGAGGGAAGAACACACACACTGGGTACAAAAATACATTTCATTCAACAGGAAAACCGGAAGAAGAGAGGAGAAGAGAGAAAGAAGAATTAAAGGAAGGGAAGGATTATTCCTAAGCAAAGCAAAATAAACTCTAACCAAAGATGTATAAAAATATTTATGACTTTTTTGAGGTGACAAAGAATGAGGATGTTAAGGTAGGAGGGAACCATCAATTGGATAATGGTTAAACAGGTTATGTTAAATAAATCTAATGGAATATTTTTGTGCTGTAAGAAATGATGAGGAAGAGTTTCAGAGAGACTTATGAAGATTATATGAACCGATGTAGAGTGAAATGAACAGAACCGGGAGAATAAATGATTATATATGTGTATAGATATGTATATATGTATATACACACGCATATAAATAAAAATTGTTAAAGACATCAGTAATCAAGGAGAATGTATTAAATACTTCTTATGTTTCAGGCACCACCCTACATGCTGGGGATACAAAGACAAAGAGGGCAGCTAGGTGGTACAGTGGATAGAGCACCAGTGCAGGAGTCAGGAGGACCTGAGTTCAAATCTCACCTCAGACACTTGACACTCACTAGCTATGTCACCTTGGACAAGTCACTTAACCCCAATTGCCTCATCCTGGGTCATCTCCAGTCATCCTGATGAATATCTGGTCACTGGATTCAGATGGCTCTGGAGGAGAAGTGAGGCTGGTGACCTGCACAGCCCTCCCTCACTCAAAACAAAGTCAAGTGCAAGTCATGTCGTCATTTCTCTGATGGCCTGATCTTCTTCGGCAATGAAGGACGAACACTTGCAAAGATGAAGACAAAATAGTTTCTACTCTCAGGGTACTTTCATTCCATGGAGAGGAAATGACATGTACACACATAGGTAAATGCATTATATATGCAAAGTCAATATAAGGTAGACATTGTGGTGTGGAAAAGGACAGAGAACTGGCCTCAGAGACAGGAAGGCCTGGGTTCAAGTCCTTCCTCTGACCTATGATGGTGGTATGATGTTGGGCAAATTATTCTACCTCTCAGTGCTCTACCCAGCTCTCCAAAGACTAGAAGTTGGTGGGAAATTTTTTATCTGGGAATTCTCTATACTGATTAAATCATAGGTCTATTGCCTGTCACTTTTGCTAAGTTAGTATAAGGCAATTTTAAGGGAAGAAGGGGGACTCCAGCAATTGGGGTGGGGTGAGGGAATAGAATGGAAAATCATTTGCCAAGTGCTTATTACATGTAAATCCCTGTGTTGTGTACTAGAGATACAAATAAAAAAGCAAGACAGTCTTAAGAATTTCATGTTCTAATTAGGGAGGATAATATATATATATAGGAAGCTTCAGCTACAGAACAAATAGAAAGGCCTGTTTATCCTTAGGATATAGCAGCAGAATGGATGACACAGCCAAGAATCTTTAGGAGGCAACCACAGGTCATATACAATGCCTCAGGGTCTGGAGGGCACAAGGGCAGGGCAGATGGTCCACCATCTCACCTAAAATGGTGATGGCTCAGTGGTCCACTATCTCACCTAAAGAATTAGAGTTGTTGATTCTTCCACAAACAAAACCTGTTGGTCCTGAGGACCAAATTAGAGCTCAACACTGGGTTACCTACAATGGGAGATAGGATGGAGAAATGGGCAAGGGTAAGTAGAGCTTTGAAGAAACCTAGAGATCCCAAGAGGCAGAGGATCGAGAGAATGCACAAAGATTGAAAATGAAACACCATGTTTGAGGAACCAACCATATGTTAGCATTCTTGTCTTCCCACAGCCTGTACAACACTGACATCCATACTTGTCATCTTTGCCTATTTTCTGGGTAAAAAATGAAACCTGAGGCCAAGATGGCAGAGTAGAAAATCACACATACACAGGGTCTCCCCACACAGCCCATGAAATACCTAGAGAGAGGGACTCTCAACAAATTCTGGAGCAGAAGTGGAGAACAACAGAGTGGAGGAGATTTCAGGCCCAGGGTGACCAGAAAGGCCCATGGAAATGTCTGTTGCACAGGACACGGAGCAGAGTCCAGCCCAGCCTTGGCCTCACAGTGCAGCTCACGAACAGCCCTCAGGGGCAGAATCTCCAGTCTCGAAATCCCCAGTCCCAGCAGCAGCAGGTTCACAGATCCTTCAACCCACAGGCACCAAAGGTCAGTGATGGGTTTTTTTCAACTGGCCAGGAAGGGAGAAGGGTCTTCCATAGCTCTGGCCTTAGGCAGCTGCTGCAGAGGCCAACCCTAAATGCACTGCAGAGGCCGTATCTGCAGGCACAGCAGCAGCTTCCACTGTTGGAGCATAAAAACCCCTGGGGGCATTGAGGAGCTGAGTCTTGCCTCAGCCCTGAGTGGAGGCCCTTCACACTGAATGGTGGCCCTGCCCATCCAGCTTATCTGAAAATCAGCCCCCAGTGCTTACTTGGCGGAACTGGAGGCCAGGTGACTGTGGAGAGGGAACTGCTAAGATTCTGGGCACAAAAATCCCTCTCTATATCCAGACCAGTACACAGTTTATTGGACCACCTTGGAGGACCTGAGATCTTACAGATTCCCAGAGAATACCCTACTCTTGACAAAGGACCCAAAAGTCAAGTCATTGTGAAAAATGCCCCAAAAAGGGGAAAAAAAAAAATAAGACTATAGAAGGTTACTTTCTTGGTGAACAGATAGCTTCTCCCATCCTTTCTGATGAGGAAGAACAATGCTCACCATCAAGGAAACACATAAAAGTCAAGGCTTCTGTAACCCAAATATCCAACATAAATATTCAGTGGACTCAGGCCATGGAAGAGCTCAAAAAGGATTTTGAAAATCAATTTAGACAGGTGGAGGAAAAACTGGGAAGAGAAATGAGAGAGATGCAAAAAAAGCATGAAAAATGGGTCAACACCTTGCTAAAGGAGACTCCAAAAAAATGCTGAAGAAAATAACACCTTGAAAAACAGGCTAACTCAATTGACAAAGAGGTTCAAAAAGCCAATGAGGAGAAGAATGCTTTCAAAAGCAGAATTAGCCAAATGGAAAAGGAGGCTCAAAAGCTCACTGAAGAAAATAGTTCTTTCAAAATTAGAATGGAACAGATGGAGGCTAATGACTTTATGACAAACCAAGAAATCACCAAACAAAACCAAAAGAATGAAAAAATGGAAGATAATGTGAAATATCTCATTGGAAAAACAACTGATCTGGAAAATAGATCCAGGAGAGACAATTTAAAAATTATGGGACTATCTGAAAGCTATGATCAAAAAAAGAGCCTAGACATCATCTTTCATGAAATTATCAAGGAAAACTGCCCTGATATTCTAGAACCAGGGGCAAAATAAATATTGAAAGAATCCACCAATCACCTCCTGAAAGAGATCCAAAAAGAGAAACTCCTAGGAACATTGTGGCCAAATTCCAGAGTTCCCTGGTCAAGGAGAAAATATTGCAAGCAGTTAGAAAGAAACAATTCAAGTATTGTGGAAAGACAAGATCTAACAGCTTCTGCATTAAGGGATTGAAGGGTGTGGAAGAGGACATTCCAGAAGTCAAAGGAACTAGGACTAAAACCAAGAATCACCTATCCAGCAAAACTGAGTATAATACTTCAGGGGAAAAACTGGTCTTTCAATGAAATAGAGGACTTTCAAGCATTCTTGATGAAAAGACCAGAGCTGAAACGAAAATTTGACTTTCAAACACAAGAATGAAGAGAAGCATGAAAAAGTAAACAGCAAAGAGAAGTCATAAGGGACTTACTAAAGTTGAACTATTTACATTCCTACAGGGAAAGACAATATTTGTAACTCCTGAAACTTTTTTCAGTATCTGGGTAGATGGTGGGATTACACACACACACACACACACACACACACACACACACACACACACACACACAGAGACAGAGAGACAGAGAGCACAGGGTGAATTGAATAGGATAGGATCATATCTTTAAATAATGAAATTAAGCAGTGAGAGAGAAATATATTGGGAGGAGAAAGGGAGAAATGGAATTGGGCAAATTATCTCTCATAAAAGAGGCAAGTAAAAGACTTTTCACTGGAGGGAAAAAGTGGGGAGGTGAGAGAAAAAAACAAGAAGCTTACTCTCATCACATTTGACTAAAGGGAGGAATAAAATGCACACTCATTTTGGTATGAAAACCTATTTTACAATACAGGATAGTGGGGGAGAAGAGGATAAGCAGGGTGGGGGGATAATGGAAGAGAGGGCAGTGGGAAGAAGGAGTACTCTTGGGGAGGGATAGAATCAAAAGAGAGAATAGAAGAAATGGAGGGCAAGATAGGATGGAGGGAAATATAGTTGGTCTTCCACAACATGACTATTATGGAAGTCATTTTCAAAACTATACAGATATGGCCTATGTTGAATTGCTTGCCTTCTCAAAGGGAATGGGTGGGGAGGGAGGGGGAGAAGTTGGAACTCAAAGTTTTAGGAACAACTTTTGAGTATTGTTCTTGCAACTAGGAAATAAGAAATACAGGTAATGGAGCATAGAAATTTATCTTGCCCTACAGGACAAAAGAGAAGATGGGAATAAGGGAAGGGAGGGATGTTAGAAGAGAGGACAAATTGGTGATAGGGGTAATTAGAATGCTTGGTGTTTTGGGGTGGGAGGAGGGGAGAAATGGGGAGAAAATTTGGAACTCAAAATTTTGTGGAAATGAATGTTGAAAACATAAATAAATAAATAAATAAATAAATAAACGAACGAACGAATGAATAAATAAATAAATGGATGGATGGATGGATGAATGAATGAATGAATGAATAAATGAGCAGATAAATAAATAAATAAGCAAACAAATAAATAGATAAATAAATAGATAAATAAATAAGTAAATAAATAGGTGGATGGATGAATGAATGAATCAATGAACGAATGAATGAATGGATGGATGGATGGATGAATGAATGAATGAATAAACAAATAAATGAAAAAAGATGAAACCTGAGTTATTTTAGTTTGAATTTCTTGAAGTATTAGTGATTTTGAGTAACTTTTCAGATAGTTGTCAATAGTTTGCAGTCCTTTAGAGAAACATCAGTTCAAATTCTTCAACTACTTATCACTTGGGGAATGGATCTTGGCCTCATATATTCCCTGGAGATTTTGGATATGAGAACTTTATCAGGAATACTTGATGAAATATTTCTCCCCTCCCCCATATTGACAGTTTCCCTTCTTATCCTAGCTACATTGATTTTGGAGTATATAAGGTATTCAGGATGACTAGAAGCTCTGGTGTGATGCCTTACCAAGACCTTTTTAATCCTGCTCATCCACCTTTGGCATCCATTTGATTCATCCAGCTTTCACCTGTGGCTCCAAGAAGTTGTAGCATGTTCAGCAGCCACATCATGGTAAACCATCTCAGCAGATGGATAAACCAGGTTGAGGGTAACTGACGGGCCTCAAACCTATTGGTGAGATAGGAGGATGTCTACCTCAAGCATGTGAAGACTTTCTCCAGTGGAATGGGTGGATGAGAACAAGCACGTGCTATGGAGTGCTTAGTTTGGTCAGACATCAAAGACGCCAAGGTCATCCACTGCATCCTGGGTCATTGCCAACTGTCTTAACTTTTGTCCTGTCACTGGAGTTTCTGTGACTCAGGAAGAGAGAGTGAGGCTGATGATTTTGTGCAGCTCTGCCTCATTTAAGTCCAACTCATGCAGGAGTTAAGATAGCACCTTGCGACGTTATTGGTCCTGTTCAAAAATAACCTTGGTTTTGTTCATTAAAAAGCTTTTCAACTTCATCATAAAATTGTCTATGTGATCTCTATCTTTTATTTAATTAAGAATTCTCCCCCTACTCCTAGTTGTGAAAGGTACTTCTATCCATTTTCTTCCACTTAAAAAATAATGCAACCTTTTATGTGTCAGTTGATTGACAATTTGGAACTAACAAAAGCTACGTGCCAAGCATTATGTGCTGAGGAAACCAAGAAAGGCAAAAACACAGCCCATGCCCTCAAGAAGCTCTCGTTATAGTGAGCTCTAGAAACAATACACAAAAACCCATTCATACAAGATATATGCAGTGTAAATGGAAAGTATATGGTGCAAGATGCTGGTCTAAATCTATTTTTTTTTGCCAAACTACTTCCCAGTTGTCCCAGCTTTTCTTCAACTTTCTTAGTTTAGAGACCTTTCCACTAAGTTTGCAAGACTCTGGGAAAATGCATTCCTACCAGATTGTGTTAGGTATGCACCATCCCTGGCCAGGAACCTGTCACTTTGACATTTTAAGCCGTAGTTCAGAAATCCAGAATTCTTTCTCAAATACTACCTTTAAAGAAATCATTGACATCTTTTGTTTTCCTGTCACCCAAAGTTCCCACTATATCCCTCCTCCCCAAGAAAGTCATCCCTTATCATAAAAAAAATTCAACAAAACTAGACAATATATTTTACAAGTCTAACATTATATGCAGTGTTCTGTATCTATGATCCCTCTACCTCTACAAAGAAGTGAGAGATATGCCTTCTCATAGATCTTCTTTGGGTCAGGTTTCATCAGACATCACCTTTTAACCTCCTGATCACATCTCAAATGAGTTTTGCTCTTCTTTCTCTTTTAATGGGCAGCATGACTGGAAACGATTGCCTGTGCCCTTGTGGTCTTCAGCTACTTGGTGAACATGGTAAGATCTTAGGCACATCTTTCTAAGTTCTCTCTAGTTATATGCATGGTGCCCCTTGAATCACCAGAAGCAA
This sequence comes from Bettongia penicillata ogilbyi, assembly GCA_023548195.1. Classification (NCBI taxonomy): domain Eukaryota; kingdom Metazoa; phylum Chordata; class Mammalia; order Diprotodontia; family Potoroidae; genus Bettongia; species Bettongia penicillata. The sequence continues at coordinate 58,715 of JAJHZJ010000883.1, read as the reverse complement.
GTAGTAGTTGCCTATTTTGATAAGTCTTGGGAGGTTCTCCACTGAATCTTGAATATATGCTAGAGCTTTCCACTAGTGTTACTGTCCGTGTCAACAAATAGCAACTTCCAATCCTCTGAGACAGTTAATCACCACTCACCAACTCTTTACTCCTTCCCCTGCCTCCTTATGGATTATCTCCCACCTAACTGCACCTAGGGGTGCACCAGCTGCTTCTTGAGGCTTTCTAATGTAAAGAGAGCTGGACTTGGAAGCTCCTGAGGAGGAATCCTCCCTCAGGTACTTACTAGGTGTGTAATGCTGAGCAAGTCACTCCAATTCTCTATGACTCAATTTCCTCTGGTACAAAATGGGGATGGCTAGTAACTACCTCACAGGACTTTTGTGAGGCTCAAATGGTAAATATGTTTGCAAATCTTAAAGCACTATTTGAATATTAGCTATTACTATTGCTTCTCCTAAGTCATTCAGCCCCACCTTCATCAGAAAGAACATCGATTATATTTTTCTTTATAATCTCCAGTTGTCCTTTGAACCCTCCTTTCTTTCCTTTTCTATGGGACATTCTTCAACTCTCTAAACTCCTAAAACACATTATTCATCCCTCTAACTCTTTGGATCCTTTTTCTCCTTGGTTCCCAAGCTTTGAGGTGTCTGATTTTTAAAGAATCCTTTCATCAACCCTGAAAATACGGAATGTAGAGAAGCAATCGCCAAGAAGCTTTACCTTCTGCCCACATTTGGAGTCAATCACTTGGCCTTGATGGAGAACAATTACAGTCAAAGCAATTCTGCAAATTTTACCTGCTCCATTCTTACCTGTATTTTTCACCTTCTCTTCCCCTCTTCACTGTTCCATCTCCTTTGCAGATTTACTTCTTTTATTAAATTTTAACCACTTGATCACCACACCTGCCTTCCTTTGTCTTTTCTCATTAAATTCGAAGTTCTGTTACCCATTCATTTTATTTGCATTCCTTACTAATGACCTTTTCCAGGAGGTCTCCTCCTTCTTTTCCTCTTTCATCCTTTTCCTCAATCCTCTTCCTTCTCTTTTTCCCTGCTCCTAGGAGCCAGGGACTGTTTTCAATTTTTATGTATAGACCTAGTGCATAGCATATAAGTGCATAGTGCATAGCATATATAGTGCATAGCAAATAAGCCTTGATAAATGCTTCTTGGAGAATCCTCTTTCAGCCCAAATCAACCTGTTTCCCTTTTTTCTTCAAATTATCCCAAATTTCTCTCCCTGAAATTCAGTCTTTAGCTTTTTTTCTAGTCCAAAGCCCTCAAAATCATCTTTGAATATTCCTTCTCCCCTTTATTCATCTCAAATCTTTATCTTTCCCCAGCCCCTTTTGTCACTCAGCTTTCTCCTTTGAAAGTCAGAAGTAGAAAGATCTAGAAAATGTACTTTTGGCAGCACAGAAGACTCAAGGACTGTTTTTATTCCTGTTATGTTTCTATGAATCTCCAAGGATTATAGAAATGAGAGCTGAGATGTGTCTTAGGTAGCATCTGTTTCAGCTCCCTCATTTTGGCACATGAGAAAGCTAAGGACCATAGAGGAGAAGTGACCAGCCCAGAGTCACTCCTTAATGCCCAGTGGACATTGAGACCACCTTGCACCAGAGATCTTGTTCTGAGTCTTTCTAATCATCTTTATAATAATTTCTTATTGTGATTATTTACTGCCAAATGTTCTGCAATAACACACTCCCCAGCCGTGGCTTTGTAAATACCTCATTAACCATAAAGGTTCACAAATCATTAGTGTATCCAAAGGAAACCAAATACAAAGGTCCTGTAAGACACTGTCGGGAATCACGGAAGGAGAGAACATTTGGTGATAATCAGGATTAATTTCAGAGAAGGCAATCCTGCTGGGTTTAGGAATGAATAAACATGGAGTGTAATGAAATATTTGCAGCATTTTTCTCATTTTGTGTGGAGGGAGTTATTTTCCCTACAAGATGGGAAGATCTCTTACAGAAATATTAAATAGTATTCTTATAATTGCAACGGGGAGCAAATCTTCCAGCAACCTAGGATTGAAATTGAGTTTTACTCTTCTCCTTTCCTCCCTTCTCACTTGCAAAGTCTGGGAATGATAGCTTTGGCAGCCCTCAAAAAATGGGAACCCAATAATTGCTTGGGAAGTTGGTTAGCTGCCATTCAATCCCATTCATTTCAAGCAGTGTTTTTTTGGCATCTACCATGTGTGGGGCACCATGCTAGACACTGAGGACCCAGACAAAACCAAGATTATCCCTGCCTTCCAAATGCTTACATTCTACCAGGAGGATACAGATAAATAAATACAAATAAATAAACGAAGTTCAATGTGATCTCAGTTGCATGGAGAGAAATAACAATGGGTGGGGGTGGGGAGGGAATCAGATAATATGCTGAGACTTGAGCCAAGCCTCAAAGGCAGAGATGAGAGCATTGGGCATTCCAAATATGGGAGATACAGCCTGTACAGAGATAGGAGAGGGAATGCCATAAACCTCACACAGAAAGTAGGCTAGCCTGGCTCAAACATCAGCTATGGGAGAGAAATTGTGAGACCAGACTTGAAGGCCGAGTTTGCCCCAGACCATGAAGGACTGATACCAAACAATGAGGTTTGTAGTTTACTCTAGAAGCAATAGGTAGCCTTTGAGCAGGCTAGGCTCACTCTGGAATGGAGAGTAAAGGGCCCTGGATTAAGAAGCAGCACACCTGTGTGCAAACCTCTATTTACCTCCTGGATGACCTGGAACAGTGGCTCCAGTCTGTGGCTCTCAGTTTCATCATTTGTAAAATAAGGGGATTGGGCCAGATGACCCTGAGGGCCCTCCCAGCTTTTAATCCTAGGTTGTTATTTAAACCTCACACACCCATCTAGGTTACAAACTGATGGGCTTGTTTCCCCACCTCATTCAGGTGCCTTAAATGCAGGCAAAGCCAGGAGGTTGCTAAGAGATTTCCAGCAACCCCTTTAGTTAATGAGGGCAGTGGAAATTGAAGCCTAGCTGTGCTTTCCATATTCCCCTTTCCCAGGGGCAATAGGTGTTCAGTGTTCAGCCAACTTGCTGGCCTAGGCTCACCATCGAGGGCAGTACTGTGCTGACCACATGAAACTGTTCAAGATTTAATTTGGAAACAAAAAAGTGGACTCCGATGCAGAGTTAGGGAGATGAAGGCAGCCTTCATTCCTTTTTTTTAACTTTTCAATGCTGCCTGACAATCAATCCAATTTAATATAATCCCCTGAGAAATGCACTTTCCTTCTGAGAAGGGAGCTGCTGAGTGTTCAAAATGCTTTAAAGGCAGCTTACATCCGAGGGTGGGAAAGAAAAGACAGGTGTGCTTCTGGAAGATACACCCATAAGTGGCATCCTGAGAACAAGCAGCTGGGGGCCAGGTCACACATGCTTTCTTGTTTCCTGATATAAGAACTGCTCCTGAAAGACATGTCTTTCTAAAGTTTCACAAAAATGTTCTGAAATAAATCTTGTTTACCAAGGCTAGAAATGAAAATAATCATTTAAATGATGAAAGCACAGCATTTAGAAAGTCAGAGAAACTGGGTTTAAATTCGACTTCTGATATTTGAAATCTGTGTGACCTTGGGCAAGTCCCTTTACCTCTCTGGGTCTCAGTTTCCTTCTCTGTAAAGTGAGGGATTAGGTCTAGATGGCTTCAAAGGTCCCAGAAGGCTAAAAGTGTCAGTCGTAGAGACTAACACTTTTGAGGTGACAAAAAGTTTCAGCTGCTAACACAGAGCCTTGTGCATTTATTTCTTCAGGGGTTGGCCCTATGATTTCTTCTGAAAATAGAACTTCAGATAGGAACACATCACCCGGTCAGAAAGCTCTGAGGCTGCTCTGCACCTCGCTGCCCAGGACACTGAAAGTTTAAGGAAGTCACCCAGCCCGAAAAGGTAGGGGTAAGGAATGTGTTATTCCTGCAGAAGAAGAGACTCTTTCCAGTTCCCCTAGATTTTCCCTGGGATCACCAAACTGCTTCTACTCACACTGGGGTCGTCCTGCTTCAAGCAGCTTTTCATTTGCTTCCAAAGAGAAGAGGTCCTGGAGAACAGAGAGGGACGTCTTGATGCTCAGAGTGAGTCCTGTTGGGTCCAGCAGCTTTTTGGCCCCTCAGACAATCAGCTTCCTCTGTGATACTCAAGAGAGCCCTAGATGGTAGGATTTCGGGAAACTTTGCCAACCAGTGACATTTTACATATTTAAAAATAAGTAAGTGGCCATGGGACTTTAGTCTATTGTATAAGAGGAAGGAAGGAAGGAAGGAAGGAAGGAAGGAAGGAAGGAAGGAAGGAAGGAAGGAAGGAAGGAAGGAAGGAAGGAAGGAAGGAAGGAAGGAAGGAAGGAAGGAAGGAAGGAAGGAAGGAAGGAAGGAAGGAAGGAAGGAAGGAAGGAAGGAAGGAAGGAAGGAAGGAAGGAAGGAAGGAAGGAAGGAAGGAAGGAAGGAAGGAAGGAAGGAAGGAAGGAAGGAAGGAAGGAAGGAAGGAAGGAAGGAAGACCATGACATCAGGAAGAAGATGCTATGACTTGTGAGTGATTTGGATTTCAGTGAGGCAAGACAGTGCAAAATCACCAGCCTCACTTTCTTCTCAGGAGCCAGCTGGGTACAGTGGTGAGATATAGATCAAAATGACTGGAGAGGTGGGTGGTATTAGGTAGAACCACGATGTCTAACACCCAAGAAACCAACCTCTTTTAAGAGATGCCTCTTCCCCAGTGATGGTAAATTATTGAATGTTCTGCCAAAAGAAAGACTGACAGGTCTCCAGTCTCAAATCTAACAGGGATGCATCAGCATTATTGGACATGAATGATTTCCCAGCCTGTGAAATGGATCTGCGAGTTGTTTCTGCTGTTTGTCTTGTTATGAGAAAAGGGAGAATTTTTTCAATCAGCATTTCCCATTCAGTGTATTGCCTAAAACAGAGAATGAAAACCTTGCTGTCTCTTGGTATCTTATCTCTCCTTTCAAGACTTCTACAAAAGATTGAGAGCCTTCTAATAGTGGGGGCTGATTGGATGGCATCAGGGAGAAAGCCCCTGGAGCTCCCCGCCTGCACTGGGCTATCCTCTGGAAGTTTATACTGGGGGACCCAACATACATAAGGCCGTACTTTTAATCCCACTGCTGACAGACTGAGATGTGGAACAGATATGGCCCTCAATCTAGAGACAGCCCATCTGAGTGGGAATGCTTGCTCTCCTTGGCTCCTCTAAAGTCAGGTCCCTGTGGAAGAAACTGTCCCTCATACCATGATTTCATATGAATATAGACTATTAGAACTACAGGACACTTTCAAAATCATAGGTGCTTTAATCAATTAAGCAAGATGCATTTATTAAGCACTGACTATGTGAAGGCCAGTAAGGGGGTACAGTGGGTAAAGCACCAAGTCTGGGGTCAGGAAAACCTGAATTCAAATCCAGCCTCAAACACTTACTGGTAGGGTCATCCTGGGAAAGTCACTTAACTCCGTTTGCCTCAGTTTCCTCATCTGTAAAATGAGCTGGAGAAGGAAATAGCAAACCAGTCTAGTTTCTTTGCCAAAAAAAACCCAAATAGGGTCACAAAAATTCAGACATAACTGAATAAGAACAAAATGTGAGAGATGTTATCCTAGGCACTAAGGACATTTTAAAAAATGAAAGAATCCTTACTCTTAAGGAGTTTACATTTAACTAGGGAAATAAATCCATACAATAATAACAGTGAGAATTCATATAGCACATTACAAACATTGATCCTAGGAACCTTACATGCTATTTATTATTCCTCCCTCCCTATTTTACAGATAAAAAGCTCAAGCTCAGAGAGATTGTGACTTCCCCAAGGTCACACAGTCACCAGGCATCTGAGGTAGAATTTGAACTCAGGTCTTTTCAACTGCAGGTCCTGGGTTGTATCCATTGCATCTCTTAGTTTCTTGCTTGCTAGAGTAGATACAAAATACATAGGATGCAAAGACTAAATATAAAATAAAGAGAAATAGTTAAAATACAAGTATCATAAGTTCCTCAAGAGAAAGGACTATTTCTTTTGGACTTTGTAGCCCCAGTATACAAAGTGGTCTTAAAAGGTACTTAATTGCTGGTTGAGTGACAAGGGACTTCAGAGATCAGACCTCACCCCCTCATTTTTCGGACAAAGAAAGTGTTTCTGGGAAACAAAAGGACTTACCCAAGGTCACACCGATAGTTAATGTCAGAAGACAGATTTTACCCCAGGCCCTCTGATGCCACAGCTGGTGTTCTTTCTTTCCACAGTACCTCAGTTTCCCCCAGTCCAACTCCCACATTTTACCTAGGGAGAAACGGAGACCCAGAGACAGAGTCATAGCTTATCAATTTTGGTGCCCAGGAGGTGGAGGAGGGGAAAAGAAAGGCAGGGCCAGGACCAGGAGGAGCTCACCTGACAAGCAGGTGGAGGAAGTCCCATCTCATAGCTTCCTATCTTAACTAATTATTTTCCCTAATTATTTGCTAAAATCAATTGTTTTTATGCCGCTGCAGTACTGCGGGGGCTGCCAGAGCCCATTAAATCTGGAGACCCTTGGACCAAACCTTTATTGCCCTTTCATAGTTATAGCTTCTCCCAAAGAAAGTGACTTTAACCAAGTTCCCACAAAACTTAACAGGAGCGGAATAAAGAACAGAGCTTTCTGGCTTCCTATCTCAGGCTCCTTTCCACTACACTTCACTGACTAAAGTAGTTCATTTACCTGAGAATATAAAGTCACTCCAGCTGAACCTGGAGCTGTAATGGGGTGTTGGGGAGGAGAGAGACAGAGAGTAGCAGAGGGAGACACAGAGAGAGGAGAGGGAACAGAGAGAGAGGGAGAGGGTTGGGCGAGGGAGACAGACAGAGGAGAGAGAATTTATTAAGTGCTGCACTGAGCTAAATACTAGAAATATAAATACAAGCAAGAGGAAAAATAATTCCTTCTCTCAAGGAGTTTTTGCATTTTAATGGAGAGTTGGAGAGCTGGAGAGCTGGGGAACTGGGGTCCACAGGGAACCAAGAGTCTAGAGCAGAAAGTGAACTGAGGCTAAACCAGACCAGGCACTTCCTCAAAAGGGAACTCGGGGCAGAAACTCAACAAAGAGATGCAGGGGCTGGCCCGGGGCCATGAGAATCTCCAGGGGGAGGATTCAACTGGGGCAGATGTCAAAAGCATAAAACAGGAACACCAATTGTAAATTACAAAGCTCACCCCAATCCACATCCTTCCATTCTCCCCCACCCATCCCACCCCAATCCCAGAGCTCCCCATGACTTTGTATAGTAGGCTGCCCCTCCCCATGCTTCATTTCTCTCATATAGAGAAAGAGACCTTGTACTTTCCCCCAAATGACTTTGTATGCCATTTTGTATTTAACCTCTCCCTCCAGGTTCACTCACCCACCTAACACTGTCCTTGGCAGGTTCAAAACGTAGAGAGGTGGCTGCTACCACCTTCAGGGTTCTTTGGAGGATGTCATGTCTTGGGTGGATGGCTCAATCTACCACTGGCTAAACCATTGTGATTCAACCGTGCTCACTTCTCCTAGGGATTGCCTATTGCTGGACTGGAGTGGACAGGCTACACTACAACTAGTCAGTGGCTGCCAGATAGAGTTGACAGGCTCTAAGAACCTGGGGCAAAGCTGGGCCAGGAAGGTGGCTTCACCACTGGGCTTTTCACATGGTACAGGATCTGCAGGATGGGTTGATCCTCCCCCTGAACTTTCTGGGCTCACTCTTCCTCAGGGCAGCTTTAACCTATCTTCACCTTCAGCCACTAGCTTGGCTAGGTGGTACTGTGCGTTCTTCAGCTGGAGTGTTAGAGTTCTCTTTCCGCTTAGGATCAGCTAAGAAGCTCAGTTTAGGGCTTTTCCCTCCGCCTCACTCATAGTCACAGCCCTGAGGTTGCTTGTCACCTTTAGGCAGTCATTGGGAGAGGGGATGCCTCTCCTGTTCTATCTTCCTGGCTGGCTCCGAAGACCTTTCCCTCAATAAGTCACTCCATCTGGCCAGAGGGTGAGAGGTACCAGTTGTCAGTTCTATGCTCTTTCGTAGATTAGCGGCTAAAGACAAAGGTATTCATGCAGTCTGTGCCCAGGAGTTTATCTTGCTGGCCTCTTCATATTCAATTAAGCTATTCAAAAATCTGATCCTCCCTAGGAAGGGGAAAGTCTGTTTTGCATCTGAAGGTCTTGCCCTATACGTTTCTCTGTCCTTTAAGTCCTTCTGGACCTTCATCTTTTAGTGAAGTCTCGCCTGGAAACTTCTCACTTGTGTGTATTCTGAATATACTTATTTGTGGACACATTTTCCCCTCTATTCATTTGTAAACTCTTGGAGAGAACAAGGATTGTTTTCCCTTTTGTCTTTATGGCCCAAAAGCCCAGCACAGGACCAGTACCTAAAGAGTGATTCATAAATACTGATGGGTCAGTTTCCTTACAGATCTTAAGAACCAACAGCAAGGAGTCAATTAGAATATCTTTTCTTTCAGTATCCATGTTGTCTTTTTATTTGTTTGGTGACTATGTCTCCCACTATACCTTCTAAAAGTGTATGCCTACAATTTTATAGGACCAAAGGGACAAATTAAGTCACTTCTAATTTCTACAGTCAAGGGGAAATTCTCATTCATGAAAGATCCACATCTGTGCACTCTGTTTAAAACATCCTTAACCCAGCTCCCATTGAAAACATCCTCCCAGTCCCTGAAATGAAGAAAGAATGCAGGAACCCAGGCTTCTCCAAGATGTCCTTGTTAAATACCACATCAGTTCTGAATAAGGGATTATGCAAAGTATTAAGCTTAGCATAGCTTGGAAGAGTTCTGACATTAGAGGCTGAAAGCACAAATTACCTGATAGTGAAAATAATTGTCTATAATGAACAGTAAAATTAATTACAAATGGCCATATTACTTAGCCCATTGATCTAAAATATTAACAGGCATGAGGGGTCAAACAAAACATAAGACCCCTTTTGTCCCTCTCAATGTTGAAAGTGCCCTAGAATCATCCACATTATTATCACCAGGATCCCTTTTGCAGCACACAGAATTTTCTTTTTAAACAAGCAACATTTAATAAAATTGATTTCAAGGTCCTTGGAAGAAAGAGGCTCCATCAAATAAGTAGGAACTAAGTGGGAAACCATTGTTTGGAGAACAACTGAACACATTGTGCCATATGAACGTAACTGAGTGAGATTGTGTCCTAAGAAATGTTATATGACTGACTGCTCTTCATGATATGACAAGCAAACTAGTGCAGTGGGTGGAGAGCTGGCCAAAGAGGTACAAGACCTGGACTCCAGAAATATCTCTGACCAATACAAATGCAGGGCCCAGAGAAACTCACTTATCCTCCTAGCATCCAGACAGCTCTCTAAGACTGAAAGAGTACATGGTAATCTGCATGTGGTAGAGAAGGGTTTTCTTATACTGAAAATCCTTATACCAGTGAAATGGCAGGAAAGAAAGAGAGAAGGAAGGAAGGAAGGAAGGAAGGAAGGAAGGAAGGAAGGAAGGAAGGAAGGAAGGAAGGAAGGAAGGAAGGAAGGAAGGAAGGAAAGAAGGAAGGAAGGAAGGAAGGAGGGAGGGAGGAAAGAAGGAAGGAAGGAAGGAGGGAGGGAAGGGAGGGAGGAAGGAAGGAAGGAAGGAAGGAAGGAAGGAAGGAAGGAGGAAGGAAGGGAGGAAGGAAGGAAGGAAGGAAGGAGGAAGGAAGGAAGGAAGGAAGGAAGGAAGGAAGGAAGGAAGGAAGGAAGGAAGGAAAGGAAGGAAGGAAGGAAGGAAGGAAGGAAGGAAGGAAGGAAGGAAGGAGGAAGGAAGGAAGGAAGGAAGGAAGGAAGGAAGGAAGGAAAGAAGGAAGGAAGGAAGGAAGGAAGGAAGGAAGGAAGGAAGGAAGGAAGGAAGGAAGGAAAGGAAGGAAGGAAGGAAGGAGGAAGGAAGGAAGGAAGGAAGGAAGGAAGGAAGGAAGGAAGGAAGGAAGGAAGGAAGGAAGGAAGGAAGGAAAGGAAAGAAAGGAAAGGAAGAAAAGAAAGGAAGGAAGGAAGGGAAAGGGAATAAGGAAGGAGGTAGGGAGGGGAAAAGACTCAAAGGGGTGAAAGAAAGAAAATGAGAGATGCAGCAACACACAAGATTTCCATGAACTGATCCAGAGTAAAAAAAAAAAAAAACCAGAACCAGGAAAGTAACATATAAGTATGTTTTTCATAGTACTACATATCTTCTTCAGTTTATTCATATCTACAGCCTTACACAGCACTCTGGTAAATTACCCTAGACATGTGAACACTTCCCTTGGTGGATTAGGCAGATGAGAACAATTTGTTCCAGTGGCCATGAAGGTGACTGAAGCAGGCACTGTGGAGCGCTTAGAGTTTGGTCAGACATCGAAGATATCAAGGTCATTCACTGCAATCCAGGCCCTGGCTGATCAGCTTGAATTTTCTCTAACCACTGCATTTCCATGATTCCAGGAGAAAGAGGGAGGCTGATGACTGTGCAATTCTGCCTCACTTAAGCCTTTAAGCCTCACTTTAACCCAGTTCACACATAAGCTATTACCCCATGATGTCATTGGTGTAAAAGAAAGGACAAACAACCCCAATATATCTTCAGCCTCACAGAGCTAGTGGAGCAGCGGACAGAGCACTGGGCTTGGAGTCAGGAAGACCTCAGTTCACATCTGCTTCAGATAGTTACTGTGTGATCCTAGGTGAGTCACTTCTCCTCTATTTGTTTTAGTTTCCTCAACCAGGGGGTGAAAATAGTGCTTACCTCACAGGGTGATTGTGAGAATAAAATGAGAATATTTGGGTTTTTTTTTAAATCTTTAGCACAGTGTCGTGTGTGTGTGTGTGTGTGTGTGTGTGTGTGTGTGTGTGTGTGTGTGTGTGCTTAGTCTCTTCTCATTTGCCAAGGCCAGGATCGTCTCCTCCCATACTCTTGGATAGGGTAGTCAGGTCCTATTCAGTCTACGCTCAATTTCTTGGACTCCTGTAACCGGCTTGCATTCACCTGGATGGATCTACATTCAAATTACTAATAGATTTCAGTATCCCAGGTCTGATCTCTGTGGCTGAATGTGCTGGGTAAGAGTCCTATAACGGACTTCTTGTCTGTTCACCTGGCTTTTCTGGAGGGACTCACAGCATCTGTCTTTGTAGTTCTGGGATAGATGAAGGAGCTTACTGATATTTCTGTTAGGATTTTTTGAGCATTGTTATATCTAAGGGTCCTTTTTAGGCCATTGCTAGAGTACATCTGGGAGAAGTGGGCTCCTCTATGACTTTCCATGATGCCATGTTACCTGGAATTTGATGCTGATTGTTTCAATAGAGCAGTGGTTTCATGAATAATTGTGGATTATTAATAGTTAATAGGCATAATTATTTTATCCTACTTCGAGGGATCCATGATCTCATCTGTGTGGGTATACCCTCCTCCGGTGCAGCTTACAACCTAGCTATGCCTTCCATTCTCTGTTCATGTTTGTAGAACTTTGCATATAATTTCCATTTTTTAACCTGTGAACACTTGCATCCTCCCAGTAGGCTATAAGTGAGGATGTAAGGCGATTAACATATGTAAAGTTCTTTGCAAACTTAAAGTGCTATGTAAACAGAAGCTATTGTTGTCATTGCTGGTGGTGCTAATTTCTTACTGTTTCTCCACATTGTTTTTTTTTTTTTGTATTTACTTTATATATCCTTTGTATTTATTTATGTGGGTTTATGTTGTGCCCACTCAGTACTATAAGAGCTTCTGGAGAACAGGGACCATTTGATTTCTGATGCACCTAGCAAAGTAAACATCATTCACTAAGACAGAGAATGACACTTAGTAGGTGCTTATTTTGTTGAATGAATGAATGAATGAAAAGTAAATATTGATATATGAGAGTGAGGACTATGATTTAACTGAAATTAGGCAATGCTCATCAATCAACGAGTCCTTATTAAGTGCCCAATTTGCAGTAGACATTATCCTTCCACGATTTCCCCACTGAAGACCTACACGGTGTGCTGAAGGCCTCCTTCAGAGTCCATTAGTGCCTGTACATGCTAAAATTATTATTCTATACTGACCAATCACCTATACTAACACTGTTAAGTATTTTGGGTATACTTACCAATTTAATATATTTTAATTGGTTCCTATTTACTCCCTCCACACTTTTTACATTCAAGCCAAACTGGATGACTAACTGTTTATTCCATGATCTCACGGTCTTCTCATTTCTATGCATTTGCCCTGGCCAGCTCCCACACCTAGAGAATACTTTCTGGAATCTCTATTCGTCGAAATCTCCTTCAGTTAAAGCCCAGATGAAGTGATACCTGCTCCTTGAAGCTTCCCTAGGTCTCTCCTCCTCTAAGTTCAAGTGTTTTTTCTCTCATCATAGTTTTCTAAAGCAGTTTATGTCGTCTGTCTTTTTCCCCAGTACGATCTACCTGATGTTGTACTCCTTTGGGTCTGTTCCATATCCCCTCTAAGGCAGCTAGGTGGTGCAGTGGAGAGAGCACCAGTGCAGGAGTCAGGAGGACCTGAGTTCAATCTCACCTCAGACACTGGACACTTGCTAGTTGTGTGACCTTGGGCAAGTCACTTAACCCCAATTGCCTCATCCTGGGTCATCTCCAGTCATGCTGATAAATATCTGGTCACTGAATTCAGATGGCTCTGGAGGATAAGTGAGGCTGATGACCTGCACATGCGCCTTCCCTCACTCAAAATGAAGTCAAGTGCAAGTCATGTCATTATTTCTCTGATGGCATGGTCTTCTTCAGCAATGAAGGATGAACACACACACACACACACACACACACACAATATCCCCTCTAGTAAATATCATCTCTTTGAAGGCTATGGCTAGACAATTTTTCATCTTTGTATTCCTCCAATCATCCATCCATCCATCCATTCATTCAACAAGCTTATATTAAGTAGTAGGTATTATGTGCCAAGACACTGGGATACAAAAACACAAACAAGACAGACCTTGCCTTCAAGCAGCTTACAGTGTACTGACCTGATACCACCTATGCATAAATGCATAGAAAATACAGAACCTATACAAAGTAAATACAAAGTTATTTCAAGAGAAAAGCATCGATGACAGATAGGATTTAGGGGGAGGGGGATCTTTGTGTTAGAAGTGGCACCTGGGTCAAGTTTTGAAGGGAACTCAGAGGCAGAAACAAAGAGCACGAGTAGATAGTAGGCACTTAATAAAGGTTAAATTACGTGGTCTTGGGCAGTTTGGTGCAGACAACTGGAATCAGGAGGACCTTTAAGGACATCTCCAGCACTGACTAATTGTGTGACCATGGGAAACTAATTTCGCAATTTCAAACCTCAGTTTCACCCTCTATAAAATGGGGACAATAATAACTTTATATGTTATATAAATAATAACAATAATAATCTTACTTCACAGGGTTATGTTATTGTGAAGGTCATGAGACAATAGCACCTTAGCTCTAGAATTAAAAGAGATGTCAGCGTTTGTCTAATCCAACCACTTAAATTAACAGATGAGAAAACAAAGACCAGAAGACGACACATGACGTGGTCAAAGTCACAGCAGTACTAAGCCGCTCAACCAGAATTCAGCTTGAGATTCTGACATCCAATCCGGGGTTTATTCCATTATATCCTGGGTCCTTTTTCATATCAGCATCCCTAACACACATCAGAGTGAGACTATTCCTACTCCCAACCCATTTCCTACTCTGACAAATACTGGCTGTGACATGGAGCAGTTAGTCATCCAATTTGATTTGAATGTGAAAAGTGTGAAGGGTGTAATAGGAAACAAAATATATTTAAATGGTAAATGTACACAATATAGTTACAATGTTAGTAAAGACGATTGGTCAGTATAGTAACAATTATAGCATGTACAGGCAGTAATGGTCTCTGAACGAGGCCTTCAGTGTACTGTAGAGGTCTTCAGCACCTTTAAATGCATCAGGCAATACTCTAAGATACAGATTTACAGAGAGGGAGACAGTATGCCCTTGACAGAATTTCCTGAGAGTTCCCTAGACCAATGAAATCATAGATCTGGACAAAGTTGGCATATATGTAAGCATACCTATGTATATAGATCCACTTGAATCCAGGCTTCCTGACTCCAAGGTCCTCTTTCTATCTGTGGTGGCTTTTCACGTGTATCATCCTATTTAGACTACCAGACAATACTATAAAGTAAACAGCACAGGTCTGATTAGTCCTATTTTACAAAAGAAGAAGCTGATACTCAGAAAATTAAAGTGACTTGAATTTCTCATGGCCACACAACTGGTAAGGATCAAAGGGAGCATTTGAACCCTGACTTTGAGTTCCATGCACTATACATGATCAAATATGGCCTCTCACAAAAGTGTAACATTTTTGTCCCTGGGGTCATCCTGTCCCCATTAGGTCCCTGACAATATAAAAATGTCATATCATATAATAATAATCATGTCTATCATTTATATATCACTTTAAGGTTGGCGAGGTGTTTTACACATGATAACTCATTGGATCCTAACACCTGACACCATGAGTTGAGTTCTATTACTCTTTTCATTTTATAGATGAAGAAACTAAAGCTGATGCCCGGGATCCCAAAGCCAGTACGTGTCTGCAGCAGGATTTCACCTCAGGGATTCCTGACTCCAAGGCTTACTCTCTAGCCACTGTACCATATAGCTGCCTGGTATTAATATTGATATGATATGATATGATATGACATGACATGACATGATATGGTATGATAATATGATTAGATATTATATTATGACATTATATAATAGTATAATACAGAACATAATATCATAATTCCATTTTCTAGGAGAATTCCTAATATGGAAATTCTTTCCAGCGGTTCAGATCAGTGATTGTATTGTAACTTTTAGTTCTAACGAGTTGTCTGGGAGAGGTTAGGTAGTTTACCCATAGTCACACAGCTGGTCTATGTCAGTGGCAGGGCATAAGCCCACACCCACCAGGGTTCCAGGCCAGACCTCCATCTACTCTGGCACATAAGTGCTATATAGATGTCCAAGATTATCCTTAATGGTGAGCCATTTGGTCTAACTGAGGCTGAGGACTCAGTTTTGTCCGTGGCTGTACATAGATTCTTTGTTGTTTCGGTCTTGTTTTCCCATACTTTGGAGTTCTGAGTAATCACTGTTATCATAATCCCCAGAGTATAAATGAGTTCAGGCCAGGCAACCCAGGCTCAGAAGAGAGACAGCTGGCTGACACTGGGCAGGGAGGAGAGGAGAAAACCATTACAGGGGCAGGAAGGAGCTGAAAGTTAAAGGGAGCTCTCCAGCTAGTTCCAGAAAGCACAAGAAAGAAAAGAAATGGCTCAGCTGACTTCCTTTGCCTTAACTGAGTCTTCAAAAAGACAAGGATTTGGTCAGAGAATCTTGGACCTATATGACCTTAAAGATCATGAAGTCTGACCCCCACTCATTTTACAGATGAGGAAACCAAGACCCAGAGGTCATAGAGTCCTGTGAAGAACATGACTCCCTGAGTGAAATCCCCAGCAAGTAAATTGCTTCTCTTTAAAAAAAGGCATTGTGGTACAATAGAAAAGAAGGCTAGAGGTGGAGTCAGAAGACAGGAGTTCCAATCCTACTTCTGCTGCTTATACTAACTTTAGGCAAGTCACTTAACCTTCCTGGGCCTCAGTTTCCCCATCTGCTAAATGAGACGACTGGGTTAGATGATTGCCAAGACACCTTTCAGTTCTAATCTATTAACCTGCGATGTCAGTAAACTCACAGTCTTATGAGACAGCCTAAGGTCTTAAGAAGTTAATCAGTAACAAAGGTAAGATTTGAACCCCAGATCGCCTGACTCCACACCCAGCCTTATTTCCACTGTTTCTTACCACCTGCCTGATTGTTGGGCATTGAACTGCAATCAGCCACATTGTGCCTTCTCCCCATTGTTCCTACTTCTGCCCTCTGAGGCAGATGGGACAAGTCTCATCCCTCACCACTGACCTAATCATGAAAGACAGATTTTTATGACAAGGTCTTTATAAAAATTAGACTGAAAACAAACAAACCAACCTGAAAAGCAAATGGTCTCCCATTTACCAGGGAATATCTGGATAAATGGCTGTATACGACTGTAATGGAATATTATACCATGAGACATGAGAAAGAAAGGTATGAAAACATCTAAACTGATACAGAGCAAAGAAAACAGAACAAAGAGAACAATATATGTAATGATGATAATATGGCAAATGGACATAGCACTAAAGGCCACTGAACTCAGATTAAAGACAGAGATTAGTATTGGTTCCAGATGACAGATGATGAAACACACATCCCTCCTCTTGATAGAGAGATGTGTAAATATGGCAGCCAAAAATGGTAGCTGGTTTTACTCAAGCATTTTTCTTTGTTTCAAGGGGATGGTTTGATACAAAGGAAAAGGGTGGTGGACTATAATCTGGAAATTGCTATGGGATTAAAAAACAAAAAGCAGCATTGATATTTTTAATCACTATTACTAATTATACTTTTTAAAATAGCTACATTTTAACATGCTTGAAGTTTGTAAACTAAGAAAATAAATCTCTTTAGGGGTATACATGTGGAGTTCATTGCTTATTTGGTTTATTTCATGATAAATGTGAAAAGACTTAGCTAATTTTTTTTTAATACTTCGCATCTGATATCCAATTCATTTCACCCTCTTCCTCCATGACTCTGAGGAAATCACTTTCCCTCTGAGTGTTCTATGCAACTCTCTAAGACAGTAATTCTTAGCCTTTAATATTATGGGCCCATTGGCAATCTGTTAAAGTGTATGGAGCCTTAGTTAAAGTCATGTTTTTTAAATGCATAAAATAGAATACATGGAATCACAAAGGAAACCCCTTATATTGAAATAGTACAATATTAAAAAAATCAAATTCATGAACCCCCGGAAATATGGAGATAATGGGGGTTTGAGGATCCCCGATTAAGATCTCCTGCTCTAAGATTATAAACTTCAGGAAATATACAAACCTTCATTGATAGAGGGATTTCCTCACCCAGGAGTTCTCTATAGCAATAAAATCACAGGCCTAGGCCCTCTCCCTCTCCCTCTCTATCTCCCTCTCCCTCTCTGTCTCCCTCTCCCTCTTCCTCTCTGCCACCTTCAAACAGTTGATACATTAGTTGAACGAACTGGGAATGTTTAACTTGGAGAAAAAGAAAAAACAGTGGTTATAGCTTACAAGGTGATCATGGGAAAGTAGAATTAAACTTTGTTTTATTTAGCTCCAGGAGGCAGATGGAGGAAGAATGGTTGAGGGAGATTCCAGTTTTGATGTAAGAAGAAGCTCACAGATAGTTTTCTACACCCCAACTGGGCTGCCTTGGGAGGTGGTGGTTTTCCTATCCCTGGACATCTCCAAGCAAAGGCTAGACAATCACTTGAGGATGATGGAAAGGGCACTCTTGTTTGAACTGGATGATTTCTCTTCTAACTCTGAATTACTGTTTAAAGTATTTTCAAATGAGTGTGGTTTTAAGTTTGAAGAGTCTCGTTGCCAGGTGGGTTACAGAGTGTATATTTTTTAGTCAAAATAGTTGTCAAAGACCATCTCCTTAGATGCTTGTGACCTTGATTAGTGGGGGAGTACTCACAGCAAGGAAAACATGAACCTTTGAAATATTAATAGGAGGCATTTTCATGATTTCATGGGAACATGAAATATTGTGTTTGCTTTTTATATATTTCATTCACATCTCATGTTGATTGCCCTCGATAGATTGGAGGCTTCTTGAAGGCAGGTACTATTTCATTTCGGTTTTCACTATGCGTCTTCATATCTTCCCCTCTCATTTTCTTCTAAACCTTTTGCAATCTGGCTTCCAGATTCATTGCTCCAAAATGATCCATGATCTCTTGATGGACAAATTGAATGACCTTTTTTCAGCCATAATCCTTCTTGCAGGATTTGATTTTGTTGACAACTCTCTCCTTTTTGGCTTTTAGAAACACTATTGATTCTCCTCCCACCTATCTGGCCTCCTCCTTTGCTGGGTGTTATACCCACTAATGCTAGATGTCCTTCAAGGATCAACAGAGCGTGCTCCCTCTTCTCTTTTTTATCTATACGCTTTCACTTGATGGCCTCATCACCTTCCATGGTTTCAATTGTCATTTCCATGGAGGTAATTCTAACACTAGTTTCTGTCTTGGGCAGACCAAGGTCGTACAACAGATAGAGTGCCAGGCCTGGCATCAGGAAGACTCCTATTTCTGAGTTCAAATCTGGCCTCAGACTCTTACTAGTTGTGGGACCATGGGCAAGTCATTTAACCTTATTTGCCTCAGTCTCCAACCCTATCAAATGAGCTGGAAGAGGAAACGGCAAACCACACCAGTATCTTTGTCAAGAAAACCCCAAATGGGATCATGAAGAGTGGAACAGGACTAAACATTCTGTGAAAGGTTTTGTGCAAGGTTTTGGGAATGTAAATCAATCAGTAAGAATTTTTATTAAGCACCTACTATACTCAAGGCATTGTGCTAAGCAATGGGGATACAAAAATAAAAAAGGAAAAAGTTCCTTACTCTCAAGGAACTTCCATTTGAACAGGGAAGACAATGTGGACACCCATAAACATATACACACATACACACACACAATGTACAAAATGAATTCAAAAGAGATTAAGAGGAGTGTGATAGTAGCTGTGGTTGGAGGGGAATAATGAGAGGGGATCAGAAAAAACTTGATTTAGAAGGTGACATTTGAGATTAGTTTTGAAAGAAACCAGGGATTACAAAAGGCAGAGGTGAGTAAGGAGTGGATTTCAGGCATTTTCTTTGACCTTCCCCATGCCTGGAATGCTCTCCCTCCACAAATCTGCCTACTGGTCTGCTTGGCTGCCTTAACTCTCAACTAAAATTCCATCTTCTACAGGAAGCCTTTCCCAGACTCTCAACTCCCACAGCTTCCCTCTCTTAATTATTTCCTATTTCTCCTGTATGTAAATAGCTTGTTTTATATAGATTTGTTTGTATGCCATCTCCTGCATTAAACTGTAAGATCCTTGAGGGCAATGACTATCTTTTGCCTCTTTTTATATCTCTACCACTTAGCAAAGTGTCTGGCACTCAGTAAGTGCTTAATAAATATTGATTGCTTGATTGGTGAGGTAAAGCTAATTGAAAGTTGAAGAGAAATAAAGTGGGGTGTGTGTGTGTGTGTGTGTGTGTGTGTGTGTGTGTAACAGTGAATAGGCTAGTATGGCAGGATTACAGAATATGGAGATGAATAATGTTTAAGAAAGCCTGAAAGGTAGAAGGGGTCAGGTTGTAAAGTGATCTAAATGCCAGAGAATTTTACATTTGAAATTCAAGTCTACAGCAAGTTTACTGGGAGTCGGGGAGAGCAGGATGATCTGGTCAGAGTATTCTTTAGAAAAATCATTTTGGGAGTTTTGGGGGTTTTTGTTTGTTTTGCAATATCTTTACTTAAAGGCTTTGTTAAATATACCTGCTATTCTGATTAGTCTTTTAATTGAGAAAAGGGAAGGTGGTAGGCAAAAGAAGCTCGTCTGTCCGCAGAAACCACAGCTGTGCTCTTTCCATATTTTCTTATTCTGTCTTTCCATTCACTTAAGTGAGGTATTTGAAGCTGAAGTTTCTGTCACAGGAGAGGCATTTGCCTTTGCATCTCCTGCACAAATCCTGAAGGTGGGTTCTTTTGGGATCCACATGGTGATATTTCACTGGGCAAGAGCATCTTATCTGTCTGCAACTTTGACAGGTGAGATCTTCCACTCAGGATGGATTGGAAGACCAGTTAGAAGTGGAAAGTCTTGATGGAAGGAGGCCAAATAGCCTGTTTTCATTAATTCAGGCAAGAAGTAATAAGGGACTCAACTAGCATGGTGGCTGGGTGAGTATGGAGGGGAATGTGTGCACAAGAAGTTATGGAAGTAATAATAGTAAGGTTTGGAAACTGATTGCAGATGTAGGGTGAGTAAAGAAAGACGTAGGGTGAGCAAGACATCACTCGTGAAAACTTGGGTGAATGAAGATGATGACCACCTCAACATTAAAAGAGAAGTTCCAAAAAGGGAAAATGTTAATTGAAGGAATAAATGGGAAAAAA
The DNA here is from genome assembly GCA_023548195.1 of Bettongia penicillata ogilbyi. Taxonomy (NCBI): domain Eukaryota; kingdom Metazoa; phylum Chordata; class Mammalia; order Diprotodontia; family Potoroidae; genus Bettongia; species Bettongia penicillata. The sequence continues at coordinate 38,544 of JAJHZJ010000883.1, read as the reverse complement.
AGATATAACAGAGATAGGAGAGTGAGGGCAATAGTTCTGAGGCATGGAAAGTTAGCAGGAAGGTTCACCATATTATAAATGTTTTGACCATTAAAAAAAAATAGGTAAGATATAAAACAGTAATAAGAATTTTCATCCCTTTTGGAATTTTTCAAAGTTTTGAAACACTAAACAAACACCAACCTCTTTTATTTTCAACCTGAACTTTCCATTTTCAGAAAAAACAAAGGGCATATTTTCCAGGCCCCCCATAAACTTGGCATCTCTAGAGAATGTGCCTTAGTAATTCACTAAGGGTAAATATTCGGTCGACTCCAGTTAGTCACCTCTTTTTCATTAATAACATGAAAGCTAATATTGTGCTTGATCCAACTAAAGTCCATTCTATTTTATGACTTAATTATCTGTAGTAAAAATTTACTGCCACATTTAACAGGTATTAAACTAATTCTTTTTCAACTAAAGCAATATTTAAGGGGAAGTGGAAACAAATAAGAAAACAAAAAGCAATGCCTGAAAATATTTCCTTAATATTTTATTTTTCACAAAAGGTCAACTAAGTTAATGCATGGGTTTGGTTGCCACCTTATTTGTGTTATCTCGACATTTTTAGGAAAGACAATTTGTTACTATGGTTTTCAATTTTCACCCCACTGCGAAATAGGCCAACATCAGGAAGGTAAAACCAGGGGTGAGCTGGGAAATAATGAAGTTTCACCAATTGCATTCATCATAATACATTTATCTCCTCCAATTCATCTTTTAAACCCCAGGCAATCAATGGAAAAGTTGAGTCCTTTAGTTGGGTTGGTACCTGGTTATTCACTGGAGTAAGTGTCCTTTCCCTTCAGAGCAATTAGTAAAACATTTTTAAAAATTAATTCTATTAATACCCTGCAATACTATTTCCTTTTCCTCTTCAACATACTATAAATGTAGAGAATGAAATTTTAGGAGAATGGCCTTTTTAATTAACCTTTTACTGAATAACATATCCACTCTTTAAATATCTTGATAGGAAGTCACAGAGTCATATATATATATATATATACAGACACACGTATATGTATGTACATGTACGTATATGTGTGTATATGTATGTATGTATATTTTATTTATTTCAGCTTTTCAATGGATCTGCAACCTCCTCAGTGTGAGTAGTCTCTCTCCTGGTGCAGATTGCAATCTCTCCAAAGCTCCTCATCCTCTTCAATTCTTGTTTCACATCCTTCCATAAAACTTTCCTAAAGAATGCAAGCCAATGCAACTAGAAACCTTCTTCTGGCTGCTTAAATATTTCATGGATATCAGTGAAATATTATCTAGCTATGAACCCTTGATATATACCATGGGACCTCAGACTTGAAAAGGGCCCTCAGGGGACTGTCTTGTCTAACCCACACCTGAGCAGGAAGCCTTTCAACCATATACCCAAGAAGTGGTGATTTCAGCCTTCTCTGGCATAGTGCCTAGTATATAGTAGGTGCTTAATAAATCCTTATTTGAATAGGTATATTCTTGTACCCATTGATGCAAGGCAGTTCATTTACCTCTTAGATAGCTCCAGTAGTCAGAAAGGCCTTTGTTCTATCCGGTCTAAATAGACCTCCCTGCAGCATTTACCCATGGGTCCTAGTTCTGCCCTCAAAGACCAAGAAAACCAACCTCACTCACTCTTGCACAGCTGACCCTATGCTACTCCTCCCTCAGTTTCCCCATGTGTAAAATGAAAGAATTGGGCTCAGTAGATTCTAAAGCCCTTTCTACTCGAAATAGACCCTGAGAGAGGAAAAGGCTTTCTTGAAGTCACCAAGCTAACCTCCCAAGGTGACAATTTTGAAGGAAACCATACCGGTCAGTTGTGGTCTGCTTGTTTAAAGACTTATCTTATCAGTTTGCCTACATAAATTTTTGTGGGTTTATCTTACATAGTCAGAGGTTGGGCTGGCTACTCTAACTCAATATGTAGGACCATGTTATTCAGTAAACACATTATTGCAAAGTTCTCAACTTGGAGTCAAGAGAGTAGGGGGTTCAAATCCTTTCCTGCTAGGTATTACCTGTGTGACCTCAGGCAAGTCATTTTTATTCTCTGAGCCTATTTCCCCATCTGTAAAATGGAGCAATAAGTTTATCTAGTCATAGGAATCAGAGTTGTTACAACCAGCTTGTTGTAAGCAAAGTCCTTTGGAAACTAGAAAGGGGCTAGATCTATGACTCCATTGGCATAGGGAACCTCTCAGGTAAGGACAGAGAATATCATTGGCCCCCCTTTCCTAGAGAAATGGTACAAGATTGGCCCTAGAGCTGAGGGGCCATGGAGATCCTGATAATAATGATGGTCCTGATGATGCTTCCCTAGCAGTCTCACAGTTTGCAAAGGACCTTACATCATCTCTCATGACCTTATATTCATCTTCAAGAGCACCAGCTCCTCCTATGTCAATACACAACAAGGCCCTCATTGGTGTAAATAATGAATCCTTGGAAGTGGCTGCATGCATTTGAATTCACTCTAATCAAAGTAATAATTTTGTAAAATATTGCTGTCAACCTGGTTGAAATTTGCAGTGTGAATTCAGATAATGCAGCCACTTCAGGGGATTTGTTCATTATTCTAATATGGTTGAAGAGAATGAAAAGAACTGAGTATAGATCCTTCCTTACTCAGGCTGACCTAGTTAGTTCAGGTTCAAGATTTGTATCAATCAATTAACATTTATTAAGCACCTTCTATGTGCAAGGCACCATGCTGATGAAACAAGATGCTCATGGATCATTTAACAATGAATGGAAAGAGGTTTACTTAGCCACAATGGGAAAAGGACAGTTAGCAAGGATACAGCATTGGCTCAGACATACCCCCCCATCATTATCTCCATATAGAAACAGGTCAGAAGGGCAGGGTGTGGTGATTTCCAAAGCAGTAAGATATTGATTAACTGGGAGACATTTAGTCCTTATAGGTAGGTTGTTTTTTTGTTCCCTTACATCCCCAAGAAGCCCTGCCAATGCTTTGAACTTTACTTTCCCTAGATCAAGAAGGGCTAATAGTTTCCTGGTCTTTTAGGGGAGCTTAATCTATGTAGTGGGGGATGCTGGTACATATTGCTCCTACCAGAGATGATGAAGGACTTCTAGATCATAGAAGGATGTTTCACCTGGAAAGAGAAAACTTGAGGTATGGTGAGGAAGGCAGGGGTGAACATGATAGCTGTATTCAAGAGTTTGAAGACCTCCCATCTGCCATGTAGAAGATGTTAGACCCCTGATTGGCCCCAGAGGGCATACATAAAAGCAATACATGGTAGTTACAGAGAGGCAAATTTAGTTCAATGTCAAGAGAAACCTCCAACCTGTTGAAGCCATCCACTAGTGGTATGGGCTGCTACTCTGGGAATATTTCAAGTGGCTTCTCCTCCCTGGAAGTCTACTGGCAAAGTTGTGATTTCATATATTGGGGAAATTTCAGGTGAAAAGATTCTTGTTCATGTGCAGGTGGCCTCTGAGTCTGAGGACCTTTCCAACTCTGAGACTCTAATCCAACAAAGTACTGTCATCTTCCAATGTCTAAAAAAGGAAAAAAAAAAGGACTCAACCCATAAGATGTCAAGAAATTTCTCTTGCTTGTGTCCATTGGATCATAGTCAGGGTGGAGGGTTGAATTTTGCTTTTCAGACTTTTCAGCCATGACTTTGTCATTCAGGGATGATTTTATTTTTCAGTACTGAAATCTCAAAAGGCCTTAGTGCAAACCTAACTTCCGGCCACTTTGAGCCTTGAAAAACAGTAAGTGCTTTGTCGTTTCAGGGGGAACCCCCCCCCCCCCCATGTACAGGCTATGGCTTTGCTTCCAAAGCTTTAATTCTTGAAGAAATAAAGAGAAGGCTGAGCTCCAGCCACAGAAGCCTCTTAGAGCTGTTCCCACTATGGGCATGAAAGATCATCTATCTCAGGGAATTCTTACTCTTTGTTATTTACATGTGCATCTGAAATTGACAATGGTCACTTTAGGGACCCAGACTTTGGGGAGAAATGACCTCCAAGGCCCTCTGGTCTAGCCATCTTATTTTCAGAGGTGGGGTGTCTTGCTTATGACCATATAGGTAGCAAACAGCAGGACCAGGATTTGAACCCAGACCTGCAGGCTCCAAATCCAGAGTTCTTTGTACTAACCCATCCAATCCAATTAACATTTATTAAGCACTCACCCTATGTCACCCACACAGGAATTCCTCTTGGTTCCACCATCATGTCCCTTGTCTGCTGTGTCTGGAGAGCAGTAGAGGCAGACTGTTAATGAGTACACTACAAAGTGATGCTCTCTGCAGTTCTGATATTTTCTTCTACCCCAATGGATTGTCTTTTCACTTTGAAGACCTCTGACCTAGACATTATGTCTGTGTGTCTTGAAGATCTTGGAAATTATCCTTGGTTGATCTGTCTGTCTGTCTATCCATCTGCCTGTCTTTCTAATCTATCATTTGTCTCTGTATCTACCTATCTAGATGTGTGTTTATATGTATGTATATATGTATGTGTATGTATACATATACATATATACATACATATCTCACAGTGCCTGGCACACAGTAAGCAGTATAGAAGTGTTAGTTATTATTATATATGCCTTTATACACACATATATTTTATACTTATTCTGATGCAGGCTTTGTGACCTTGGGCAGATCACTGAACTACTCAGGGCCCTAAGGTTCTTCTTTAAGCCTCTAAATTACAGTTGAGTTGATAACTGCATCAGTGGAAGGGGTCCCCAACTGGGAGTAATCTACATGGATGAAATCAAAGACCTGGATATATGTAATATCATCAGAGTAGAGAACTCCTAGTGCGGAATCATCCCTGTCCTGATGCGGCTAACCAACTCAACTGTAACTTAGAGTCTTAGAGAGCTGCTGGAGGTCTTGTTGAGTAAATTGCCCAAGGTTGGACATTCAAGGTTATTAGTATTCATCAGGCGTAAGACTCAAAGCCAGATTTTCCTTATTTTCTATACCCATGAGGCCACACTGAATCTCATTAATGATTCAGGTTCCCTCAAAGACCTGAGAAAGAAGGATCTATATACCACATCCTAAACATGGGGTGAAAACCAAAAAAATGTCATGAATCTCTTGGTGGAACTAGTGTACAGACCTTTCTCAGACACAAGGTTTTGCTGGTGATGCCCCCGTGTCATCAGTACAATAGACTGGCTCCTTCCATGCGTTAGCAGATGGTATCATGAGTTGCTGAGGCTTAAACCAAGTCACCATATGCAGATGAACCTTCCACTGGTGAGGTTCTCCATGAGTGAGGGAAAAGAAGCGAACATACTGATTATAGAAAGTGTCTCAAGGAGTACAGCCACAAAAGTTGAGGTAAGATATAGCCCCTAATCTACATGGATCAAGAGAGGTTTTTTTTGAGGAAGCGACAGATATGAGTTTTTGTAGGTAGAAGAGAAGCAGACAGGAGCCAGGGAGAGATTGAAGACTGAAGAGAGGTAGGAGAGCGGGGGTGACAGAGGGGCTGTCTGCTGGAGAAGACAGGATGGAATGGAGTCACTTGTGCATATATTGGGGTCTGCCCCAGCAAGAAGAAGGATCAGACAAACTTAATATTAAGTGCCTACTATGTAACAGGCACTGGGCTACATAATGAAGAGTATAAGGGCAAAAATGGCGCAGTCTTTGCCCTCAAGGATCTTACATAGAGCTCCCAGAACTGTATGTACCCAGAGAAGCAAATACAAAGGAATGCCAAGAGTCTAACCAACGAGAGAATGCAAACGACTGGAGAAATACTTGGATAGGAGGTGGATGCTGAGCTGTCCTTTAAGGGAAATTCTGTAAGGTGGAAGGGGTAAAGGAGTGCATTCTCTGTATAGGATATGGCTTGTACAAAGGTACTGAGATGGGAGATGGGAGTGTCATACACAGCAAGGAACTAGCTAGGCGGTAACTGTGTTTCTGAACAGCCTAACAAGCATTGCTTTGGATTAAAATGCAAGATTATGACCCATCATTTTCCATGATGATCAAAACGTTTAATGAGTCTCTGTTAATGGAGGCGTATTTCTTATTTGGTTCTATTTCGCTAATATTTATGGCATACTCATCACTATAGCAACTAAGTACTTTCCATAGAGAATTTATAAAATTATTCAGATGAGGTAGGTATGAGGAGACAGTCAGCTTTCATAGATTCAAAGCTTACGTGGGGTCTGAGAGACCATCCTACCTGCTCCCTTGTCTTTACAGATGAAGAAACTGGGGCCCAGATAGGGTCAGTGACCTGTCCATGGTCAGAGAGACAATAGGTAGTAGAATCAGAATTTCCACTAAAGTCATCGGACTCCCAGTCTAGAGTTTTTCCCAGTATGCCACCTTGTTGGAGCTGATATGGCATCATTTCCATTTTATATCCAACATGTTCTTTCTGAGATCCTCACAGAAGATCTGTCACTGGCTACACCTGGTCACTCCATAGCCTCTGATGATCTTAAACCATTGGGAGTCCTAATGTACAGACCCAGTTAAAGCAGACAATTAGAAGTGCTATGAGTCTTGCTATGGTAAGATTGCAATGCAGAAGTTTGTTCTTAGCCCTGAAACTTACCTTTATCTGCTCTTCGTACCCTTTATATACACACCCTAACTGCAGTCTAGCCTAGCCTTGACACAGAAAAATGAGGCTTTAAACTAATTCTCACTAGATATTATTGACTTTCTGTGATGCCTCTCTTCTCCTTCATCTTAAAAAGATGGTCCCTTTGGTGCCATTGTCAGAGATAGACTATCAGGTCAGATAGATTGTTTATCACTGCAATAGAGGCATTTTTTGTACCTACATATAAGTTGTCAAAATCTAGCATCATGGAATTTGAGATTTGGACAGGAGAGATCAGTGCAATCCCTTGTCCAGCCCAATAGTAGGGTACAACAGTGGGGTCAAACTCCAATAGAAAAGAAAGGACCCCCAAAACATAGATGAGATTTCTGTAAGTCACATATTTACTTAGAATATTACCTATCAAGGTTCTATTGTATTTTTATTTATGTTATTAAATTATTCCCAATTACACATTTTCTTCTGATTCTGATGGCAGAATCAAGAGTTGCTCACAGATTGCTTGCCACCTCAGTTCTACCATATTCCGACAGGTGACACCCCAACCTGTGTTTGAATATCTGCTATGATGAGGAACTCATTACCTTATGAAGCAATTCGTTCCAGTTTTTTGGAAAGTTCTAATGGCTAGGAATTAATTGTTAAGTGCTTTTAGTGATAATTGTGGCTAGTATTTATATATAACACTTTAAAGTTCACAAAATGCTTTGGGTATGTCAAACCTTTGATCCTTACAACAACCCTGTGAGATAGGTGCTGTTACTACCCCCATTTTACAGATGAGGAAAATGAGGAGAGGGATTAAGTGGTTTGTCCAGGCTCATAAAAGTAGTCAATGGCTGGGGTAGGATTCAAACTCATGTCTTCCTGACCCCCAAGTCCAGCACCCCCTCACCAGAGGGCCACCTAGTCATAACTGCCTCCTAGTTTCTTCCTATTTGTTCTGTTTTCTGAAAACACACTGAAGAAGGCTACTCCCTTTTTGACCTAACCTCCTTTCAGATATCTGAAGACCACTCCATCACATCTTGTGACTGACAATATTGAGGCTGCAATCCTTTAAAGACCCAAGGTCTTCTCACAGGGGCTGCCCAGTTCTTTACGTGCACCCTATTAAATTTCAACTTGTTAGAGTGCATCTGTTATTCCAGCCAATTCAAACCATTTTGAACTGCTAGCCAATGAATTAACCATACTTTCTAGCTTTCTCTAGCTTAGTGAATTCTCCCCTATGAATTCAATGAGCAGACCATTTTTGTCATCATGAAAGTCACCAATAAAACTGTTGAATTTTTAGGTTTATGGACCAATCCCTGTACCACATCACTAAAGACCTCCATGCTGAAACAGTCCAACTTTGAGACCATGTCATTTGCATGTTGATTGAAGAAGCAGAGGATGTTCACCCAGGAGAGAAGATGATTCAGGAGGGACCTGAGAGATCTCTCTTCAAGTACTAGAAAGGCCATCAGGGGTAAGAGATTAGACTTGTTCTCTTTGGCCTCAGGGCAGAACCAAGAACAATGGGTTTGAGCTGAAAAAAGGCTGTGTGACAGAAAAAAGAAGAAATCCCTTCTAACAATTAGGATTGTTCCAACTTGTAGTGGGTGGTAATAAGTAGTGAGCTTCCCCTCATTGGAGCCCTTCAGGCAGGGGTTGGGGATGTTGGAGAGAGAGGGTTCCTCTGCGGGTTCTGCTTGGTCTTTAGGATCACTAAAATTCTTTGATTCTATGTCTAAAAAAAAAAAATTAGGCCCAGGATAGCAGTCCCTCTCTACACTTCCTCTACTTTCTGAGACATGAAATTCTGAAAAGTTTAAAAGGATGGTTCTCTCAGGAGGGAGGTATATATATGTATATATACATATCTATATACATATATACACACACACATATATATACACATATATACATATATATACATACATATATATATACATACATATATATATTCAGAAATGAAGGTGAAATAAAAACCATCAATTACTTTTAAAAAAAGAAACGCTCAATAAATAAGGTATGACTTCATCAGCTGTTCTGATTTTTGAGAAATAAGATTTCCAATAGATGTCACTATTAACTGCTGTAGTTGGCCTCTGTGCCACTATTGAGACAGTCCTGTCATTCCATCATCCATTTCCTCCATCTGGCCAAGCAGCCTCTCTCTCCTTTTCACCCCACAAAATAGTATACTTGTTGGATAGATGGATGGATGGATGGATGGATGGATAGATGGATAGGTAGACAGATAAGTGGGTAAATGGATGAAAATACCTACCAGCCTTCCAGGGCTGAGCTATGTCACCATTAGGAAATCCAGTATTAGTCTTAAGATATGGGGTAGAAAGGAGAGGATTATTTTATCATCTTCTCCTGAAACCCTATTTATCCAGAGATACATTTCTCCCTAGCCTCTAGCCATGCTAATCTATATGACTGGTTTTAGTCAAGTCAACAACAATTAATCAAGTATCCACTAAGTGCCAGGTACTAGCTAAGGGCTAGAGATATTTTTTAAACAAAGCAAAAATAGTCCCTGTTCTCAAACATACAGACAAGACTTAGACAAGATCAACTGGAGATGATAGTAGAACAAGCACTCAGGCACTAAGGGAGACCAGGAAGGGCTTCTTGGAGGTTTGACTGTTAACTGTCCAGCTCCTATGAACAGGACTGGCCTTACCCAGAGGCAAGACAGTAACCACCTGCAAAATGCCATTTCAGGGATACACAAAAACCACACCCCTCTCCACAGCCCTCTCCAGGCTTCCTGAGGTCTGACATTCTGCTGAATCCTAAGACTTGCTTCCTGCCAAAATCCCCTGAGACTGTCAGTCTTTAAAGACTCACTCTCCTATGATCATAGGATTTGGAATTGTAAGGTAACTTAGAGACAATCTATTCCAAACCTTTCTTTGTACAGATGTGGAAACTGAGGCCTAGAAAGTCTAAGCAACTTGCCCAAGGTCATACAGGTATAACTAACTGAGTTTTAATTCAAACTCAGAAGGCGCTAGGTGGTGCAATGGATACAGCAAGGTCCTTAGAGTCAGGAAGACCTGAGTTCAAATTTGACCTCAGATGCCTACTAGCTGGGCAAGTTACTTGATCCCTATTGTCTCCCTGAGGAAAAAAATTAAATAAAAATAAATAAATAAATAAAAATATAAAAATAATAAATATAAAAATAATAATTAAAAAAAGCATTCAAACTCAGGCCTCTTGACTTCAAATTTGCTGCTCTCTCCACTTCATCATGTGGTCCTTTCTTACACCTTAGTGTAGAATTGAGAGTGGGCATTGATTGGGAAAGACCTTAGTTCACATGCTGGCTCCATTATTAACTACCTGTGTGACCATAGATAGATCCCTGGACTTCTGCGTCCTCATCTGTAAAAAGATTCTTGGACCTCTAAGGTCCTTTCCATCCTTCATAACTGATCTCATGGAAGTGGGCTCACCTTGATCCAGTGATGCCACAAATGACAAAGGCTGGGGCGACCAGAAGTTCTGCAGGCTGACTTTGCCTTGCCTGACTTTTGTTGCAGCCCCTAGTTCTGGAAGGCCATGGCTCATGTCTCCCTGTGTGAGGAACCATCTCCCTGTCACCACCTGTCAGTGCTGCCAATCCACTTGTCAGGTCCCAGCTGCTCTTCGCTGGGATCCTGTGTGAATTCTGCCTGTCATGGAGTGACTGGCTAGGGCTCTGAATTGCAAATCACCCTATGATTGCCCCAGCTCCTAAGAGTGGCAGCTGCCAGCCCTCCACCACCGTAAGCAGCAGGAGGCTTTCAGGGACCACTGCTTCCTCCGCCCTCGCAAAGCTCCCTCTCCTCTCCCAATACCAAGCCACTGTAGCCTCAGACAGTGAAAGGAGAGGCCAGACAAGACATCTGAGTCACCAGCACAGGGGGGAGGGAAGGATAAGGGGATGGAAAGCTCAAAGGGAATTCTAGGCCTTGGCTCTGGAATCCTGACACGTGACATACTTGGTCCTCTCTCTTATCTGGCAATCTTCTCTCTTATTGGCAGCGAAAGGGGAAACCACCTTTTGGGAAAATGCTTGTTAGGCTCCTGGGAGTGAAGCAGTCTGGTGAAAGTACAAAGGCAGCTGGAATCACAGCTCTGTGTGACTGGGGGAAGCCTTTCATCTCTCTGGACTGGACCTCAGTTTCCTCATGTACAGAAAGATGGGGTGGGATTAGATCAGGAATTCTTAGTCTTTTTTTAATTTTGAGTCACTTGGCCAGTTAGGTAGAGCTTATGGTTCCTTTTGCCGAATAAAGTTTTTAAATGCATAGAGTAAAATAAATAGGCTTAGAAAGGAAATTTTAATTTAATGAAATAGTTATCAAATCTAGTTCATGGACCTCACATTAAGAAACCTGGCAGATAATCACTAAGATATCTTCCAACTGGAAATCTAAGCTAATTCATCCTGATGCCTGTGGTTCTGCTGTTTATAAAAGGGCTTCAAGCACCTCACATATCTAGTTTGTGTTTGCCCTTAAGAAGGAGGATGCCCTCACAGCCTACTTTTTATCCTCTGAACATCTTTCCTTGGAGATGAGTCTTGTGCTCACACTTTCACCTCATGACGATTCACACTCAGCAGCAGAACCAGAAATTCCTCATTTGGGAAACCCTGATTGCTTTGCGAGGGAATTATGAATATTGAGAAATGATTTAGATGTTGGTGGGGCTGGGAGTCGGCCCAAACTATATTCTCACACCCCTCCCTCTTCTGTCCTTTCTCTTCCTAAAATTCCATGTAAATTTCAGCTATGAGCTTTCACTGACTTGGTATTTTTTCCTCCCTTCAACTTCTGCCCCCCCCAAAGTATTCATTTCTACTGTTTCTCATTGTTGATACCAAGTTTTTTCAGTCATATCTGACTCTCTTAATGATTGCATTTGGGGTTTTCTTGGCAAAGATATTGGAGTGATTTGCCACTTCTTTTTCCAAATAATTTTATAGATGAGGAAATTGAGGCAAACAGGGTTTTAAGTGACTTGCTCAGGGTCACGCAGCTAGTGTATGAGGCCACATTTGAATTCAGATCTTCCTGATTCCAGGGTTGGTGTTCTACCCACTGCAACACCTAGCTGCCCACGAACAGCAGTTACTACTTCCAAGGGGTAGCCCTTTGCTCAGCTTTAATAAGTAGCACTAATTCTCCTAAAAAAATCTTCCTTTCTTAATGGAGGCAGTCATCTTTGAATCATACGACTGAAGTCAGAGTGGGTAAGAATACGTAGTTACACACTAGAATGTAATACAGGCACATCTCAGAGATATTGTGGGTTTGGTTCCAGGCCACAATAAAGCAAATATTGCAATGATGAGAGTCACACAAATGTTATGGTTTCCCAGAACACATAAAAGTTACATTTATACTACACTATAGTCTATTGAGGGGGCAATAGTATTATGTCTAAATAAAGTATATACCTTAATTTTAAAAAAGGCTTTATTGCTAAAAATGTTAGTCATCATCTGAGCCTTCAGTTACTGGCAATCTTTTTGCTGGTAGAAGGTCTTGCCTCAGTGCTCATGGCTGCTGACTGAGGGGGTGGTGGTTGCTGATGGTCGAGGGGCTGTGGCAGTTTCTTAAAACAAGCAACAATGCAGTTTGTTCATCTATTGACTCATCCTTTCACTTAACACTTAGAGGTTATTGTAGAGGTATTAGTTGACCTAGTTTCAATATCATGGTGTCTCAGGGAATAAGGAAGCCAGAGGAGAGGGAGAGAAATGGAGCCTCAGCCAGTTAGTTGGTGGAGCAGTCAGAACATATATAACATTTATGGATCAGCCCTCTTATGTGGGCACAGTTTGTGGTGCCCCAAAACAATTGTAATGGTAACATCTAAGATCGCTGATCACAGACCACCATAACAGATATGGTAATGAAAAAGTTGGAAATATTGCTAGAATTTCCAAAATGTGACACATGGACAAGATGTGAGAACATGCTGTTAGAAAAATGGCACCAAGAGAGTTGCTCAATGCAGGGCTACCACAAACCTTCAATTTGCAAAACATACAATATCTGCAAAGCATAATAATGCAAGGCACAATAAAACAAGGTAAACCTGTATATAGTCCATTCTTTCATAGCTATGTTGAGATGGAGGAGGGGAGAGAGAGACAAAGAAAGAGACTGAGAGATACTAAAACAGAGGAGAAGGGGGGGGGAAGGAAGAGAAGAAAGAAGAAAGAAGAAAGAAGAAGAAGAAGGAGGAGGAGGAGGAGAAGGAGAAGAAGAAGAAGAAGAAGAAGAAGAAGAAGAAGAAGAAGAAGAAGAAGAAGAAGAAGAAGAAGAAGAAGAAGAAGAAGAAGAAGAAGAAGAAGAAGAAGAAGAAGAAGAAGAAGAAGAAGAAGAAGAAGAAGAAGAGAAGAAGAAGAAGAAGAAGAAGAAGAAGAAGAAGAAGAAGAAGAAGAAGAAGAAGAAGAAGAGAAGAAGAAGAAGAAGAGAGAAGAAGAAGAAGAAGAAGAAGAAGAAAGCTAGAGAGGGAGAGCAAAATAGCAGTGAGAAGACTGCCCTTAGAGTCAAGGTTTGGAGTCCTACGTTTGACACATATTGGCTTTGCAACTTTACTTCTCAACGCCCTAGGGAACTAAGACTACAGGTTTCAGAGAAGAAGTCATTTTGCATTGGTAGAATAGGCTATCTCATATGGGAATTCCTTACACCAATGAAATTATAGACTTAGTGCCAACCCATATACAAACATAAAGATAAATAAAATAGATATACAAGATGTCCCCAGAGTCTTGGTGCAATTTTAAGCTTTTTTTAAAGAAAAAATTAGGTTTTCTTAAATTTTTAATATTCATTTCAAAATTTTGAATTCTGCATTCTTTTCCTACCTCCAGAAACCCCCTACTACCTATTGATAAGGCAAACAATATGATGCTCATTATACAGGTGATGTCATGCAAAACATATAAACTCTTAAAAGTTTAAAGCTTATACAGCAATATAAGCTCCTCTAGGGCTGTCATTTTTGTCTTTCTATTCCCAGTGCATGGCACATAGTAGGTACTTAATAAATGCTTGTCAATATATGGAGAAGGAGGTTGAGGGATAAGAGAAAGACAGAGACAGACACACACACATACAAACAGAGACAGATAGAGAAACAGAAAAACAGAGAGATAGAGGGATGTCTATGTATTCATTTACACTTAGCCAAGTGCCTGGAACATAGTAGATCCTTACCCTGAACCTTGTAGTTCATACCTAACACATGCTTAATCCATGTTTGTTAAATTTAATGTATATATCCAACATGAGAGAATACTACGGAGCTGGCCTCGGCATCAGGAAGACTTGGATTCTCTGACATGTATTGGATGTGACACCTTGGGCAAATCAGTTAACCTCTAAGGAAGGAAAGTCAATAATAATAGTATGTACAAGAAGTTCAGGGTGGGTTATAGGGACATATATTATGTATGATATATACATTATGTATATTGTGGAGTACTGTTAGGTGACACAGTGGATAGAGCACCAGGGCTGGAGTCAGGAGGACCTGAGTTCAGATCCAACTTCTTACTTAACCCTGTTTGCCTCAGTTTCCTCATCTCTCAGATGAGCTGGAGAAGGAAATGGCAAACCACTCCAGTATCTTTGCCAAGAAAAACATTGAATGGGAGCACAAAGAGTCAGACATGACTGAAAAACAAAAATATTGTGTATATCCACATATCCACATATGTCATGTAGGTATACACATATACAACTATGAGTGTATTTGCTACCCCATAGATATATGTGTATATATACATATATATATTCATGTATAATGTATAGAGTTTATTTCAGATAAAACAAAGGAGCACCACTCTCCAGATTTAAATACCAACATTCTCTATCTACTTCATAGGATCATAGATTTAAAAATAGAAGATCCTTTAACAGTCATTCTGTCTTTACAGAAAAGGAAACTGAGTTCCCAAAGACCTCCAAGTCCAGTCTTCCATATATACACACTAGGCTGCCTTCCAACCTACTCCAATAGAAGCTTCTTGAGAGCAGGGACTATTTCATTTTTGTCACAGTACCCCTACTGCCTAACCCGCTACCTGGCACACAGTAGGAATTTACTAAATGTGTGCTGACTGTTGTGCAGTCAGAGCTCTCATCTGATGCAGGAATTTTTTTCTCAGCAGTTACCTTGACATAGTCAAGCAATTTTACATCCAAAGCAGCTAATGCTATGTGTATATCAACAGTAATGCTTCTAAATAATAAAGGTAATGTGACAGATGGGGAGTTGGCAGAGCTGAGGTGAATTCCACTCACTAGCTGTGTGGTTATGGGAAAGTATTTTATCTCTCTGATCCTTGGTTTCCACATCTTCAAAACAGGGATAATGTTTGGGCTCTCTGCTTGCTTCTCAGAGTTCTTGCTTTAAAAACCTTAAAATATAAGAGAAAGCTCTTCATTAAGTTTTCTGTGGGTGAAACAGATTCACCCAAGTGATTCTAACTGAGCTAAAAACCCTGCCTCCATTCTCCCATGCAATTAATTTCCTTTCCTATATTTATGAAATGCAATGGAGTTCCCTAAAAAGAAGGGAAAAAAATGTTTGGATTCTCCCAACAAAACCTCAGCGGTCAGGCTTTATCCCCCTGGGCTAATCAGAGGGAAACCACCTGCAGGAATAGAGCCCTCTCTGGTCTTTCCCAGAAGTTCCTTACGAATGATGATTAATCACTGAGTAAACACAGGAGCTGACAACTGCATAAAGACCGAGAGAAAGGCAGCAGAGAGGCCAGAGCATGGGTGCATGTGGTCCAGCCCCAGTGGGTGGAAGGAGCGTAGAAGATGGATGACCCTGTGAATGCCTGACACTTGAGTATCTTGTCTCTTTCAAGCCCCACAGCCGGCTCTCCTCCCAGCTTCAACAAATAGCCCCCACGTACATCAAGTGGACATGCTCCCCATGGTTGCCAAAGCCCTCACCACCACCCAAAGCAGCTTCATAAAAATTAAACTAATGAGACTTCAAATTGGCATTCTACGCTCAGATGATAACCGAAATCAGAGCCCCCTGAAAGTGACAACCTAATCCATTACAGCGCAAGCCGGCCCTGGGAAGGTTTGGCTGATTATAGCCACAGATTACCCTAACTATGTCCTGACTAATTTGAAAAATGATGAATCACCAAATTCACACCGGGCTCTGAAGAGTCAATTATACTAAGCAGAGATATCAAAAGCTCATATTTTTCGACACCAAGGAATCAAACATAGTCTGTGTAATAATAAACAAAATTGAGGTCTATTAGCCACTCTCAGTTGACCAAATCATTAGCAATGAGAATGTTTCTCTCATTTTTCAATATATTTCCTTTTCCAAGATGTGCTCCTTGCCCCAAGGAATCCCTGTTAACCCAAGTTTATTAACATGAAAAAGGAGCTGTAGTAAATGAAATATGAGTTTGGAGCTGTCTGGGTACCCTGTGCAGAGGCTATCAGCTTAGGACGACCTTCCTCAGGCAGAAGTCACACCATGTCAACAATCCTCAGTCCCCTGCCAAAAGTCTAGAGAGGCTCCCCCTTATCTGTAAGGCAAAGTGCAGACTCATTTGTCCAGCATTTCAGCCCTTCCACAATCTGACTCCTACCTACATTTCTGATCTAATTTCATCCAGTTCAGCTTTGTTCATTCTACGTTCAAGATAGGGGCTACCAGTTATTCCCCCAGCTCAACCCTTCATTTCTGACCTCTGTAAATTTGCACAAACCATTCAGCAGGCTAAAACGGGCTCCCTCTCCATCTCTACTTCTCAAAACTGAGTCTCACTAATAGAGAGGGACTGGTGCTGAAGTAGAAATGATGGGAACCTTGGGGAGAAATGTCCAGGGCTTATGATATATCTATCATAAGAGAGGAAATCTGAGTATAGTCAGATAGGTGCCCTGGATGCATGATGAAAGCAGATGTCAGTAAGGTCAGAGGAAAGATTTGTAGGATTCCTTGGAATAAAATGTTTTAGAAAACTAAGCCCAGAAAGGATGGGAGAAGCTAAAGAATAAAATCCTGCAGAGGGAAACAATTTTCTTGAGGAGGAAAAATGGAATCTGTTTGAAGAGACCAACGTAGATGAACAGAAAATTAATCAACCAACTTAGATTTTTTTAGGTGTACTCAAGATAGATGTGAGTCCAGATAATAGAAGGAGAATATAAAAGTGTGGTATGGTCTTATGAAGGGGCAGCTAAATGGCACAAGGGATAGAGTGTCAGGTCTGAAGTCAAGAAAATCTGAATTTAAATCCAGCCTCAGATACTTATTAGCTGTATGACCCTGGGCAGGTCACTTCACCCTGTTTGCCTCAGTTTCCTCACCTATAAAATGAACTGGAGAAAGGAAATGGCAAACCACTCTAGTATCTTTGCCAAGAAAGCCCTAAATACAGTCATAAAGTGTTTGACACTACAGAAAATGACCAAACAACAAATGATCTTATGAAAATGGTGTCAGGAATACCAGAGCTCAGAAAAAGCTGAGGCTGGCCAGATAAGCTAAATACCACAAAAAGACCTTTCCTTGTTTATTTTATTGGTTGTTGTCCTTTGTCTTCAAAGAGGACCAAAATGACATCACCATGATAAAGTGAAATTTCAGTGTGTCCAACTTTGGCTGATCAGAACAATATGAGCTCAGAATGTTCCACCACAGGTTGGGCACAGAGAGTCCATGTGAATATTTGGAGTGGATATCCCAAATTTGCCCAATTCTCTTTCTTTTAATATATAACTATGATTATATTGGGAGTAAAAGGTGGATTTAAAAAAGGATAGACTCTTTGCTTGGGGTGGACGGTACAATACTGACAGAAAGCTGCTCTGTTCTTAATTTGTTTCTGTTCTCTTTACGAAGGAAATGTTTACAAGAGAAATAACCAAACAAAAATGACCACAAGGAGACGCTACCCGAGGAGCTAGGGAAGGAACATCCAGCTACCCGGGATGAATGCATGCCCCTCTAGCCTGGATGAATTCCATTCCTGGGTCCTGGAAGAACTGCCAGTTGTGATACTGAGCCACTGCCAGTGAGATAGGAGAGACTAAGGAAAATGGGAGAGACACCACAACAGTGGAAAAGAGTAATTGTTCTCAGTTTAAAAAGGAGGGCAGTGATGAGAATCTAGAAGCTAGAGGCTAGTGAGTTTGATTTTGATTCCTGGGTAAATTCTTGAAGGTGGCTTCCCATTGAACAATATGAAAATGAGAAATAGCATAAAAGAGTCTGAGGCCCAGATATAGGGTATCCAGTCATCTAAAGTCTTAGACTAGAAATCCCTGACTAATTATTATTGTGTTTTCTATTCTGTAGTTACTGTGTGACAATAGGTGAGGATACTTAACCTCTCTGTGCCTCTGTTGAAGGTGATTCATTTATAGTAATATAACAGCCTGTAATATGCTACTAAAGTTCTCTGTTCAGAATCACTGGAATGGGCCTTAAGACTCAGTTACAGAATAGCAAAAAGGCTGCCCAATGGAAGAGAGATTTGTTCTGCTTGACTCCTGTGGGCAGAACTAGGAATAATTGATGAAAGTTGCAATAGCATAAATTTTGACTTGATGTCATGAAAATCATATACATATATATAAATATGTACATATGTGTGTATATATGGAGAGAGAGAGGGGGAGAGAGAGAGAGAAAGAGAGAGAATAAGTCTCTTAAAATGATAGCTAGTAAAAATTGGGACTGGCTGCCTTGTGAAAGGGTAAGCTCCTTGTCACTGGAGACCTCCAAGGAAAGCCTTAATGACCACTCATTCAAGGCATTGTAGAGAGAAGATTTGGAAGAAAGACCTACAAATAGAACTGAACAGGTACTAAGTCCTCTTCTAACTTTGAGATATCATAGTCCTATAAAC